>VZRU01009827.1:65378-101336 GCA_013398155.1 Pedionomus torquatus | reverse complement strand
TTTTTTGAGGGGCCAGGGAGGGGAAGAACAGGCAAGATTTTTGTGATCTGAGGCAAGTCCAGGGACAAGACAAAGTGGGACTCAGAAAAAGGCTGATTTTCTTTGTACACTCTCAAGATGCTCTGATGTTAGATGCAAGACTTGTACAATACATGAAAAAAGTTGGACACATTTTATCATCAGAAGCTTTGGACAACTTTTAACTTGTTCTCTAGATAAGGGAAGTTGGTAAGTAGTTAGAAACATGGAGCATCTACAGTGCATATGTTATAACAAGCAAAACAAGATCTTTTTATGTACAAACCTTCAGAAGTCATTAAGTTAGATTTATCATTAATCTCACTATGGAATTTACTGAATACAGTTTATCTGAGGTAGAGCCCTGATATTTTGAATATTCTTACAGAGACATGCCTATATTATGTTCCAGAAGCCTATCATCTGCAAGCCTGCAGGAGCTAACGTATCTGCATTTCTTTTCATTGCAATGAAAATAAAACTGCTTTGCAAATGTTTCTGCTTCCCTGCTTTTCTTATATTCCTTTTTAACTCACACTCAAAAATTCATAGCATTGCTTGATGGGGTTCACACTGCCAACTGACTTGCTCCAGGAATAAGTGAACACATACAACTTAGAGCAGTGTAGAGCAGTGTATGAGAAGTCAGTGGCATCAGTCACAAATGTTTGATAGAATACATTATTGTCATGCCACCTGCTGAGAAAAGTCACAGTCTTAACTGTCAACATTACTCTCACAAGAACCCAGGGAAGGCAAGGGTCCAGAGGCTTGCCATTCCTTCCAGCCATATCTGCATTTTGTCTTCATCTTTGAAGCAAGTTCAGAAAATGTAATCATGCGTATTTTAATTGCAAGTTAATGTTGTCAACCACCAGGTTTGGTTTGGGGCTTGATCTTCCTATGACTCGGAATTAGGAGATTTCATTTCTGTCCTTAGCATTACCACAAACTTAGTGTTTCAGAAACACCTTTTAGATGTTTCAGTTTTCACAGTCCTGCTTTCAGATCCTGGAATCCTATTTAAGAGTGCAGAGTACTCACTGGTTGGAGTCCAGAAGGAAATACAAGAGAAAAACTGGAATCATTAAAAGTAAAGATCAAGTGCTGGGGCCCACCACCCTGAGGTCTCCATATGTCATAGCCAAGCAAAGTAACTGGGTAGACTGGTGTCAAGGGCCACTGAAGGAAACAATAGGTTTTTTGTTGCTGCTGGCAAAATCTGACTTTGCTGAAAGAGCAGTTGACCATATGCAATAGTACCCTCAGCGAGGAGCTGAAGCCATAGCCATGAGTCAGGGAGCACCAATTTCCTGATGGGGACTGTTCTGCTAAGCATTGAAAAAAGGACTTGCTTGTGTTTCCTGCTCCCCTTCCCCAAGACAGAGGGAAAAAAACCCTGGAAAACAATTGACCTATAGAACTTTCAAACCAACTGAAGCCAGTATTTTGTAAAGTCATTGCCTTACACCATGAAACTTTAGTTATTCCTTTTCCTGGCTAAGCAGAAGTCTAAGGTAATTCACCTGCCTCCAACATTAAGCAGAAATGAAAGTAGCAATCTGGAGAGCAGAGATGGGCAACCTTTTACCTGTCCCTCTTTGCTCTCTAGCATTTTTTTTAAATTTTTTTTTTAGTCCATTATGGCATCAGGTTTGGAATTGAGCACAGATGTATTTTACTTTTTCATCCCGGTTTTTGATTGCAAGAGTAGCAGAACTATGGAGACATCTGTGGAAGCCCAGTATACTGCTGCTTATTGTAGTCACCGCTTAAATAACTATAGCAGTAGGAGGAGGTGTACACTGTTGACCTTCTAGGACAAGGAAGAACTGAAGAAAGAAGCCTCTATTTGAGCAGAGTGTTGTTAATAGTCATAACTGTTTTTTGTTAATTCATGATTTCACATTTTTGAGTGAGCTGAATTTTTACTTTGACAAATCCATACATAACTAAAGTACAAGCAAAGCTTTGGTACATTGGCACACTCCTCAGTTAAGAGTTGTCCTAAATGAATTATTCCTATAGGAATGATCACTGTCTTTCTCATACTGTAGTGGAAGCAGTGATATTCCTCCTACATGCTTGAAAGAACCAAAGAGAGTTTACTATGTGCTCGTTTTTTGTAAAAAGCTGTTTTCTGAAGCAGATGTCCACCATTGGTCTGGTTTGCAGAGGAAGAGTTAACACAACATCACGACCTTCCCATCCACCAATGTTCCACACACAGCTGCTGCTTTGTTATTCCACTTTTGTACCTCCTGCATCAGGAACCCCAGAAACACATTGCAGAGAGTGTATTATTGCCATTTGCAAACTTCAGCTACATGAGTTTATAACAGGATTAAGAAACAAGGTTTCCCTCTGTGATGAATTTACTTTGCAAACATTTCCTCACTGTTGGACCCTCACCACTTTCCCTTCCTTGGTTTACTTCTTACCTGTTGTAGTTTTTTCAAAATTCCCTCCTATTTTGAAGGGCTTTTCTACAGTTTTGAAGATGCTTTCCATGGCATTATATCTCATCAGTGCTGATGACCACAGGACTGTTTATCCATGTTACTCAGCTCCTGCTGGCAATACATTTCTGCAAGTGACACAAACCCCAGATATGCCTAAGATTCTAGGATGAGAAGCCCCACTGATTTCTTCATGACCTTTCAGCACTTCAGTCTTTATCAACAGAGCTCTATGACTTGAGGCTTTTGCCTCAGAGAGCAGACAAAGTTTGCATCAGATTATATCAATGCCATAATCTTATACCTGGTTAATGGAAGTCTCTCCCAAGGGAAAGGAGACCATCAGTAAGACACTTCCCAAGTGACAGACATGAGTCTGCTCCCAAATAGCTCCTTGCTTTGATGTAAATAGGCAAGTCAGCTGATAAGCTGGCTTTCTTCTTGCATTTTTGAGTCACCATGTTTAGAAAATATCTACAAATAGCTCAGATTCACTTTATTGACTGCCTAGGGAGGGTACACTTACCTGTTCCAAATTAATTTGCATGGAACAGGTGCTCTCCCAAAAAACTCTTCCAGCAGCACAAACATTGCAGGGAGCTGTTAACACCAGAGGAAGACCAATCTCCTCTCTCAGGCTATAGCTTTGAATATAAAAGGCCTACCCACCCTCCAAAGAAATGAATACTAAATGTAGTAAGCCACCCAGAACAGTTTCCAAAAGGCAGGCAAAGTAGGTGCAGAAACTGAGTTCAGCCAGATTGCATCCTTTTTGTCTGGAGCACTGCAGCAATCCTCACCTGATCCTTTCAAGTGCTCATTGTGTAATCACTGGTTTTGAGTTCTCAGGTTCCTACATACTGATCACATACAGTGCTGTGTTTCTCAAGCCAATAATTCTAAGTCAAAAATCCCAGGATAATGACACAAACTTTAGGGTTCCTCAGATTTTCATTTTACAGAGGACCTGATCATGAGATACCCTGAGAAAATTAACCAGGAAAGGCATCAGCAACTATAATAATTAGAACATTATTTTGTTTATTTTGGGATTAGCCCAAAGTCAGTACATAAGCAAAAACTCAGAAAAGAGTAGACCAAACCTAAGATTAGCTATTCCAGGGGAAAAAAAAAAAAAAAGAGAGAGAGATTAAAAAAAAGACTGCAGTCCTAAAGGCACAAGAGGGTAACTAAATATACATGTACAAACATATTCAGATCTCACAGCAATGCAGGCTGGGGACAGACTGACTAGGGGGAAGCTCTGCAGAAAAGGCCCCCAGGGTCCAGGTGGGCAGTGAGCTGAGCTCTGGCAGCAGAAAGGCCAAAACCATCCTGGGCTGTATGAACAGGAGCACTGCCAGTAGGTTGATGGACGTGATTATTTCCCTTTCGTCAGTACTCATTAGCCTATATCCAGACTTCTGCACCCAGTTTTGGAGCAAGTTCAACAGAGGGATGCTCAGGAAGTTGTATCACTTGTCCTGTGAGGAGCAGATGTGAGACTGCAGTTCATCATGGTTAGGGGTTGGCTTTGGGAGTGCTTACAGCAGCCCCCAACATCTATGGGGAATGGACTGAAGAGCTGGAGATAGGCTTTTCACAGCAGTGAATGGTGGAAGGACAAGACACTATGAGTAAAAGATGAAAGAAGAGAGGTTCAGACAGAAGATAAGGAAACCCTTTACCCTAGAGAGACAGCTAAGCAGGTGTGCAGATTGCCCAGGGAGGTTGTGCTGGCTCCATCCTTCCTTGGAAGTTTCCTACCCCCAACAGGGCACAGCCCTGAGCAGCCTGGTCTGAGCTCAGAGGTGGCCCTGCCTGAATGGGGCACTGCACTGGAGACCACCTGACCTCCCTTCCATATTTCCCTGTGATCTTACAGTGCTATATAAATATTATTTCTACAGCATTCTCACTTATGTCAACAGGTATGAAAATATGTGGACCAATATATTTGATGCCTAACAGCCAGCAGAGGATTTTCTGGAAATCCGTCTGAAGAGAATTGCAAGGGCTGGAGTCTGCACTTGTTTGCTGCTATTTGCTGCTGGAATAGCATGATACAGCCAAAAGAAAAGTCTAACAAATTGCTTGTCTGATTTCTGATAGGGTTTTTTTTTGTGATCTGAGCAATGACAGGGCCTAGGGGATCAGCCAAGGTGGTCCTCTTTATGTCAGACCTGTACACACCTTGCCTCAAACAGATTACTATCTGAACAGCACAAAAAGAAACTACAGTGTCCAGGGACCTTTAGTGCATCAATACCAGATCCTAGTTTTATGCCGTAACTAGTCATAGCACTAGTCATTGGGACATAGGTCTTCAGAAAGCATAGGAACAAAAGGGAGAAATAATCTGTTTTGTTACTTCACTTTTCACAGAGGCTTGTATCCATCACACAAAAGCAGAATACAGACCTATTTGTTGATTGATTCATGTGGTGCAATAATAAGGAGATCCTAATCAAAGGAGCAATTTTATTGCCTTACCCTTCTACAGCCACCAGCACTCTCTCTGGAGAAAATCTCTGACTGCAGGGGTACAGAAAGCAAACAAACATCCCAATGACACTTTCAGGTCTCACAGTCTAGGATTTTAGCTGTGTCCTGGTAGACTGAAATGAAAGAAAATAGTATGAGAGATAATATAACCCTCTGTGGGTTTGGCCTACCTTTTTCTGAAAGTCAGTATGATTTAATGATTTGCCTTTAAGATGGAGTGTTCTTAAATGAGAAAAAAAAATAATAAATCAAGACAGTGATCTTTGTGCTAGTAAGGGCATATGAATAATAACACTATGACCTACTGGCAAAGGAGGGGTAGGAGAAGATGGAAAACACTGGGCACTGGAACTCCCTCTTCATTGGTCATCCTAGAGTATCATGTGGCCAAGGCTCCTTTTTAAAGATAACTCCTGATCTCCTGGAGCTCATACTATCCTCCTGTCCTGCATTTCTGCTTTTTCTTTTGGATCCTGTGGAAGACTTCTCTCTAGCCTGACAAAATGTGTGACCAGTTTGTGGGCACCTGGAAGCTCCTTTCTAGTGAAAACTTTGAGGATTATATGAAAGAGCTGGGTGAGAATTGTTGTTTGGAGTTGTATCTGGGACAGGGAAGGAATGATGATTTTTAATTTTATTCCATACTTGTTTGATTGTTTATTTTCTGGGTATGCTGTTTAACAAGGGGGCTTTAGTCCATTTTAATCAGATGTTCTTAAACTGGAAGATTGGGCTGTTTGTATTAGTGGTGTCAAATTCCTGTAACACAGAAAGACCTTGATTGGGAGAAAAAGTTTCAGGTAAGCCAAGTCTATATGTGCCTACTTAGCAGTGTTATAAATGGGAGTAAAACATGTTACCGCAATGGTTTTTGTGGATTAGCTTTTGTCCTTGGACATATAAAGTAGTGTAATCCAGTAAGCATTTTGTCTAAAAGCAGCACACCTAAATTTCTTTATATCTCTACTGGACTAGGAGACCAATTAATTGTCATTACTATTATAGTGAATTAAACTCTGCGGCTGCCTCCAGTGCATATTAACAAAGAAAATTGTGTGGATTCATGCAAATACTTGCAAAAGATTTGAGGGATAACACTTCTTCTTTAAAGGTGTAGGCTTCTTGCTTAGAAATACAATTGGGCCTGCAGAGGTTTCCACATCCTTTTAGTATGGGGGTAGTGTGGGGTAACTTGCACTGATTGAATTGATATACGCTAAAAAAGATGGGATTTACTTGGAGAGTGGGGGTAAAATACTCATTGAGATCTATGTAGCATACAGACAGCTTTCAGTGAGACTCTTGCACTCTTAATCTTTACCCTAGATTTTACTCAGGACGTAAGCATTGCCAGCTATTTCTTAATCATTTCCTTTTATTCAGCCTTGCCACTGATAAGTATAAAAAGAGCTTGGTTTTTTCCTTGATTGGTTTTTTTTTGGGTTTTTTTTTTTGGCTTAGAAGCTGTCATATATTTCTGCTTATTTACTTTTAGATACAGTTAGCATGCAAGTTATTGTGCAAAACACCGCAGTTATTTTGAACAAGTGTGTGTGCAAATATCTGGCATTAAAATCTTGTTTAGGTCTTCAAAATTCTGCTTTTACTGTCCTGGCAATGGCAGAGCAGAGAATTCCCTTACATAATCCCATCCAGCTTGATCTATAACTACACCTAGCTAGTGAGATGTTACAAAGAAGCCTCTGAAACATGGAATTAATAAAAAAAAAAATCAGAAAGTAAAAGGGGAATCAGCACTCAATTCTTTTTCTTTCCCAAAAAAATAAGAGAAAAACATTGAGTAAAGATAAAACTGCCATAGTGTCCTTTCTTTTTTACAGGTGTGGGGTTTGCTACCAGGAAAATGGCTGGTGTGGCCAAGCCCAATATAACTATCAGTATCAATGGTGATGTGATAACCATCAAAACAGAAAGTACCTTCAAAAATACAGAGGTGTCTTTCAAGCTGGGTGAAGAGTTTGATGAGACCACAGCAGATGACAGAAAAACAAAGGTGAGTCCAATCACAGCACTTTCCAAATACATCAAAAGGGATGTATGAGCAGGAGGATGGAGTTGTGACTGATATCCATTGTAGAAATGCTGCCTTCAAAGGTAAGAGCACTATGAGTGGTTTGTGTTTCAGTGATATTTGGACATGGAGACAGTCTTCTTTTCAGTCCAGAGCACCCTGATGAAACAGCCCAATTTGCTTTGTTTTCTTTGGTAGAATGTCATAACCTTAGACAATGGCATACTGAACCAGGTGCAGAAGTGGGATGGAAAAGAGACTATCATAAAGAGAAAAGTGGTGGACGGGAACCTGGTGGTGGTAAGTTCATGATTTTCTACTTAACTGCTGAATTCATTGTGCAGAATTCATGTTTGGCAGATGTATTATATTGGATTCAAACACAGAGAGTGAAAGCATCTGAAAGCGTTCTGTGCACTTGCTGAGAAGTTTCTCTGAATGAGTCTGGAGTATGTATTAAAACTGCAGTGCTACTAAACTTATGGAACGGTATGGAGGTGCCTATTCTCCATCCATAGCAAGACATAGTTAGGAAAGAGTAAGGAGAAAAACTCCACATCTCAGTGAGGGAAATTTTTATATATCAGAATATTTAAGTCCTGTACAGTATAGATGAAGAATTTGCAAAGTCCATGTTAAGTGTGTCAGCCCTGTGATGGTGCAAAATATTCTTCATTTCCAGTAGAGGCCCAACAGCCATCTGTGGGAACCATACTATAGATCAACAATGGCTGTGTCAATGATATGATGTTATAGCAAAAAAATAAAACTTTATCCAAGCTGCTGTTATCTGGTCAGAGAGTACCACACTTGACTTGGTGCCAGTGAGGCTCACACACAGTTTGGGGCTTCCCAGCACCACTCTCCAATTTTAGGAAAGACACTTTGAAGAATCTGGGAGGGGACTAAAACTGTGTTCATAAAAGGCAGCCTAATTCCTACTTGTTACAAAATGATACATATACACAAAATTCCTGAAGAGTTCTGGAAAGAATGATTGAACAACAAAACAGAGTTTGGTCCAACAGAAAAATAGATGAGGACAGAGGCTAACACCAGCAGCTGCAAGTCTGAAAGCTGTGTAGTGTTCTAGCTGTGTACTGTGGGTATGTGTTGAGCATGTGTGTGAAGAAGACAAGCCACAGCCATAAAAGGTGAAAGAAAAAGAGACTAATGCCCAGCTCCAGAATCAAATCACCCTCCACTGAAGTACTAGGAGACTGCTTTAGAGTTTTTAAGAGGAGATTACAAATCTTCTGGGGATTGCTGGAGCAGTTCCTTGATGTTCTTTCAGTCCTGTGCTTGTATTTCAGACTTCCATTTTTGAAGTTCTCAAAGTTGAGTTTCACTGTATTGGCAACTGGTTTTAGAGGGGAGCAATGCAATATTTTTCTTATACTAGCTTCTAATGGATAAGTAATTCTCTACCTTCTCTACCTAACATTTAGAGAGTTAAAAACTGATTAAATTTGCCTTTCTTTCTAGGAATGTGCCATGAATAATGTTACCTGCAAAAGAGTTTATGAAAAAGCATGAAGAAGCCATCTTCACACAGGACTAATGCTTAAAGCTGGAGAAAAACAACTTAACACATTGAGAAAAACTCCACAAATCTGTCTTAAAAAGAACTGTACTTTTTACAGATATATCCCTGAACAGTTACACACAGCTAGTCTAATTTGTTGTGGCTACTCAATAAAATGTACAGCTTTCTACAACCCATGCTTGTGCTCAGTTTTGTCAGAAAGTGATTTGAGGGGGCTGCAATGTGGGAAGGAGTGCTATGTGGGAAAACATCATGTGAAAGCAAGTACCTCTTGCCAAGAGAGATGAGAGCAAGCACCACAGTAACTGATCCATCTCACTGCAGGAAGAGGGTTGGAGATGATCCAGCAAGTGGCACTTGCTGGATGGGAGTAATAGATGTAGACCTGGACAGACAAACATCCTCTGCTGAGTGCAGCTTGTGGGCTACTCACTGCAAGGAGTCTGTGCACAGAAAGGAGAACAACAGGGCTGGTCTTCCTGACTTTGAGTGAAGGGTGTTGTTCCTGGGGCATAGAGGAGATTACTGTGAATGCCCAGCCATGGCTTCCACCATGAACTGGGAGCCAGGCACTTCCTCCTTGCACAAATGCCCACAATTTTAAACCCAGGGATAATCTAAGTGGCTTCATCTTGTTCTCTTCCACCTGAAGTCTGAAATTATAGCTGCTGTAGCTCTCAGCTGTGATTATTTCCTTAATGTCCCTTTCGTTAATATCTCATTTTGTCCTAAATTAGACAAAATGCCTTGAATTAAGAATCGTAACTTTAAAAGCACTGTCAGTACTTTTTAAGTAATATAAGCCTGCAAGTTTGCCAGTATTACAGCCTCCTTTACTTCCTATATGCATTTTCTGCTAGTTCATTAGGTTAGATCAGTCTTGGGAACACAAGCATCTCCAAATGCAAAGTCCTTTGTACACTATGCTTTTCAATTTTTCTTAATCTCAGTCTATTGTTGTCTACTGCCTTTAGGTCTGGCCTCCTGGTTCAAAACTTCATATCCACAGAAGCCCTGATGTCTACATTTAGAATGACTCAAACTGAGGAGAAAAACCTCAAGAAGTCTAGGGAAAACCTGGACAAGAAGAGTCTGAAAGTGGGTGCAGTAACCACAAAATGGGGAAATAAGCATACATCCAGATTTTCAATCAAGACCTGTGAACCAAATTCCACATATTCTTGACATTCCTGAGGTCAGCTATCAGAGGCGATGGTGCTGAGTCCCTGTTGCCAGCAGCACAGACCTCATACACTTGAACTTTTCTCTGCATGACTCAGACCGTTCCCAAGCTTCTGCACTATTAATACAACTGGGCAGGGGAAAAGAAAAAGAAAGACTTCTATACTCTGAATGAGCTAAGGGGTCATTTAAGAGCAGACTATCAGTAAATTCTGCAGAAAATGTTTTAAAAGCCATGAAAAAGCAGCTCCCCTGTTTTTACCTTCATTGGTTGTTAAATCTGAAGAGCTTAAAGAGCAGCAGTTGCATAGGCTAAGGAAGTATGCTACAGAGTACCCCATATATACAGTGCTAAATCTACTTAGCACTTAACAAGAACCAAAATTATTTTAAAAGCCAGGATAAACTACAGTTTAGTGGCAGAAAACCTACATGGCAGAGATGATCATAAGAAGGAGATATATAGAGACATTGAAGATCAGCCTGTAATTAAATATATCCCATTGTCCACAGGTATAGAAATAATATATTTCAGAGGTTGAATTTCCAATATTTAAATACTCATATAGCAGCCTGTATTTTTCAAAAATCTTGCATTCTTAATAAAGCCTGCAGTTATAATTGTAATATTCACAGCCTGATTTTTCAGAGACAAGTAATCCCTTCTGAAAACATTATTTATTTTACTACCTGGTGAATTAATCCAGACTTTGTGAATGGATCAATCCACTTAAAACTTCAAATTTTGGAAATATCAATAAAGTGACATTTTGTCTATGAACTTTAACAAGGCCAGCACCATAATAAGTGTTAGTGATGCTTTTCTTAGAATATGAACATGTCTGAAATTTATTCTCTGAAGTAGGCCTAAATTTATTCTCTAAAAGAGGCAGCAGTCTAGTGATCTCTTGAATAAATTGAGATAATTCCTCTCTGGCAAACAAAGGTGCTTGCTCTCAGACCTGGATGGAGGTGACATCACACATTTCTGAGGGTTAAGGGCAAATCGGTGTCTTGTCCTTATCTGCAGACCAGCACAGGTCACCCTCTCCTTTCTGTTGTGCTGAACTATTCCCCAGTAATCAGAAACCATCCCTTAGCACTTCTTTCTGAAAAAGGGGGACCTCACCAAACCCTTACAAAATCCATGGGTGATATGTTTGTCGCAGCAAGCACCTTGAATGTTGAGAGGAGATCCTTGTCCATTAGCATATTTGCTCATTACTCCTTTACAGGTTTCTTGGAAGACAAGAAATGAAGGGGACTCATACCCACAGATTTTTCTCAGCTCAGGAGAAAGAAGAAGCAAGGTTTATTCTGAGCCTAGACCTTTCTGTTATTTTCTGTTTTTCTTTTAACTCCTTCTTTCCACTGGAAGGAGCTTGGACAACTTCTGTGCCCTGGCCAGTTAAGCCCAGTGTGTGCCCAGCTCTCCCATCTGCCTCAAGGTGCCACACATTCAGTCTTGGTCTGGTCTCATGGGATGCTCCAGCTAAGAAGTTATGAGGCTATTTGAACTGTCCATCATAGTGATTGGGAAGAAGCAGACTGCTGGTCTCGTGTTCGAATCCCTCAGCTCCATAGACTTAGTGACAAAACATCCTTGATGTCCTCACAGCAAGGCGTGTATTTGGCCTCTGTTCTCCACTTTCATTTCTGTTTCCTTCATTACTCTCCTAGGATTTTAAGGATTGCCTTTAAAAAATTGACACAAATGTACTTTCTGTACTTCTTTAAATAGTCTCTTCACATTTTAAGCTCGTTATTTTTATCATTGTTTATCTCTAGTGCTGCTTCACAATCTCCATGTGTATTGGTTTCAAATCTTGTTTTAATACAACCATAAACAAAAAAAAAGGGGAGTAAAAATGCCTTCTGATCACAAGTACTCACAATCTTTGACACACTGTTTTTCCTTTAAACGTGAAGAAAATACTGGTTTCCAAAGATATTATTTCTACTGAGACATAATTCCCTGTTTTTCTTTCTGGACCATAAGTCCTCTAAATGAAAGTGCTGATTTTTCTTAGTGACAAAGAGATAGATGCTACCAATGTCAACACTGTTTGAGACTGCTTAAGAGTGGGGTTTTGTCTGTATAAATAATTCTCTGTCACTTTTGTTCTTAAGGTTACTGGTACTGCAGTGTAGCTGTTCTATTCTGATAATTTGCTCTTCTAGAATTTCTTTGGGCCTGATTTTACAACATCCCAATCTAGTCCCTAGCCTTGTCTTAAAGTGCCTTTATGGGGATAAAACAATCAAATGAAAGAAAAAAGAATGTCCAAGGAGCAACTGTAGAATATTTTCCTATTATTCCCTGAGAAATAATGGATGGTTTCATTTAGGAGGAGCTTTTTTATTTCCAGAGATCAGATAAGAGTTAGCTGCTCTTTATACAAAATGTGATATAATGCATCTCTGCTTTGGAAGAGCTTTGTGTGGATAACACCTTCAAAGACTGACATTTATTTACAAATTATAAATACAGCATCTGCTTCCTACTGTGGCAGAGAAAGACTTCCTTACTTTGTTTTCATTTTCATTCACTCCAGACTTTCACTCCCTACACTGCATTGTGATTAGACGTAAGCAGTAATAGGAAATTTTTCTCAACTTACCCTTATTGATGTTATGATCAATGGGATAAAAACATGTTGCCCCTACAACTAAAATTTGTGACTTCAGACCTTCTTATTTCCCCAAAACCATGGTATAATCAAATGAGAGCAATGATTTCACTGGCTGGGCTTTACCATTTTCCTGTTTAAGCATTTTCCCTTTCCTGCATATGACATCATTCAAGACAAGAATGAAACTTCACCCTTCTTGCCCCAGCACCAGCTATCTACCTAAACACAAGAAATTTTGTCCCACATCCTATAATCCCAGTGTCCTTTAACACTTAGAATATAGATCAGAGAAATCCTTATGAGTGGTCATAATTCAGAAAGTGTAAACATACAAAAACAGCAAACACACAACTATTGTTCACACGAGTAAGAAAGAATCCTTTCATGTAACAAGTAATAGTTTTCTCCGGGAAGACAGTTTAGGAAGGTGAAGGACAGAATTACAGCTGATGTGGCCTTACATTAAATAGTTTCAGATAATTTGAGGTGTCTTGAACTACAATGCTTTAAATTCCTGCCTGTCAAAAATACATATGGTTTGTGGGCTTGTTCTTTGTATCTGGTTTTTACTTACCACAAAGCAATAGTTCTAAATGTACATTTTTTTAAAAAAAAGGTTTTGGATGTTCAATGTCAAACTTTTCAAATTTTCAAACTCAACTTTATAGAAGAGTCCCTGGGTGTCCTGGTGGACATCAAGGCAAATATGAGCCAGCAATGTGCCCTTGAGGCAAAGAACGTGAGTAATGTCCTGGGCTGCATTAGGTGTTGCAGGTTGAGAGAGATAATCCTTCCCTTCTGCTCACCTCTGACAAAACTATACCTGGAATGCTGGATCCAGTCCTGAACTCCCCAGTACAGGGGAGATGTGGACCCAAGAAGGTTGTGGAGTCTCTTCATGGGAGCAGGGAAACTTGAAGAAATCTGACAGTAGTAGGACACATTTTAAAACACCTTATATGACCGTGCTGGCTTAAATCTGCCCTTAACTCTATAGGTTTGTATGAATCATATGTTTCTATAATTCTATGATAGAGGAACTATCCAGGTGCAGAAAGGAAAAAAGAGAACAGTATATGCCCTTCTCCCAAACCAGTAAAACTGCTCACCTCTCACAAAATGACTTTGAACTGAGAATAAGTTCTTTAACAACTCAGCCTCTGTCCATGCCATCTACCTGTCAGGCACTAGAGCTGATCTCCACTGATGCACTGATCTTCTGAACATGCCCTGTTGTGGAAGACAGGGAGGCAGCAAAGTTTGGCCACTTCTCTGTGATGCTGCCTGGGGTATGTGCAGGGAAGAACCCATAGTTTTTCTCTGATGCAGAAGGGGAAAACAGAACAGTATAACTCAGTTCTGCCGTTAAACAGTGAAACACACAGACTCTTTCCACGATGGATCACAAAAGTTAATAAAACAACTATGTAGAGCAGCTTCTTGACAGCTCCTCCCCAAAATCCACATGGCTTTCGTTTACCTGAATAGCAAACTAGTGATGATAGTGGTAATGCTCTCCCCATCTTACAGAGGAGGTGAAGTGGAGAGAGAGGTGATGATCTCTTCTTCCTGGTATCCAGTGATAGGACACATGGGAAAGGTTCAAAGCTGCACCAGCCGAGGTTTACACCAAACATTAGGAAGCTTTTCTTTACTGAGAAGATGGTCAAAAAACAGAACAGACTTCCTAGAGAGATGATCTATGCTGCAATCCCACCAGCATTTAAGAGGCAGTTGAACAGTGACATGCTTTAACTTTTGATTAGCCCTGAATTGGTCAGACGGAGTAAGTTCCTGCCAGTTAAAATAGTCTATCCTATGCTACTCTGGTCTGTATGGTGATAGCAGGAGAACATTCAGAGCTGGGTTTCATGTGAATTCAGTGCTTTGGTGCTTGGTGACTCAGTGTTGCTAAGACCCCACCACAGTGTCCTCCGATGGCTCTGTGATTGAAGTGGCAGCCTCACGTCCCTGTCCCTCACACCCCTCAGTGTCCTGATCTATTCAGTGGAGAAAGCCAAGGCAGGCGTCACTCAGAGCCTTGGTACTGACACAACTGCCTTGGACAAGGTGCACATTGTCTTGCCCTGGCACTGCCTCTCCGATTGGCCCGTCCTGACTGCTACTGGGACTAAGCATCTTTAAAAGGAGGCCAGTGAGGTCTGAGTCAAGCACACAATCTGTCTCCCACCAAGAGCTGTTGTGGCAATTGCCTCTCTGTGTAAGACCACTGCTGCACAAAACCTATATGATGTGTAAACGATTTGTGGGAACGTGGAAACTCATCTCTAGTGAAAATTTTGATGACTATATGAAAGAACTGGGTGAGAAATGTGGTTTTTTGTTTGTTTGGGGTTTTTTTTGTTTGTTTGTTTGGTTGGTTTGTTTGTTTGTTTGTTTGATTGTTTGTTTTTTAATTAATAGCCATTGTTTGGGGATGTCTCTTCTTTATCTTATGTTTTGCTCAGGGAGGGTGCCTTCTTCCTGACCACAAAAGCAACTTAATTACTTTTCTAGCATAATTTATTTTCTTCCTATAGCATCTAAAATGAAAATCAGAAAGGTAAGTGCTGACTTACTATAATAAATTTACTTCTGTCTAGCTGAACTGACCTGATCTTTATTTTTTCCATAATAAGAAGAAACTATGAAGATGCAGCACTTTTTATGTTTCTCTTGACTGCACTGTTAAATTCACGACTTGTGGTAACTTACAAAAGATAATGGTGCTGGTGCCTCACTATACTTAGGTTTAGAGGTCTCAATCCTATGAATGAATCTATCTGTTACTGAAGAATGCCAGGAATGGAAAAAAATAAGCATTGTTTTTAATTTTAGTGCTGACTTCATTCCTATTTAGCAAGTGTACAATGAGGCACAGCATTGCTTTCCCTATATAAATGACTCACTGAGACACTGATGCCCTTTATTTGAAATATGAAACTGAACAACAAAAGAATTGCAGTTAATTAATTAACCAGGGCAAATGTGGGATGAAAGTTCAGCTACAGGTATTTTTCTGAACATGTGAATTGTTTAGTATAGAATAATTACCACAAAAGTGGTAACTTTACAGATAACTTCATACCCTTTTATATGTATGTTTTCATCTGAGTATAACATAGTATTAACAAAGACAATAACTACAGCTATCCCCTTTGTGCCTTTATAAAGCAGCAATACATCAGCAGAGGCCTTCGTTCTAACTTGCCTCAGACCTCACAACTTGTAGACAATGAACTGGACTGAATAGCATTATACAGTAAAACAGGCTTTTGACACGTAATTTTCCCTGAAGCTCTCTGCAGCTCTTTGCTCTTATACTTCAACATTTTTTTGGTATTTCATACTTGTACTTTTAATTGGGGTTTAGATGTAAAGATCCTTAAGGCGTAGTAGCAATATGGGAATTGCCCAGTCTCCAGTATGTTTTTATGAACAATTAAGAATTGGCAGTTCAGTGTCCTTTCTTCCTTGCAGCTGGTTAACGAAAGCACAGATTCTCATATTTGTCAAGAATTTTTTTAAAAAGAACTTTTGCAAGCTTTTTGAGAAATAGACCTGAATTTTTCTACCTATTTATCTCTAAGAAATTCATGCAGATTTGTAACTATCTATGTTTTTTCTCAGCTAAATGTGCCCAATTGTATACTCATTTATGCCTTTATTTCTTGCCGAAGGAGCACCCCATCAACAGGGACTGCCTCAGCCTCTGACCACAGAAATTCCACATTTGAAGAACTAGTGTCTCTTCCTAATCAGGCATTAGAGTACTCAAGAAGAAACCGTTCTTCATTAATGCCCTGACAATTCATTAAAGGATACCAAGTTTCTTGCTTACTAGAAAGTATTGATAGTTTTGTTCCTGATTTCTAGGGGTGGGTTTAGCTACACGGAAACTAGGCAGCCTGACAAAACCTGATGTGATCATCAGTATGAAAGGAGACATAGTAACCATCAGAACCGAAAGCACCTTTAAGAATACAATGATCTCTTTCAAACTGGGACAGCAGTTTGATGAAACAACAGCAGATGACCGGAAAGTCAAGGTAAGGAGGCTGGAGGTCTCTGAATAGTCTTGACTTCTTAGAACAGTACCAGAAGGATATTTTCCTACTCCCTTAGTGCACTATGAGTTTTCCAAACTATTAAAAGAAGGCATTGAAAAAGAATTAGTGTCGTGCTGAAATTAATGTTACTAAGCATGTCATCATCCAAGAAAGTGGATCTTGCTGAATGCAAAGTGAATTCCAACTCTAATCTGCAAAGCTCAGGCTGCAGTTTGAAACTCTTCCCTTGAACTTTGCAGAGTGTTGTAACCTTGGAGAAAGGAGCATTGGTACAAGTGCAGAAGTGGAATGGCAAAGAGACCACAATAAAGAGAAGACTCGTTGATGGAAAAATGGTGGTGGTAAGTTCACACTCCTTGTACACTGATAAAGGTCAGAAGGATGCAACCTTCAATTTGCTTCTGTCTAAATTGACTGTCCACTTTGCCTTTCTCTCTGGCTCAAGAGTTAAATTAAAAGGGAGAAAAAGGGAATCCAGCTTAGGAAAGAATCTGGAAGGAAGTTAATAATGTCCCATACAGCAGATTGTCTTTAAAGTGGCTATATTGGGAGAGCTGCCATAAATTGACAGCATTCTTACTGCCCTCAAGATTATTATTCTTAAAATAAGTGAAGCTTTCAAATGGCAGAAACCTGTGGAATACAAATAAAGAATTGTAAGTTGGGTACTGCTGTCCCTGGACTGGCTCTTTCCTTTTTCCTGTCTTAGGAATAAAACCTGTCCATCTTAGAAAACACTACTACTTCTACTACCACACTTCTACTTCCATTAAAGGTCATCAATTCACATGTTTCTGTTAGCTTTTTCTGCATGAGCATGCTAAGTACACTAAGCTTGAGGTTTACTGCATGAAAGTCAACACCGCTGCGCCCACTCCTGCCTGCTTGGTGACCAGCAGCAAGGACTGACAGGCCCTGACTGCTCCTCCAAAATACCTGCTGTGGTGAGGGAACCACATCTTTCCTGAGCGTGAGGAAATGGTGGCTTGTACCTCATCTTCACTTTAACCTTCCTTTCTCTAGCAGCAAAATGAAAGCCGGGGCTGGCCAAACATATTTTTGAGACCATAGTTGTAAGTGTCACTGCTAAAATGGAAGATTTCATTTTTGAATGAAAGAACGTATTTTGTTCATTAAAGCTTTTAAAGTGTGGAGCCAAACATGTTTGAAATCAGTTGTATTACGCCTTTACATGCTAGTTTGTTCTGACTGCCTTTTGTTTCAAGGTCTCATGCATTTGAAAAGGTGACTTGCTTTCACATCTCCTCATGGTTGCAATTCTGTGTAAAGTTTTTCTAAATATTAAACTGGCTTGGAAAATTAGAGAGGGTCCCTATCCCATTGATGTCCTGTCATCTCTGTCCCTTGGCTCGAACAGGTCTGGTGAGGAGGCCTCGTCACCATCATGCAGACCAATGAGGTCTTTTTTAATGTTCTGGCATGTCCATCACACATGTCCTATGGCCATGAGTCACCAAGAGTCACTGAAGGTGGCTGGGGTGGGAGGTTCAGGAGAAATATTTTGTGACTTATAAGTGCAAAGTTTTTTAGGCCAGAAGCCTGACCTCTGAGCTACCCAGGCTACCTCTGCTTCCACAAAAAAAACCTTTGCAAACTTGAAAGCATCCGTGGCTCATGGTACAATAAAGTAGGAGAGGCTTATATTTCTCTCAGGCCAGCAATAATACTAAGAAACTTGTTTCTGGAAGATTAGCCTACTTTTGCAATCTATTTGTCATCATGTGCCACTTAATTAAGTCCAACAATGTTAAAAGAGAAAGCACTCCATCTGAAATATAAAAATAGCTTTGCTGTTTGCTCTAAAAATTACGTAAAGATGCAAAATACAACTGGATTTTCACTGACTTCATAGGTTACTACAACAGACACACCTGCTGTCAACAAAAGGTTTGTATTAATCTTTTCCTTTTTGCCTTAGGAATGTGCCATGAAAGGAATTGTCTGCACTGGAGTCTACGAAAGAGTGTGAAGAAAGTCTCTGCACCGGACTGAGGCTGGCTTTTAAAACTCTGCTTAGTTCAGTGACCAAAGCCTCATGCATAGTGCTTCTTTATTTTCTTATTTCCTTTTATTGGGAAAACAACTACTCCATAAATTTGAAATTTTAGAGCTATAGTGTAACTAATCCAAAGTATTGTGATATTCCAATAAAAGCTTCTCAATGCATAAAATTGAGTGTCTGTCTTGACATGAGTGATTTATATTTTTCTTCTTTGGTGATGCCATCTTCACTGTTGTTTCTGTCTGTCTAAATGATCAGACTATTTCTAAGTAAAATCATGAAACAGAATTGATCTGCCTCTAGGAGTGGGATAACGCTGCTTCCTTGAAACAGGTAAAAATTTTCATCTCATGGATTCAATATTCCTTTCCTGTAAAAGATTATATTATTGAGCAGTTCCTACAGGGAAAATCATATTTCCCACCAGAATCTTTTACTTTCAGTATGGTTTATTATTTCAGCCTTCTTCTTTTATCACATCTTTGTTTCATTCTCTTCCCAAAATATTTATACTTCTTTCAGTACTACTTTTTATATATTGGCATTTATTTGAAAGAGAACAGCTACTGAAGGAAAAAAGTATCAGAATATGTTGCATGTGTTTTTGCCAAACAGCTCTTGAACTGTGAAACAAAGTGTGGAGCAAGTGTGAATGAACTGCAGAAAATTTAAGGCTTCATTTTGGAAATGATCAGTGATGTACTTAATTTCAAGCACAGCGTTTAACCATGTACCTCGTGCTAAGCACACTAGGGAGATTTCATTGGGTAGGGTTTGCTACCAAACCTGGGTGAGTAGCTAAGCTGTTCATTCCTTCCATTGCACTTACTCTGTGTTTTTAAATAAGTTAAAACCCATGAACGAAACCTAGGCTTCTGGACACATATTTCATCAAAAAGCATGGTAACAGCTTTTTAATTTTTGCCTCCATTAATTGGTTTTCAGTAACACCACAGCTTTCATACTGACTACATGTAGTATTTAATTCCTTGTCATTGCCTCCATGCCATCACACAGGGCTCTCCCTGCCTTCTCCGTGGGGTTAAAACAACTGTGAGAAGCATGTGTGTTTGTTTTGGCCAGTGCTGATGTAAACCTTTACCTACTGGTTTTACAGTCAAGAACATGAACTCTCAAGGGTAGGAAAGATCCTAAATGTCAGATTATAATTGGTGTGGCCAAGCAGGTAGTTAAGAGACAGGTATTGTATGTAAATACAAAATGTAAAGGTCACCTTTCTTCTCTACCCATCACTGGAAAAGCTAGAGAGTGGGTCCAGCTTTGAGCACACTTTTATGTAGATGCAGATTAACTGGAGGCAGCTGCCAGAAGGGAAATGGGATGAACCTTAGAAAATAAGAGTTGTGAAAGAAGGCTGTGAGATCTCTGAACAGCAGTTTTAAGGAAGAAGTTATCTTGGTTTGTACCTTGGAGGGACAATTTCCCTGTACTTAGCCTTACCGTTAAAACTCACCTCTGTGAATGTCAGAGTGTCTGTGAGTCCAAGTCCTCAGTGACTGTAACAAGGAACAGAGGAAGCATGATACCCTTCATATCATCTTGTACAAACAGATTGTAATCACATATTTCAAGAAAAGACCATCCACCAGGATCTCATAAGAACAGTCATACAGCAGGAACTGTTGTTGTACATGAGCTTCTAGTTTATTTTCCTAATCCCTTAACAGAGAGCTAAAAACACATTTCTTACAGCTCAGAAACTGTTATGGCCAGAAACTGATATATGAATCTGGATTTTTCTCATCATAATCGCTTCATTTCCTCCCTTGCGGTGCAACATGGACCCAATGAGCCTGCTGGAGCTGCCTACCCCAGCCCAGCTCTCTTGAGGGTGGAAACCACTGGGAGGCTTTCAAGTGGATCTTGTCTCCCACCCCTGAGCCGCAAGCAAAGGAGTAGTTACTGCTGCAAGCAAGCTTTTTACTTCCTCTGCTTTTCCTGCTGCGGCCTATAAATGCTTCTTTAAGGTTAAATGGAAAATTTTAATGTTAAAAAACCTATCAGTTTTCAGCTTTTTATTTCCTGAGGAAAGGAAATAAACATTCCCTTTGGTACAAAATGTGTTTTCTCCAGATCTGGAAACAGTAAAAAAGAAAAACCAAATAACTCTTCACCTATTCCTCATTTATTTAGTTAATCTCTTCTCTTTTTCTGTGACATAACCCATCTCTTTCCTCTTATCCATATGGAACTTTTAATTGCACTTTATTTTTCCAGAGATTTGGGATTAAAGTAATGGTAGCTTTGGGTTTTTAAATTACTAACTTAATGCAGATACACTATTAGGAGACTAGTATTTGGCACTTTCACTCTGTACAAAGGTCACTTTAAAATGTCATGAGAGCTGGAAACTTTCCAAAACAGGAAGAGTGCAACAGAACTGATAGTGTTGAAGGCAAAAACAATAAGGCAGGTGGTACAAATCAGGATAGAAATGGAGCACTTGGGATACTGATGTCCTTAAAGCAATCCCTGGCGTTTCCAGGAGAATTTAGGGAGAATATAAATTGTAGATTCTGAAGGTCTTTTTTATGTATTACTGTAGATTAGTTTTTCCTCTTAACTAAAGTGCTTACACAAGCCAGATACTTGTGGAATGAATATCTAGACTGAGATATCGTATCTCTGTGGCTTGAACTGTGCTTTCAGATTGACAAACAAGCGTATTTGGGATTTCCCTGGTTTGTGTATGTACTTGATTTAGAAATACCAGAAGCCTGATGCTGTCATATAAATGGCATTATTTAAAGCAATCAGTTTGATCCAGTGCCCACCCCAGATAATGAGAACCTGGCTGAATTTAGAGGGCCACAGACATATTCATCTCCTGTCAATCATGTTTTCTGGGGTGCTGTAAGGCTCTGTCACACCTGGTTTTGCCCACATTTACATAGGTGGTGGGAAATGCCTGCATGGGATATTCATCCTCTGGTTGCTACAGACCTGCCAGCATTGTCTGTTTCTGTCCTGTCTGACATTTTCTGGGGCAGAAGTAAGTTGGCATGACAAGAGTCTGCCTCAGCCCCTGTTCTCCTACAGGGAGCAGTGGAATCAAATAAAAATTGTATCTGGATTCCGGGTACCATTGTTCTTGCTTTGGACTGGGTAGAACTTGTCAGTTTGTGATAGAAAGCATCTTCTAGTGATGTATAGCTAAGCATGGGGTACTGTACCACGCATCCTTGGTCTTTTTGATGTGGAGTGGAGCAGAGAGGAGAGGCAAAACCACTGACTCCACTGCAAGGGGACTTGTGTCCCTGCCGATATCTAAGATACTTACTTTAAACTTTTCTTAGCTGTTTTAGGTAAATTCATTTGGAAGGCAGCTGTATTCTTTCAAAGTGAGTTCGCATCCACCCAGGATCCATCCACGCTCAGCACATGGCCTTTACTGCTATCTCAGTTGCATAGAAACCTTGTCACCTATAGGGACAGTTTCAATAGCCAACAAACAGATGGCTGAGCAGTACTAGATGTGGCAAATATTTGAGGAGGAGGATTACCTCGTGTTATGAAGCTCAGTTATGCTTCAGAAGAAGCTCTCCTAAAAAAAGCAACTTACCATAATTTTTTTAATAGAGAAACAGCTTGTTACGCTGATAAACATTGTGTCCTGTAGAAATTACTCAACTGTGTCATTTAAGGCTTTGTTAACTTTCATAATTTTCATTTTGGATTAAAGATGTTCTGTTGATATCTGGGATACAAAGGAGTGAAAGGTTAGCAGTGCTGAAGGGGCCTGGTCAGAACAAATAGGCTGATGCTATGAAAAAAACACCTTCAGAAATCCTGGAATTTAGATGTAATCAAGGTCTTTGTTAGGGAGGCAATTAGAGCATATCCTTGCCATTTCAATGCAAAACGTTGTGATTGGCTATTGGCCATCATGCTACAGAGGGGAAACACAAGAAAATGGTGTTATTTGGACTACAGGCCACAACAACATTGGGAATAATGCAGTCCTTGAGACACTACCGAGAAAGAAAGTTGTGTCAGACACCTTTCATACCGTATTTTCAAAGGACACTGTGTTCTTTTTACCTGTCAAGTAGAAAATCAGTATTTAAATATAATTTCCTGAAATGTTATGAAAATTTTAAAAACAAAAATCAGGAGGAATGCCATGATGCAGGGATTAGGAAAGGTGGGGTGAACAGATTACACCTGATTCTATTTTTGGATCCTCAGTGGAGTATTAATTGCAGGTATTTAAAGTTTTTTTAATATTATTTGTTATAATGTGGTCACCAATATTGATCATATTATTTTTGACAAGTTCAAGGCAAGGAAAAGGGTTTTTCTATTTACTTCCGAGTGAACGTATCTACTGCCTGGCATACTCCCTTGTAGACAAGATCTCCTTAGAGGCACTTCTGTCAGCAATGGGATCAAAAACACAAAAAGAATTTATCTTATACTTCAAGTTTATAAACACTCTCACTGTCAGTTATAGCTATAGGAGGAGACACCTGTAGTGGAGCAGTGGCACATGCAAGATAAAGCACTGCCTGTATCAAGTTTGACAGAGTTTTAGGGTTTCTTTGGGGAATCTGTAGTCATAATAGCTGGAAAGAAGAGATGTTTGGTGTATCTAGCTACTGTACAGTACTTATACATGCCAACAATAATCTCATTTATCTCTCCAATCATAGCACAAATGCCTAAAGCACATATGGATGTTTCACTTGAAAGTTCTGCATTTTTGATATTAAATCAGAGCAAAGCCCTCAGTTACTTCATATAGAGAATATCTTAGCAGAGGGGCACAGCTTTGTATGGCACTGTGGGACCTTGTTGAATTTTGTACCATGTAATGATCAGAATTTTACAGCCTACTGGGTCTTACAAACGTTTATAGGCAAAGTCCTTTAAAAGGAATATTAATTCTTTTACAAACCTCCTCTTTTTATGAACAATGGGAAAAATAAGGCTACGAAGCAGTTTGACATATAAGACATAACATTCAAGGCCCCTAATTACTCAGTTGGCACAAGTGTTTTTGTTTAAGTTAACAAGTGACAGAGCAGTCAGATCATGAAAGGTTAGGTGCATAAATGTCTCCACTTTCCAGATAGGATCTGAGGCCTCTGCCCAGAAGCACAGGAACCGATATTAAGGCTCTCCCTGGTGCTTCCTCTTTCTGGGGAATTTAGTGTGATCAAGAAGCATCATCACAGTTTATACTGGCTCTGTCTCCAGTTGGGCAGAGACTGTGTTGTCAAATAAAAAGGCAATCATTACACTCTAAGATAATGACTGGAAAATTTGGGTCAAGGAAAAGTAATCATTTTAAGATTGTATTCCCTCCCTTTTTCTTAAGCATGGTGCCCTATCTGGATAAATCATTTCAAACTAGCCTCATTTAATTCTGCACAGAGTGACAAATCTTGTGTATGGAAGAAGAGCAGTAGTAGTCACCTCTGCTGACTTCAGTAAGGCTTTGACAATAATTCATGTGGCCTTTCAGAAAGCTGGAGAGGGAGTGCTTGCAAGGGCATGTAGTGATAGGACAAGGGTAATGTCTTCAAAGTGGAAGAGCATAGATTTAGATTAGATACCAGGAAGAAATTTTACACAATGAAGGTGGTGAGACACTGGAATAGGTTGCCCAGAGAAGTTATGGAGGCTCCATCCCTGGAAGCATTCAAGACCAGGCTGGATGGGGCTTTGAGCAACCTGATCTAATGGGAGGTGCCCCTGCCTATGGCAGGGAGGTTGGAACTAGATGATCTTTAAGGTCCCTTCTAAACTAAACCACTCTGTGAGTCTATGATTCTATGTTCACTGATACATTATAATTTTGGGCTAGATTAAGCTGCTGCTAAAAAGAAGGGGTACAAACTGATGAAAAAAAAAAGACATACTTCAATGGTTCAATGTCAAAGTGAAAGGATGCCTCAAGCAGATTGTGCTGGATCAGTCCTATTCAATCACCTCAGTAATAACTGGGATGTTATTTATAGACTTTACAGAGATGTTAGGAAATGCAGGCATACCAGAGGGCAGAGTTCAAATTCAAATGATTTCAACAAACTCAGGAAACAGTTTAAGAGGAACATTTAAGAGGCTAAAAAGCACTAGGCAATATGGACTGCAGCACAAATACCAGATGGGGAACAAACAAGAAATAGTACAAACACTGGGAGTTCATAGTGGATCATAGACTGAATATGACTGGTAAATATGGCATTACTAGAAAAAGGGAAGCCTGATACTGGGATGCACAGTCAGCAGGATAGTCAGTGAGCTGAGGTCATCCACATGCTCTGCTTGTCACTAGTAAAGCCTCCAGGACCCACACTATCGTGCCTAGTTCTGAGTAATGCAGTGCAAAATCAATGGATTGAAGGAGAGAGTTCAGAGAAAAGCAATGAGGTCTGAAAAACATGCTGTAAATGGAAGCATGAAATTACTAGGGAGAAGGGATTCAGCAAGGGGAGACTGTCCAAGGGCACAGAAAACTCATGACATGTCAAATTCCTTGTGTAGGTAAGATGTGCAGTATATGTAACCTACACACGAAGAATTATCTGATAATACATAGAGTTTTAGTTAGATCCAGTGACACAGGAACAAAGTGCGGTGACTTCTGCTCTTCACCACTGAAACTATCCTGGAGTCGATGCAGCTGGGACTAACCTTACCTCTGAAGTTCCTGCAATGAGAGCCATCATTCAGTGGTGCCTCCTCAGCTACCCCAGTACATGTGCTCATAGGTTGAAAGCTCAGCACATGAAGAAAAAGAGGCAATTTGAACAGGAACTATAGTGAAAGAGCAGATTACTCAGAGAATGAACAATATTCTTTATTTCCTTCTACTACTCATATTCTCTAACTAAGGAGAATGAAATTGGTTGCAATTGAAATACAAAACTAAAAAAAGGGAA
This sequence comes from Pedionomus torquatus, assembly GCA_013398155.1. Classification (NCBI taxonomy): domain Eukaryota; kingdom Metazoa; phylum Chordata; class Aves; order Charadriiformes; family Pedionomidae; genus Pedionomus; species Pedionomus torquatus. The sequence goes on along the minus strand of VZRU01009827.1, from coordinate 75,960 downwards.
GATTTAGCCTAGATATAAGGAAGAAATTTTTCACTATGAGGGTGGTGAAGTGTTGGCAGAGGTTTCCCAGAGAGGTGGTAGCTGTCCCACTCATGGAAACTTTCAAGGTCAGGTTGGACAAGGCCCTGAGCAACCTGATCTAGTTGAAGATGTCCCTACTCATTGCAGGGGAGTTGGACTAGGTGACCTTTTAAGGTATCTTCCGACCCAAAATATTCTATCATTCTGTAAAATATATTAGAAGGTGATATTCTTGTGCTCAAAGTAGCTGAATGCTAAACAGTTAAAGAGAGGGGAAAAAAAAAAAGACAGAAAATCTGAAATAACTAAAAATAAATATCTTAAATCTGTCATCATTTCAGAAATGCTGAAGAGCTTGTAAAGCAGAAGATGCTATATCTCCTGAGAAAGCTGTGCTTGTCAACTGTTATGGAGGGAGTGACCAGATGGTAATTACATATCATCTTCCCAAAGCTTTTCTAGGATCAGGGGAGAATCGCTGTATTGTTCCTTGATATAAATTTCAGATTATTCACAGGAGCCTGTGAAAACAGGTGAAAAATGTGATTTTTAACTTAATTTTGACTGCACTCAAACCAGAGTTCTTCCCTAAAACTATATAATAGCACCAGTTCTGGATTTGCAAAGCAGGAATCGCCCATGTGGTGGCTGTCAGCCTTTTGAGGATTGGTGGTCCTATGTTGAAGAAAAATGTTGGACTAAAGATATTCTCAAACTCTGCATCAACATCACCTCTTCCATCTGAAACCAGCTTGAAAACCTCCCTGACAGCTCTTGTTGGTCAGCATAGGGGTGTCAATATGATTGATGTAAGACTCTACTATCAGAATGAATATCTTAAAAAACAAATAATTTGATAGGAAAATGTCCAAGATCACTTCTTGCAGCTCATACAAACTTATCGTCACTTGTGCTGTTGTCAAACACTGCTGGGTATCTACTGGGTGCCTACTGGTGGCAGAGCTCACCTAGATTGACTGACAGAGGACTATCCCCAGGGACTGGGGAAATAAACAAATCCTGAAAATTACCTAGCATAGATATTTTTATTTAGCTCCCATTTAACCAGGAAGATGGCAATTAACCCATTCAAAAATGGGCTAATCATAAGAGTGGTTTCAAAGAGTGCTATACATATGTTGATAGGTATTTTACATATATAAATATATAAAAATATAAATTGTATATATTTCTCTATATAAAAATTATAAAATTAATATATCTTTATACATATAAATTTGGATGTCTCAATACATTCTGTCCATGCTGTACGCTGCTACAGCCAGTGATGACAGTCACATTGCTTCTTCTGTGTGAGATCCTACTCAAGTACCTACAGTACTTCACTTTAGAGGTCTGGCACATGCCCTCACTGGCATGCTTCCTCTAGGAAGGCCAGGGAGGGTTGGATTTAGCAGGGGTTCCCTCAGCAGCCTGTGGCATCCTGATCTGGCAGAAAAAATGGCTTTGAATCAAAACAACCTATTTGGAATTTAAAAAACAAAACAAAACAAAACAAAACAAAAAAACAACAACAACAACAACCATCAGAACCACAAACCGAAAAAAAAGCCCTTATGCAACATTTAGATAAGTGGTATTAAAAGACAAGGGGATTAAAGCACATCTTTTCTCCTTTCTGCCTTTAGCTCAGTTATTTTCCTCCTGGCAACCCACACTGCTTCCAGCACACCACTCATCTGTTTTCATTGGTCAGACAGTCCACACTAGTTGTTCTCTGCCTCTTCTCCAGACTCTTCATTTTCATTTTCATTTTCATTTTCATTTTCATTTTCATTTTCATTTTCATTTTCATTTTCATTTTCATTTTCATTTTCATTTTCATTTTCATTTTCATTTTCATTTTCATTTTCATGTATCTAAGTGACTGGTTTAATTTAATCTCCCATTTAATACACCTTCATCCCAATCAGTAGGGAGGGAAAAAGAACTGGACCTGTTAGTGCTTGTGTGAATGTTTTCACTCTGTGCTGGTCTGCGTGGCTCGCCATGTGTATGAGTGTATGCATAGCTTGTGTATGCATGTGTATGGACACATGTACATTTTGGGACGACAAACCCAGCCTTGATCCCGACTCTACCTGGGGCATGGAGCTGAGGCAGCCTCACCTCTGTGAGGCTACTGGATTCAGAAACCCCAAACAGATGTCTCTGCCTTCTGTAACCCAGCCACTCTGTTTCTATGTCTCAGTCAGGCCATGGTTTAACGAGTTTTAACATGTATATTACTTGATCTGAGTTCATGTAAGTGAAGTACTGCATCTAGGTTTACTCTCCTTTTGAATCCTTGCCTCTGATCTTCTTCTCAATGCAGGATAGACTTTTCCAACCTTACCTGCCCCAGACATCTCCATCTACCTCCTTATATAACCCCTGCAGAATGATAAGCACCTTTAGGAAACAGTTTAACTGACCTATTTCCAATGTCTTCAGAAGATGAATAACAGCTTAGAGGTACCTGATTTTCTTCACTGGCTGTTAATTATGCCAATACTTGACATAACAGCTTACTGAGCTGCAGGTTTAGTAGCTCTCACCACTGTTTTGGCCAACAGGTCTGCAACTGAACTCCCGCTGGCATCAGACCTCCAAGGAACACCCAACTGGAGAGTGGTGGGGTGTGCTGGTGATGCAATGAAAACCCTCTTACATTTCTGACTGTGTACCAGTGACACACCATGATACCCATTGAGAAAATTTGGTCCACATTTTCTAAACATGAAGATCATGTATCAAGATGAGTAGAGAAGATGACCTGCTTACTTCCACTTAGATGTGAAAGCATGGTCCTGATCACAGACACACATATGTTGTTAAGTGAGTGACGTCAGTTTATGTGCCCCTGTATGCATGCTGCTGCCTTGCTTCCCACTCTTTCTATGGATTTGACAACCTGCCCCTCTTCTTGGTCTAAGCAGTTGGGCAGTACTGATGGCTGTTTTCCAATGGTTTTCCTATCCTAACTCAAAAGTGGCTGCAACTTGTTTGCAACTGTAGTGTTAGGAAAACATGTGGGAACCTGGACAGCTAAAAGAGCCTTCTTGACTAAATAAAACAATACACAGTTGTATTGTCATAGCCTAGATCGCACTCCCAGGCGACTCTCATGAATCCGACAAACACTCAAAACGCTGGAAGAAAAACTAACTTGTTTCTCATTTGTTTCTAAAAATACTGCAGCTTTTCTACTTGCAAAACAGTAACACAATATAGCAACAAGATTCTTAAGCTTTATTTATTAAATCAGGAAATTACTCAGTACTCTCCCAAGTAGTCTTCCCTTTTTCTTCCCCTTCTCTTGGTAAGTCTGCAGACAGTACTTTCAGCATATGGGGAAAGGGTGAAACATAGAAAGGATGTTAGAGTTCAACAACAGCATGCTGCTTCTGTCCCAGAGAAAAGGGTGACATCACCTCAGGGACTTGAGCTGAGCATCCACATTATGATAACAGGGTGGAACATTCAGATCCAAAGCCAGGCAATGGGAATGTGACCAGCGTCACTCCCAGGTGTGGTGCAAGGATGTACCATAGCCAAGAGGAAAGGAACTCTTTTTTTCAGTAGCAGAAAATTCTCCAAGTACCATCTGGATTTGAATAGAACTATTCCTTAAAGGAAACAACTTATAAACAATTACACTATCCTTTGTAATTCACATGCCTTTCCCCACACATCCTTTTCATAACACACAAACACAAACACAGTAGAGTTAATGTACTCCTACTGTTTACAAACCCATTCATAGGCTACAGCTTTTTTTGATCTGGCAAATTTTTGAGAGTATCTCAAGCTGTGAGGAAGAGAGAACATGGCCGAAAAGCAGAAAAACTGAGATATCCCCTTCAGGATCTAAACGTAAGGTAGGAATGCAAGGTTGTGCACATGGGTGACAGCAATCCAGGAGCCTCAAGGAGTTGGCCCAGAAAGCCAACTGCATGCTGGGCTGCATCAAAAGAAGCATGGCCAGTAGGTTGAGGAAGGTGACTCTACCCGTTTACTCTGCTGTGGTGACACCCCACCTGGAGTACTGCATCCAGCTCTGGAACTCTCAGTAGAGGAAAAGCATAGACCTATTGGACCAAGACCAGCCAAGGACCATAAAGATAATGAGAGGGCTGGAGTACCTCTTCTATGAAGAAAGGCTGAGAGATTCAGGCTTGTTCAGCCTGGAGAAGAGAAGGCTCTGGGAAGACCTTGTAGCAGCCTTCCAGTACTTAAAGGAGGTCTACAGGAAAGATAGGAAGGGACTCTTTAACAGGGAGTGTGGTGATAGGGCAAAGGGTAACAGTTTTAAACTAAAAGAGGGTACATTTCTATTGGATATTAGAAAGAAATTCTTAACTCTGCGGGTGGTGAGACACTGGAGCAGGTTGCCCAAGGGGGCTGTGGCATCCCTCAGTCCTGGAGATCACAGAATGGTAGAGGCTGACAGGGAACTCTCGAGATCATCTAGTCCAACCTCTCTACCAAAGCAGTTCACCTAGAGAAAGTTATATGTGATTGTGTCCAGGTAGGTTTTGAATATCTCCAGATAAGTTGTTAAAGGCCAGGTCAGATGGGGCTCTGAGTGACCTGGTCTAGTGGGAGGTCCCTGACCACAGCAGGGGGGTTGAAACTAGATGATCTTAAAGGTCCCTTACAACCCAAACTATTCTATGATTCTATGGAGAGAAGTTTGCTTTCCTTAGTTAACCCAAGCAGTCTATTGGTTTAAATTTTTAGTGTGATTCACTCCTCTGCAATGACTTATGGGGAAGAGGTGAATCTGAAGGCCTAGCAAGAGCACATCACTACAAACTTTTAGCTTTTCCTTCCGATGCTTCTGTATGACATCTACCTTGTCTTTGGTCTTACAAAAAGTCTATAGAGTATCATAGAAGTGAAGTCGGTAAGAGTCTGTGAAAAATTAAAACAACTCAACAGAATTTATTGTTAACTGTTATAAACTACCACATTAATTGAAATAAATATGTGGGATTTTCTGTTTTTTATTTGATAGTGGTCCATAGACTGTAAGAGAGTTCTTCATCTCTTCTGTAACTTCGTCTACAACTTCTGTAGGAAAGATGCTCTTCTCTGTTCAAGTGTGATTTTTTTTTCTCCAAATATATTCATATTTGCTCTCCTGGATGTTACTAGCGCTTCCATTAATAAGTAAATGTGGTATGATAATTTAAAAGAATAACCCTGAAAAGGATGCTTTCTCTGATAGGGTTATCTTGTTTGCTAGCAATAGGAAAGCAGAACTATTTGTTATCAGATCTTCTGGCTAAAAGTGAATGATATTTGTAATCTGACTGCAACAATATAATAAAACCAGGAGTAGCACTCTTTGTGTTTAACCTAGGCTAACACAGAGAACAGTTTGTGCTTGAAGGAGCTTATGGTACAAACACCTTCAGTATCACAAGTCTCCAAGAATGCAGATTTACTGCTGCATGGTTTCTAAATAACAATGGAGAAAAAGAAAAAAAACTGAGTTACTCCTTTTGGATTGTAGCTGAGAAGGATTCTGAAGTAAATATAAGCAATTTCTGCAGGCCAGGGAAATTTCCTGCTTGCACAAAGGTCAGGTTGCACTCTTATCTTTGCAAAATGAATTCCATGCATATTATCAGAACTCTGTTTCCATTGGCGTTTTTGTCCAGACCCCAGCCAGTATAACCAAACTGCAGTATCTAAATTGGTCAATATTCAAAAATGTAACAAGAAACTAGTTGTAGGTGCTAATCACAGCACTGACACTCATTTTGGAAGAAGCAGACTGCAGATTTGACAGACAACGTGTCCTCTCCCCAAGATCAGCGCAGCATCTGTTGTTCTGTTGTCTTTCTGAGCAGATCTGATCTGAGTTTGTGCATCCATGACAAGGCAAACTACTTTTTACTGTGGCATTTTCACAAGGAAAGACTCACCAAGCACACATTCATGCACATCATGCAGGTGAAAACTAGAACAGGATGGTACCTGTCCTGCTACAAGTGGCAGACAGGTGAAAGGAGCAATATGTCAAGATGAGGGTAAAATTATTTTGTATCTCTCATTTTGTAAAGAAGCCATAGTCAGTGCATCTTGCACAGACTTGTTTGCTGTTTGAGCATGCAGAAAGGTGACTGCTTTTCTTTTTCACCTCAGTGTGACAATCTATCTTCCAAGGCACTTAGCTCTTAGTCACATAAAATAGCTGACATTCATTTCAAAGTAATATTTTCTATTTTTTCATTATTAATCCAAACAGAAGGATGTCCTCTGAAGACTGGCTCTGTAGGTGCTGGACCAACACCTCAGACAACACTGGTCTTCAGCATGGTCAGTGAGTATACATACTCACCTGTAACAAACAATTGTAGGAAATTCAGCCCTTAGGGAACAGAAAGTTCAAACACATGAAATCCAACACATATCTTTTTATTTCCATATTAAGCATGATACTAAGATGGATGAATGGCAGAACAGTAACTCTATACAATGTTTATAGACAGGAAATAACAGCTATTACTGTTATAAAAGCACTTAGTTTTTTCTAACAATAAAAGTTTCTGCATAAAAAAAATGTGAAATACATCATAATCCTTTTGTCCTGTGTATGTTCTCCAATCAGAAAAAGCACAATAATGATTAATGGTATTGCCCCATTTGTTAGAAAGTAGTATTGTTTACCACAAAAACATTCAGAAGAAAAAATAATTTTAAAAAGTTCTCGCTGAGTAAGACAGAAAATAATTCTTACAAAAATCCTACTTCTTTCAGAAACAATTTTAACACTTTCCAATATACTTCAGAATTTCATGCAAGAGTCTATTCTCTGTTCAGGTATGGTAACTAACCCTTTTTCCTTGCTTGTGCACTGCATTACTGCATATAGGTTATTCCTTGTCTCGGGTTTCCCTCTCACAGGCTCCGGAGGTAATATATTTGGGGATCTCGAGCTAAGGAAATCCTCAGCCTAAGGTTTTCAAGGATTTCATAGGACTCAGTGTTTCATTTTCTAACATTTTGTGAATTTTCCCACATTATTCTCAGGTAGTTCTTAAAAACATGATCCAACAGCTGCAATTTCTGCCTGTGTATACAGATTTGCCTTTGGTTTTGTTCAGGGCTTTTTGAGAGTGTCAGTTTTCAAATGGGCTAGCTTGTGCACATGGGTATATAATAATGTCCTGTGAACTTGGGAGGGAATAGAGAAAAGGTGATTCTGTGTCACCAGATTTTCCTGGAAGAAAGAAGCATTGAATTAAACTGGAGAGGCCACAAACTCCAGACTATGACAAGCTTGAAGGTATAGTTCAGCAGGAGGATAAAAGAAATACTATATTACTAAAAAAGGTCAAAATGCTTTCATAAAAATAAATATTACACTTGCAAAAAGTCCATTTTATGTTCCAGCACTATCACCTATGTTTACCGATAGCAAAGATCACTGCTGGAATACATATTTTAATATGTAGAGACCCTTATGCAGGGCTGAACAGCTAATAACAGAGCTAATAAGCTGTATTAGATTTCTGTTTTATGAAGATGGGTTGTCACCAGAACAGAGAAGAGGAGAATCGCCTCCCTTGACCTTTCTGGACTGCAAGCACACATTTTCAACTCATGTTCAATATTCCATCCACAAGTATCCCCAAGTCCTTCTCTGTGTGGCTGCTAATCAATTAATGTCTGTCTGTATTGATATTGGGGATTGCTCTGGCCTACTTGAAGGACCTTGCAGTAGGCCTTGTTTAACTTCATGAGGTTTGCACAGGCCCATTCCTCAAGTCTGTCAAGGTCTCTCTGGATGGCACCTCTTTCTTCTGGCATATCCAGTATATGGATACTGGATATTGCACATTCCAGTTCAACGAGTCCCAGGAAATATCTCACACCTGTGTTATTTACTAGTCTCTTGATTCTGATGATCTGCTATTGAAATGTCTCTGAATGTTGCAGTCTCAGCACAGGAGAAAAAGGGGTGCTTTACACAAAATTATCAGTAGACAGAGGCCATTAAAATGCATTAAATGTATTTTGGATATCATGAAGCTAAACTTAATCTGTTGCAACAGAAGTTAATCATTCATGAGTTTTCTGCCAAGCATTTGCTATCACTTGTAGAAGAAATGAAGACAAGGCACATGACACATAGTTGGTGGAGACGGCACTGCAACTTGCTATTACTAATAGCAGGCAATTCTAGTGTTAACTTGACAAAGTCTCTGCATAGCTCCACCTTATTCAACTATAGAATATTTTCCTTCTCTTTACATGAAAGAAAGTTAGTGCATAGACAGTCTTCATTCATATCCAGCTTTTTTCTAAAATCATGAGTTCCTAGTTTGCTTTTGATTATTTTCTTAAATTACCATCTTACTGTTTTGCTGTGTCTACTGGATTTTTTATAAACTATTTTAAAAGACTTCTGAGACAACATGTTGTTGGAGGAAACTGGAATATTGTTCTCTACCCGGATGTTTTAACACACCTAGCTGCCTTTTATGTAGTACAGAGACAGAAAAGGTTAACTACAGACATGATGCTACCAGAGGAATGGAGATTTCCTAAAGTGCATATCTAGCATGTGTTGCATACCATTGCACAGAAATCACTATTTCAGCATTTCCTAAAGATGTGTGTGTTTTTATTGTCATCAGCCCCAAACATGTGGAACCCTGAAATTATCTAAAACCACAGGACTTTGGACCCATTTCATTTTGTCTTCTGGTCCTTACATTGCCAGTGTTCACATTTTCAAGCTTCCACTGCTAATAGTTTACCAGTTGTTTCATTGTTGGTTTGGTTCTTTTTAAGGAAACTGAGACTCTTGGATGTCTCAGACTCCTGGACTCTCTAACAATACTCCAGGAAAGGCAGTTTGAAGAACAAAGGAGTGAAGTAATAAACATGGTTAAATGAAATTAAAAAAATATGTGCAAAGAACTGACTGACTCTACAAAGACAACAGCCAGACAAAAAATACTTTTCTATATATTTAACTGGAGAATCACATGACAGCATTGGAGATACTCATGAGTCTGAATGAGCTGGAAGCTCTGTAAAAATGGAGACAATTGTATCTACATATAATGTTAATTTTCATTTTTTTCTTTTTTCTTTTGTTTTTTTTTTCTTTTTCTAGCCAAGTCTTTCCCAGACTCCTGAATCTCCAGTGCATATTTAAAGATCAAATGTGTCAAACAAATGCAGCAAATCTCAGGAAACTGTCTTTTGTCTGTGTGTTTGTGCATTTTGAAACAGTATCCATTGAAAGCACATCTGACAGGTCCAGCAATATGTGATCTGGTTTCACAAACTCTCACCGAAACATGAAACATAGCAATTTAGGAAAGAAAGTGAAAGAATTCGATTGAATCATACAAATTAATAATACGTTTTTACTGTAGAAGAAGCACATTAAAAAAGCCATAAATTAGGTCAGCCCACATTTTTGAACAGACTGCATTCATGGTGCTTGTTCCCAAAATCTCCTGGAGTACTACGACTGAAGACGCTGAGGTAGCTTGCCACAAAAAAAAAAAAAAAAAAAAAAAAAAGATTTTGCAAAATCAGGTGACCCATAGACTTGGCTGTATAGACTTGTTCCTCACAATATCTGGCAGGAATAAAAATCTCTGCAGGTGAGAATTGGCACAGACACCTTGACCCTAAAAACAGGCTATTCTGGCCATATTAACCTTATATGTTCAGCGTAGGAATTTGGTCTATATTGCAAAACAGTTCCATCATCTATGGATATTTTGTTTATTGTCAAATTCTTTTTTCCCATCTTGTGCCCAGGGAGGTGGCACCTGCATCTAGCAAACCTGGCTGCCCCATGAAGGGTGGCCAGGTGCCACCCTGCAGATAGCATCACTGTCCTTTCACTGTGTGGGAGCCATTGGCAGCTCCTTTCCTCTACACTGCTACTCTTTCAAGTACTTGGGTCTGTGAACAGGTCACGAGGTATGTAAAAAATGCTTCAACTTGATTCGTGTGCTGACGTAAAACATCATATTAAATATTCTGTTTTCATACACCCAGTATTTTATAGCTAGCTCTCTAGGAAAGCACTGAGCTAGTCTGTACTCTCCAGGTTAACATGTGCCTGAAAGATAATTTTGGCGAAATAAGAAAAAAAATTTTTTGACAGAAAATAAATCACAGATTATACAATTAATTTGCTATCCAGCAGAGAATAGGCAATGTGGCTGCATGTAAAAAATGCCATTTTTTTCATTTGTATGTGAGAGAGGAAAACAGTAAAACAGTGATTTTACTGAGTCATGTACTTTTCTTGGTATTTTAAATTGTATTAAATAATCATGTGAATACTTCAGTCCCAGGATTAAGGTTTATGTTAAAAAGTCACATGCCTCCTAAGCCAGAGACTTCTGTTGGTTGTACTTATCCTTTTATTTTAAAGCTGTTTTGGGGAAGATGCAGATAACTGAACATGACTTACAAAGCCTTTGAAGTCAATAAACTGTATCACAGCAGATTTCTATTCTTTTTTTTTTTTTTTTTGGGGGGTGTTTATGCAAATTTTTTTTCTTTAAAATTT
>VZRU01009827.1:23597-65371 GCA_013398155.1 Pedionomus torquatus | reverse complement strand
ATTCATTAAGAATTAGTGTTTTCCAACACTAATGATATGACTCATTACCATGCAGAAATCCCAGCATGCATCTGAGCAATGGGAGAATTTTCAGTATTCTGAAAGTTTATATCTCAGCATCCCAAAATTAATACCTGTAAATACACAAGCAGACACTCTAAGACCCTGACAATCAAATGACAATATCTGACTAAAACATCTTTTCTTCAGCCTCTGCTCAAAATGCAATAGGGGCATACAGAAAACCTGTAACGTGAAACAGATATTTTAATGGGGGAAAGGGGTAGTATTTCGTTTATATTTTCTGCAAAGTACAGAAGGCCACATGAGTACCCTAAAAAACAATGCTAAACCATAGCTTTATTTCCTTCTTCCATGTATTTTGTTGTTGAATGTCAAGGGCAGGAGGGCACTGAACTTGCTTTTAAAAAGAAATACATTGTAGATGAGCATGAAGAAATGTGTGGGTAGACAAATAATTAAAAGAACAAAAGTTAAAAGGCCAAATTTTAATGCTACCTTCCTCATGCATCTATAATCTTCAGTGACAAATCTGAGGCATTTTTTTTCAGTTTAAGAAACACTAAGTCATTGCTATCACTGACTGTGTGCCACAGCTACTCTTAGTCATCTGTGCAACAGCCTGACTTACTCTGGGTAGATAGTGCAGAGTAGGACAAATTTCCCAAAATATTCTTTCTCCAATTTATTCCTGGCCTATTATTAGGATGCATCTGCCTAGAGCCTAATGAGACATCTAATCCCCATGGCCACCCCTGGAAAGATGCAACAGATAATATAGTGCCCTGGGCTGGTCTTGACACAGGAGCAGGAGCATGTCTGGGGCTAGTACCATCCCATGTTCCCCGCTCCCAGCCCAATGACCATGGGGTCCCAGGGACTGCAGCCTGCTCAGACCTATTTCACATAGTATTGCCAGCTGCAATACTGCACCCAGTGCAAATCCAAAGCACCACCAATTAGCATGGGGAAAGACAAAGAAGGCTGAAGCAAGGAGGCTGGCATACTGATGAACCTACTTTCCTTTTGCAGGCTATATTTTGCACAGACTGGAGTGCAAGCAGCTCTGGAAGGCAAAGGAAGCCAGCAAGCCCACCACCCAGTCTCTCAGGACTGCTCTCCAAGCTGGACATTAAAGTTGCACATCTTCATAGAAACTTTCAGTAAACAAGGTCAGGATCAAAAGCTATTTCCTGAGCAGTTTGATGGCTTGTCCTAGCAGGGCAGGACGCTCCTCCTCCCTCGTTTCACAGGGATTTGGACCAGCTGGAATGAGCCTGTCATCTTGCCCTGGGAAAGCTGCCATCAGCACCAAGCATGGACTTCCTGCCCCAAGCTGCACCAGCAACATTTCATTACCACTTGGTAAGTGGTCCCCACTATACCTTTATGTGGTTAACTAGCAGCTGTTCAGATACTGTAAAAATGCAACAAAATACAGCAAAAATTATATATAAATAGATAACAGCAAATTGTCTGGTTGGAAGCCCATTGAAGTCAATGGGAAGACTTCTGCTGTCTGCAGTGGGTTTTGGATCAGACCCAAAGCCAGTTTTGGATAAAGAGAATTTTGTTTCAGGATCATAATACCTAACCTGTGTACTATCCAGGATTAATTGCACAATCAATTTTCCATCCCAAATAATCTTCCTTGTTCAATGTCACATCTTACTATCTTAAGCTCTGAAACAGTGACCCATTTCAGCTTGTGCCTGATCTTGAGTATGCAATTAACATCCTGAACTTTGTGCCCTTGTTGCCTTTTTTAAGAGTACAGGAAAGGTTTATACTCTTGTCTCTGTGAACAGTGATTTTCATTGATAACATGTTAGTTAAAACATATAACCTGCCACTGTCATGTAAACTCATGGTAGAAGCCATATTTTCAGTGACTGTGTATTCATATTGGTCCTACTGCTTGAAAAATACTATGACTAAGTATATTGGTTTTGAGGACAAAAAACGGTGCAAGAGAAGGAAGGAGTAACAAAACAAATAAGTAACACTTTAAGACGTTGTTGCTGTTGTTTCATTAGCAGTAAAAATGTTGCAAAGTTCCTAATGAGAACTTTTTTATTTTCTGACATCAGGTTTGGGTGTTCATAAGGGTATCTGTTTTTACTGATCAATGCTACTAGAAAGAGAACAGAGCTTAAGGAACTGGGTAAAATCTGTGAAGTTCTCTAACTGACAAAGAAGGGAACCAGTTTTCTGGGCTACTGATACCCATAGGGCTAAAAATTAAGTCAGTGGTTTAATATTCTTTGGGCAGTTTCCAAACAATGTTGTGTTGTGGGAAGGAAGTTATAATGCAGTTGTGTCTCTGTTTTATATTGACTGCTAGGTCAAAGAAAGCCCAGAGTGATTTGGAATTTATTTGCTGTGCCAATGCCTACTGCAGCTATTTTGTGAAGCCAGCTATTGTGGGTGAAAAGGGGAAACAAAAAGCACTTGATCTTCGTAGCCCTCATGAGACAGCTTTGAATTTATTATAACTTTCTTTGGGTGGGGGGTTTTTTCAACCAGCAATGGAACAGATTAGTATTTGGTTATAGATTAGCACTTTCACAAATGCTGAACAGCAAATGCTCCTTGGCATCACTTATTAGGAATGTGAAAAGAAATTATTCAAATTATTTAGAAATTGCTCAAGAGAGCTTTGGAGATAAAGATTCAGTAAAATTATTCTCTGCCTAAGCATTGGTTACCTAGAGATAAGAACATGAGCATTGCTGTACTGGATCAGACAAAAAATATATTTAGGATGTCATCTCCAGCAGTGGCCACCTATAGATTCAGAGGAAAGTACACAAGAGTAAGCAAGAGATGTACCATGTGGTCCTTTCCCTCATACATCCTTCCAGCACCCAGATACCGACAGATAAGGCACTGCTGGAGCTGGAGTCCACATGCACATTCTTAAATTGAAGAGTCTAGATGCTTCCCTCCCCAAATTAATCTCGCTGCTTTTTGAATTGTTTTATACATCTGGCCTTCTCATCATTCTGAGATCTCAGTTTCCACCATATAGCAAATTTTAGTGACTGCATGAAGATCATGGCCATTTGCTTCTTTTTCAATGCTTGCCTGTTACCTTCCTGAACTTCTTGAATTCTGCAAAAGGTGAAGGGAGGAAAACAATGATTCTCCCTTCATCTGCCCCAGACTACAAGTGATTTGTAGGTCTGTATCATATCTGAGCCTGGTTAATTTTTTACAAACTAAAGCTTGAAAGATCAAAATAGTCAATCTTCTGTTGCCTAATTTGATCCATCTGTAAAATGGGGATTTTGATGCTAGGCTGACTTTTAACCTTTTGTCCTCACCTCCCCCCTAATGTCCAGGAAAGCTCACCTAACAGAACTGTTTCAGCTCTTCCTGATATTTTAGTAAACTTCCTGATATTACAAAGTTAATGGAGACTACAGAATTCTCAGCTGCACTGAATACAGCAGTGCTGTGCAGCAAATGCTGCAGTTAACTCGTTTTTCATGCAACTACCTTGATAAATACAGTAAGGGAGAAATAAAAAATGGACTGAAGAAAGAGCTCACCTTTTGCTGTTTACTAAAGTGGTGGGAAGAAGTGCACGTAGATGACTCACTCACATTGTTCCACTTGTACATCTGCAAAGCAGGAAGCACAATAGATCAGAAATGCCCATGGTAGACACAAACATACTGATCACGTGCAATGAAGGAATGAGAATAGCCTGTGCTGTGCTTAACAAGCTAATTACTGGGAATGTGGTCTTGTCTTCTTGAATCAGAGACAAAATTCCTAGTTAAATTCCCAGGATAGTTCAGGAACCTTAATGGGAAAACCATCTTTAAAAAAGGGATGTGGGAGCAGTTTTTTAACGTCACATTTCAAATTCCCTGTGGACTTTAGCAAACCCATTTTCATTTCTGGAATTCTACTTCCACACAAGCACCTTCTCTAATAGGCTACCAGACTGCCCTGCCAGGCTGCCAAAATAAGTCTCCTCTCTCTCCAGAACAAGGAGATGTGAAATAAAATCAGGAAGATTTGCATTTGCTTTTTAATGAAAAGGGCACAGTGCCTTAGAAAACAATTTTGAAAGGTAACTTGCTGTTATTTTTCAATGAGCTTTTATCTAATACAACTTGTTTGTTACATTTCCTTAAACTCATAAAAATGCACTGAATAGCCCTGCCCCTTAACTTCAGTGAAATGCAAGCTGGCTGTAATTATTAGAAAATGACATTATTACCTATTCAGGACTGAAACATATCCAACAACAAAGGAAATCCCAGCCCAAAGCTATAGGAAGGCACTTGATTTCTGCCAGAAGATGACAGGGGTATCAAGCCTGCTCACATTTCCCACTGTCCAGGTCAGGCTGCCCAAGAGACTGTTTGGGTCACGACAACAGTAGGCACACTTGGATCTGAAACCAGGCATTTTAGTACCTCTGCCTCATTCCAAATTCCTTTGTAAAATCTGTGACTAATTCTACCTAATTTATTCATTCCTTGGGTTGGTATTTTGTCATATAACATGAAATGTTTTGTTTAAGCACTAAAAGTGGCCCCTATGCTCTTAAATTCTAAAAAATTGCTTGAGAGCAAAATCAGGATTGTTTTGCAGAAGTCTCATTTCACATCAGACATGTTTCTCTATCTTTAACATTGCCTAAAGAATACAAGAAGAAAGAGTAGAGTTCATAGACGTGGGTCTGTTAACCTCACAAACCAGAAGCATCTTTTGAGAGTATTTAGACCCTTCCTACTCCTCTGGCATCACATATGGCATCACATATGAGAAAAGATTGTCCGTTGATCTAACAGAACATGGTGATGTCTGTACTCCTAGCACATTAATCTAATCAGTCCAATACATATTACAGTCATTTAATGCAATCTTTGTTGTATTTATCCATCTTATCAGTCCAATGTTTAATTGATTAGTTGGTTTTTTAAGCAGTCATGGCTGTTAGAGGTTTGGACACAACTTTTCACAATAAAAACTTCTCTAGATATCAGTCCACTATAACGTGAAAAGTGCTATCTAGCCTAGGATAACTCTGTGACTGTTTGAGAGCATGGATAATTCTATATAAGGGCTTGGGCCTGTGCTCTGGCCCTATTTACTAGGATAGATATTGCCTATTGCATAGACACAGGTTGTCAAGGAGGCGGGATTGAATGCATATTACTTCTGTAAAAAAATACACTATTTTTCCTTTATTTTTCCTTGTCAGCAAGAAGAAACAAGTAGGTGAATATTGCACCTCTCTTCTTGCTCACAGCCACAGTAGTATTACTGCACTACTAGGGATCGTATTTGCCAGAGGCGTGAGGATCCTGCACGAGCATCTTTGGCTGCATGGAGGGAAATGCTTTCCTGGGTGTTCCTTGACATGCTGAGGTTGCTCCCCAGATACATCCCATCAGGGCAGTGCAGATCTGCTGCTCCTTCAGAGTGCACAGGAGGTAAAGCTGCCAGCAGCTCTGCCTTGTAGTTTCCTCCTGGCCACAGCATTTGAGGATTTAATTCTTAAGGAGATTGGTGTTATAATCACCTGGTTCTGAGTGCTAGGTTGCTTCAAATGATTCAATTAAATATGCCACACAATAAGAATGCATGCATAAGAAGTTATTTGGGTTTGCTCCCACACATGGGACTAAAGAATAATTAGGTCTTCATTGCTAACAACATTTGATTATAAGACTGTCTTAATTTCACAGAAGCTGTTTCACAAGCTTTCTTTGTATTAGCTATGCACAGTGTTGTCTGCACCACAAAATGGACTTTGATATAGAAATCATCAAAGCAGTGCTAAGCAAAAGCTGAATTTACGAAAGGGCATTCAAAAGGTAGATTCTGATTCAAAGAGCACCAATGCGCACAGAGTTGTGATCCACTCATGTCTGCTGATGTTAACAGGCTGTGAAATCTAATAATCAAAGAAGTTTTTAGGACCATGTTAAAGGCACCAATACTGTGTCCAAGGCACCTGGTCTTGCAGTCAGATGAATTAACTGATTTTGGAACTTTCACATTTGGACCTTAGGTCACCCAGCATTATCATCTGGCATCTGTGCGAGGATGACTTGGAATCATTTAGAATGTTTTTAAAGTGAGACAAGAGAAAATATACACACACAATACATGCATAGGGCCAGGTAAGCATGAATAAACTTGGAATTTTCTTTCAAGGCAAATATTTTCTGCACACTCAGTCACCTCAGATAAATTTCACTTTTCTGATATCATAGAAATTAATTAACAGGTTTTAGTCACACATAACAAAATATTCTTAAAGGTTTATTTGTGTCATCCGAAATAATCTAACTTCTCAGAAAGCAGAAGTACACACTTGACAGTCAAATCCTGCTATATGCAGAATTGTATTCAGCACTGGGCTTTTGGCTTCTTACTGATAACTGGAAGACTGATAGTGTTTGTGAAACATATCTTGAACTTAGGTTGTTGTTGAAAATAATAATAGAGATATATACTCAGAGCAGATGCATATTTTCACTTACTTATTTCTGAAATAATATTGAATACCAAAAGAACAAAGCCTGTTTTAAGCTGATATTGTAGCAGAAGGATAATAAATTAGGAAATCTTTCTGAAATGTGTAACCTGTGATTTTGTGTTAGTCCTGCTTTTATTGCTTTTCAGATGGAACCTGCTAGATCAGATCAACCATTTGACAATTGTATTTTAACAAGATCTAAAATTTTAATTTCACCTTTTCTTTCAAAATAATTCATCTTTTGATAACAGCTTTTGCTTCATGTGACAAGGTGGCTGTCATTTATCAATGGAAGCACTTCATGGTCAAGGTTTTCAGATGCTCCCAATGAATTTAATTACATTATTTATTTAAGGTAATCCTAAGTATTTACTAGGGGTTTGTGATCATCTACAAGAAGCCAGGCTGCATAAATACTGCAGGAAAGGACTAAATTCTTGGTTTGGGAATCCATTTATTTGTAAAAGGTGTCTTTACTGGAAGTGATTTCCTAGTTTTCGTAAAACTGCACAGCTTAAACTGCCTTACTGTGCATGGACTGGACTCAGATATTATCTATTTTAAAGTTTTTAATTTTATTTTTTTTTTTTAAAGCATGGAACAAACTCTTCTGATCAGCTCTGCTGCTAAAATACAAAAGCCAAAGAGGAGTGAGGCCGTATAATGAGAGTGTTTGGAAACTATTTCAAACATTTCTATTAAGGCTTTATTTGTGATTCATATATTAAAGCAGCATAGGTTTACACAAATATTGTGAATGCTCCCCACAGACCAATTTATTTCTGGATTCTTTTAATCTATTGTATTTTTAATCTTCAGGCAGTGTAAAGATCATGAGGAATGTTCTCTACCTTCATGTGCTTATAATTTTCTGCATGTGAATACAAACATTGTAGTTACATGGGTATTTCGCAGAACAAAAATATCCTTTGTTGAGCAGTGAAAAAGAGCCAGAAAGCTGACAATGGAAAATGCCATTAAGTTAGCTGAACATGCATATTATAAATTGATATACTACACAAGAGGTTGGCCAGTTTGCAAGCTTTACCTGTGCTTTATAAACAGTGAAGACTGTCATAAATATTAAAAACTATGGGAAGGTGAAAAACATTAACTTTTTCATTTATAATGATATGCTTCATTTTGCAATAAAAAGCCCAGAACAACAACAACAACAACAAAAACTCACAAGAAAAAAATGAAGTCTTTTTTTTTTAGAATAACTTAATTTGCTTCCTGTGCACTCAACACCTCAGTTTTCTTAAACACTTCCTGAAAGACTGGTTTTAACCACACTGGAATTCCTGCCAGTCACAGCTGGGCATCTGGACTACCAAAGTGCAGGAGCCTTCAATTTGTGCTTTAAGAGGCAACCAGCATCTGCCATGTGAGAAGTATTTTCTCATAAATCCCAGCCAAGGAATAAATTTTTGTGTGTAATAGATCCACAAATGTGTTTATTTTGGGAAAGGCAAGATCAAAGTCTGTTCTGTCATTGGTGTAAAACCTGGACCTAGCGTCTTTTGTTCCAAATCAAGTCCATCTCACAGGCTGGAAATCTAATATGAGAATGATTCTTCCTGTCTAAATTGATGAAGGGCTAGAGTCCTGTCTCAAGGGCAAATCATAAATTGTAGCTGTTGTCTTCATTTCATTTGAGAGCATTTTTTTAAAAACTTATTTATTAAAATTACAACTTATTTTATTAGCTGTAAAATTAGCCAGAATCATCATACTTTTAAAGATTTTGAGATATTTTCTTTTAAATTTTAAATCTAAATTAAATCTAATTTAATTTTTTAATTTTTATTGCAATAATTTTTAAACATACCTTTCTGGGTTTGCTCTGCTTTGTAGTGTTCCTCTCATGCCCATCTACAAATGGGTTTCGCTACTAGAAATTTGTTGAACTTCTGATAGTGAATTCCTTCCTTAATCAAGATTGTTGCTGACTTTACTTTTGCTGTGAAAAGTTATACTATGATTTTACTGAACAGTTAACTGCAAGAAACCCAAATTATATGTTTAGAATTCCTTTTTAAAGTTTAGCTACAGAATTGATCCCGTCCAGTACCACTGACATCTGTTTTTCTGAGTCCTAGAACGTCTGCTTCAGAATTTGTAGACCAGGGAGTCAATATTTACTTATGTGTGACATTTTTGCATAGGCTGAGAAGAAGCCTATCTCTGAAGCACTTTTAAAATCACTACAAAGCATGAAAAGCACCAGATGTCACCTGGGGCAGAGAACCCAGCCCAGGGTAAGAACATGGTAGCTGAACGAGCAGGCAGTCTCTTTGAATATAGTTCTCATTAGTTTAAAATCATCTTCTAATCGATGACATCTACTTCTGCTACAACATGGCAGCAGCCAAACCAAGCAATGCAAGAAGAGGCAAATATGAGGAGTATAGGGAAAAGGAAATCAGAGATTGTATCTGTTGATTTTTCTCTAAATATGGAAATTCTTATACAATAGACCATCAAATGTAATTTCCTATGTCTTAGAGGACAAGCTGTACATTTTTTAAAATAGTTCAAAAGGTTTACAAACTTGAGCTCAGGGTGGGGAAGTGGAAGGAGGGGGACAGAGGTGCGCTAGAGAAAAGAATGGAGTACAGGATATCCCCTTCCCAACCCTTTTTAAAAAGTCCCTCAGTTTAAGAGATTTCTGTGTACCAGTACCAGACAGTCTGTTAACTTGACAGGACCAGGCCTAACACAGATTGATGACATCCAGGGATGTTTTTATATGGCAAAAGTAAAGGGGAAGTCGCCATTTTGTGCAAGGACAGCCAGCTCCACATGGAGGAGACATAGTTTGGCATCAGAGCTGCAGCACTTTCCTCATGGTGTTCTGCATCACATGCTGTGGACAGGAGGAGCCAGACATATCACAACAGTGCTCTGCCCTTTGTTTTTCTTTTTCTTCTCCACCTGAAACTCTAGATGTGCCTCAGTCTACCCCATCCTAACCTCACCTCTGTCTCACAGAGCTGTGCTCCAAACTCACCTTCCCACTGAGGGCCACAGCCCTGACCCTTTAATTACCAGGAGAGAACGTATCTACAGCTGGCTCATTTATTTTTTTATCTTGTTTCCAAACACTTTTATCAAGTGAATTCAGAAAGTTGCCCTCACTCATTCTGCCCTTGAGATTCTGCCAGGCTCTTCCTCATGGTTACAAAACCCTGAAGAAAACATCGGGCAGTTTTAGGTCTCTGCTAGGTCAAAGAAGAAACAAAAATGATTTCCCAAGAACTAGAAGAACCTTTCTCCCAGTACTTGAAGGACTGTTCTTTTTTCTTGTCTGGTAATACTTGCTGAGTATGTGGTAATAGACTTGTACAGCCTATTCTTGCCTAATATCCCTAGGACATTACAGTACTGAGAAAATCAATGCAACTTTAGAGCAAATAGTGGCAGTTAATAAGAACAGGGCTATCACTGCCAGTTATATGAATTCCTTTAAAAAACAGTCTTGGGGGACTTGACTTTGTCACATACACCCCAGCACTCCACTTTGGAAATGTGTTTGCTGAGTGAACCCAAGCCTGAATGAGAAGCAATCTGAAAGGCAGAGGCTTTTTTATGCAGACAGATTAACAGTCCATCCCAGAAGATAAGTGATAGAGGCTGACAGCTTGAATGATCAACCATAGTGATTTTTTTTGTTTCCTGACAGATTTCAGGCTCATACAGCCTTATCCATGAGTAAGAGGGCCAAAACAACCAACCAAAATAATATATATCTGTACAGGTGGAACACAATGATTTTGACTCAACTGAAGAAGGGATTCTGAGCCTGAAATGTTGCCTGATTTTTACACCTGTATAAATCAGCTAGTTTAATGAAGACTTAATAAAGTTTTCCCCACAAAACCTAATTCTTTATATCCATACAGCATGATAGCTATGGAAACACTTCCACCATTCAGTGGACCTGTTCTTGTGAAAGAATAGAAAGGTTTGGACAGTGATCTGCAGGAACAGGAATTCTTTCTGATCTATTATGGCAGCTAAAGCTGCCTATTTTGACTGTAAATTTTTGACAGATTACAAGCTATCTGGAAAGGGAGGAATCTGGGAAGGAGAAGAGTATACAATCGGGTATTCTTTTAAATTTTAATAAGCTATTTTTCTGTATATTTATAGAACCAGAGAATTGAGGTAATATACAAGAAGATAAATAAAAAACAGGCTCTGAGAGGTATTCAGATGTCTTTATGACTCACCAGGATTTGAACAGACCATTTGAACAGACCAAGGCTGCCTCAGCAGCCTTGTGCTGATTTGCAGAAGGTGCAAATACAATATATGATATGTTGAAAGGGAAAGGGAATAAAGAGTGAGATTTCTCTACCAGCAGACTCCTCTGGCTTACTGTAACTTCAAAATCACAGCAAGCACTCCGAAGGTTGCTAGGAAGGTTTCTCAAGCAGTAAGAAGTTCTGAGTATCACTGATACACAGCAAGATTAGTGTATTTGAATTTAACAGCTATGGTGCAGCATACCTGCAGGAAAGGATAAAAAGACATTGAGGTTGGAATGCTGGATTGTGGATAAGGTTCAATTTATGCACAAAGATTTCCACCACAGACTCATCCCCAGGAGACTTCTGGAGTGACTTTGTAGCATTCACCAGTATAAAGGAAAGAATAGAGGAAATGCCTGATGATGCACATTTTATGCACAGGATAATCTCAAGTCAGAGTGACAGCGGTGTCACCAGTTATTGTGGTAACGGCCTACTCAGAGTTCTTTGAGACTCGCAGACACCGCTTTTATTCTCAGCTTTCACAGTGATATTATAGACAATTAGGAATAACAATGAGCACTTGGGCCACCTCTTCCAGTGAGACCTTCCAGGATCTGTTCTTAAAAATCTACACAGGAGGGGTCCACACACATAAATTCCTGTCTCAGTGAGAATAATCAGGATCATGCAATTTTATAGGTGGAAGAGAAAGTATTTACCATGAGAAATCATTTAGCAGAAATATTTCAGAAGTATAACTTAAAAGAAAAAAAAAAAAAAAAGAAAAAGGAAAAGAGAAAAAGAAAAAAAAAAAGAAAAAGGATAATGAAGCAATTTTACATGAAAGGGCATGCAGTCCTTAAAGAGAAAATTTTCTTTTCACTATACTCTTTCAAACTCTGTTAATTACATCTTTTGAGCTTTCACTGGAAACAGTTCACCATATGAACAGATCAACAACTTGTTGGTGCAATACAAGTCAGTTGCATTTCATGGACACTGAATGATTCCTGGAGGGAGGCAAAATGTTATTGTAACAGAATTTCTGCAGATTGGATGTTGGACTATACCAAATTCCTGTTCACTAGAGACAACGATTGACTGGTGTGGGAAACATATCTGGGATTTAGGAGAACAGTCTAGATAGAAACAAAGAAAAGAGACAAGAAGCAGGTCTAGCGAATGGAGAGAACACTTTATGATCCTAGGATCCTTTAGGAAGGAAAATAAGGAAAAACCAAAAGATATAAGCAAAAAAAACCCCACCAGAGATACAGAAAAGTCCTACAATGAGCCTTGACAAAGACTAGTCATGTGACCCAAGCAGAGCACATCTCCTCTGTGAGATGCTATGGACCACAAGAGCAAGGAAGAACATTTCAGATAAATAAAAATGTCCCAGAGACAGGCTAATGTAGAAAGTAACCTAAAGGGACAGTGAAGAACCTAATAGACTGCATTTTAGTTGCTTATTTCAGGTCCTCCAGGCCCACAGTAGAAACAATGATCACATTCTCCAAAAAAGCAAGAAAGAAATAGAGAAGTCATAGATGGAGTGTAAGGAGCAAGCCAGGACACGAGGCAGGGAGTAGAAGAGTCAGTGACTAGCTGAAATGAGCTCAATGGACAGTTGTCTGTGGGACTTTTTCATCTTAGTAGTGATAGAAGAGCTGAACATGACATACCTGAAGCACTAATTCAAAGGTATCATCACTGAAAAGTAAGAGCAATGGTCAGATGAAAAGTTGCAGAAGATGCAGCCCAATATGCCATGCTCATCAGAAAGCATGAGACCAGATTCTTCTAGTTGAGAGCACTTGCAAAATCATGTGAAAAAATCTGTAGCTGAGGAATATATCAGGGTCCTCAATTAATATTGAATTCTTCTATGAAATTCTGTGCAAGAAAAAAAAAAATCTGGATATTAAATATAGAAGACAAGCTATCTCTTTTGAGGTATTGTGCAAGATCAAGAGTGAACCTAAAAGTCAACGTCTATCATTAACTAAGAAATTAATAGTTCCATATTCTAATTTTCAATTAGAGACAAAGCATTTAAGACAAAGAACTATATATTCTAGCCACCATGGTATATTATATCATTTCCTTCTAAACAAAGTTTCATCTCCCTTGTTTGTGTCAAAATAGGTAATGCTTTCAGCAAGATGTTGCCAGAGGTCCCAGAAATATTCTATTCTGCAGACACTTCTGCAAGCTCACTGGGATATTTCCTTTTCACTGATCCGTTGATGTAAGCTTTCTCACATGCCCTGGAAACATGATGTTTAAATTGTTTCTCCTCAATGAACAGATCAGATGGCAACATGACAAACTTGCTTAGTGAGATTTAATATGGACTTGTAAGAAAGCAATTCATGAAGAAATTAATAGTTCCTCTTCATAATGACCATATCCAATCAAAATTGCATCTATTATATTCACTGTTCTTCCATGAGAGCATTTTTAGGACATTTACTATGAGCACATCAACAGTGTTTAGAAAAACATGCATTTTATTTGTTCATTTTACTCCCAGGCTTTTACTTAACAATGGGTGACACAAAGGTTTTCCTGAGTTCAACATTTGCTTTCCAGATTTGCAAGATTTAGATAGCTTGGAGCTGTGATGTAATCTTAACTATTTCCCCCTATTCTCCATTAGGCCATTTCAGTGCTGTAGGAGTATTGTGCTGTATTGATAACCCCCTTGAGAAGACTTCACTGAAAGCCTAGTGGGTGTGGCAGTATGAAACATGGCAAGATGCAATGTTCCACAGCATGAGGACATCATGAAAAATGAAACGTTCCTGTTTTGCAGCAAGAGCAGTAAGAAGCTTGGCAGATGTCCTGGCATGGGGAGCAGGACTTCATGGACACGCCGGGGAAATGCAGCCGGAATTGATTCCCTCTTAGCTCCTGAAGACCACTGTGAACAGATGAATTATATCTTCCAAGGAAAACAAACAAACAAACACACACACCCCCAAAGCCAAACAAACCCCAACAAACAAACAAACAAAACAGAACAAAACAAAACAAAACAAACCCAAACAAACAAACAAAAACAAACAAACAAACACACAGCCTGAAAAGACAGGCCCTCCCTTCATTGGAGAGGTGAACAATGCTGTAAATTTATGCCACTAAAATGTGCAAAAAAATATACATTGAAAAATTGCCAGGCTTCATGCCTATTTACCAGCTTAATTCAACTATTAGCAAAACTGGTTACAAAAATGCAGCATGATTTAGTTACCTTCCTTTGCAGTATGTGCCTCCTATCAAAGGGTTGTCCTAGTCTGAGCTATTTCTGCTTCAGGTTCCTGGCTTCTCCTCCATTCCACTTTTATTTGATTTGGCACAGTTTTAAACTACTTTTCAGCACTGAGACATTCTGACAGGCTAAGTAACACTGCTCAATACTCCATACACAGACCGCATACTGTTATAATGCAGTTTACCTTTATTCTGTACCTATAGGAATTAATTTGCCCCAACCTTGTTATCCTTGAAGGAAGTTGTCTAGGTGTAATCTAGTCACTTGTGCTTCTCTATAATAAACAAAGAAAAGCCAAAATTACTAATGAACAACTGATCTCTTTCATAAATGACTGCTTAGGGTCAGTGGGATTCTTGCCCATTACCCATAGAGGGAGCCTCAGTGACTGTGCTGGACTCCACGGAGTCAGTCTCTGCACCTGCGGTTAGATGAAATACATTTCCACCTTGAATATCATTTTGATCCACCCCCCTGAATCCCAGACACAGCATGAAACTGCTTATTAAAGTCTCATTAAAATATCCAGTCTTCTTTGCTGATGAAACAAAACAGAAAAGGTCATCTGACACTTGCTTTAAATAGGCCAAGGGTCACAACAGATAGGATAAAATATAATCATCAACTTATAGCAGCATTCTCATGCCCAGCCTACTATTTCCAACTGCATTGCAAAAGTCTAGCTTTTTCATAATCAGGCCACAGATGACTAAAATAAGTTACAAAGGTTAATGTCTATGACAGCTCTTAGTCGTATTGAGTATCCAGAAAGTATGCTCTCTGCTATTGCAGTAGCAAAGCGTCGTTGTAAAGTAAATCCTGCTCCTATGGAAATTATTTTTATATTTCTTACACCCTATAGCAATGCTCAACTTGGAAATGAAGACTGATTTTGTTAACAAAATACATCAGCTATTTCTGATTCTTCACCCTTTTTCCTGCAATAAAACCTTGTTATATTTTAACAGCATTTTGCAAAGTAGCACTGCTATTTAATTTTCATAATTATTATCATGCTTTAGTAGGCATGTCCTCCTTGGTGTTAGCCTTTCAGAAGCACAGCCATCTACCCTGTAACTCATGCTGAGCTAGTAGTAGGTGAAGAAATCTTAGAGGGCAAAGCAAGAGCAGGAGGAACAGAACATAGCTGGAAATGTTTTAAGGAAGCACCATTAACTTCCAGGTTTTACTTTACTTGTTGCCTTATATGAGAGAAAGTTTTGCCTGGTCAATGTTAAGATATCAATCTCTTTAATCCACAGGAACCCCAAAGGAGGCAGTAACTGCTCTGATTACATGCTCCCAAGACAGGTAAGACGTAGGCAAATGAACATCTTCAATCTTTCTACCACAAACTGAGGCTATTTGCTTGCATGATACTTTGATAAGGAGATCATAAGGTTCATAACTGTCTCTCCATATAGTTTAATCTTTTGCTTTACAACTGACAGCTCAGTGGCTCCAAATTATCACACACAGTTGCCACTACAGACAGTGCACACCTGTAGTAGCTCCACATATTCCATGAAGGAACAGAAGTACTCAGAGAGAAGACAGATGATGAGAGATGATACCTTCCGCTGTCTCATGAGGACTGATGGGACACTGTCCCGGCTTGCTTGAGTCACACAGCCAGAAACAAGCATTGGCATTGCTCTCGGCACATCTGGAGTGCCAAATTAGGTTTTGTGGTCATGGCAGAGAAGGTTTTACACAAGACAGGAATGGGGAGAGGTCAATAAAGAGGAAGCTGCAGAAAGACGTGGGCAAATGGGAAGGGTTAGCACTATTTAGAAGTTTCTAGAAGTAGAATGGAATTCAGGAAGATCCTCTCCTGCTTTCCCGGGCTTTCCCAAATTCTATGGTCACCTCCTCCATCCCCTTCCATGGACACTTATGCTTTCTTCCATCACTGTGTGAAATATCCCCATGTGTTTTCTATCAAACCTGACTTCTCCCTAGGGCAGTGAACCTCTGCTTCTCCAATTACCTCAATGCACCTTCCTCTGTTGGTGGCACTAGAGGAAGGATGACAGAGAGGAAAAAGGGCAGATTTTGACCCAGGGAGCACTGCAAGTGAGGAACGCTGAAGGAACGGGAAGAGCAGAGGGTGCAGAGGGATGATGAGCAGAGATTTGTGTTTCTGCTACCATTGTGAATGAGGACTATTTTCTTGCTTCTCCCTCAGGAGCAGTTATCCCTCACCCACCATACATATCCCTTTGTAGCCAAAGCACAAGGGGCATTTGAAATATTTCATAACAACAGATACAAAATGGGGATATTAAAAAGCACTGCAAAACACTGAAGGACTTTCAAAGTTACATAGTTTTTTTGACTCTGTAGATGTTAGCAAAAGTCTCTCACATTTCAAAGACACATTTCTGTTTCTCATAAGAGATTACAGCAGCCCATAATCTCTAAACTAATCCATATAATCAGACTCAAAGCTCCTACAGTGTGTATTTGCCAATTCAGTTAAAGGCTTAGCACGTGGTGTGGCAGAGTTTGCTGATAAAGTCCAAGGAATTGGTCACCTCCAGAAGGAAAATGTACAAAGGTGCATTTTGTACAAAATGTACAAAGCAGAAAGCAAAGTCTGCATCAACCAGATTTTAACCTACATGCTCAGTAAAATATTTTTTGCATTAAAAAATCCCACTATGTTTTGCAGCACAGAATTGTATCATACTTTGAGTCATTGGTCTTTTTGCAATAAAGATTTTCATAGCTTTCTGTTACTTGGGAATCCTTTGTTCATATATATCGAAAGCATACGTAACTATTGAAAAAAATTGATGAGGCAGGCCTGGCCTGTTAACAGGCAGAGGAAACAAGCTGCCACTCTTGGTTTCAGTGCCATGCTGCTCTGTTCACTAGATGACATTGTAAGAGTAGACCTTCCTGCAGGATGTCTAAAAGAATGTTTCCATCTGGATGCACTATGGCACTTTGAAAGTAAGTAAGGAAAGTAAGTAAGGAAACTAGTAACATGATAGTAAATACTCCCACATTCATTTCCTTTCCCGAAACATACACAACTTTCTATCTTTCTTTACAAAAAAAAGAACATGGCAAATTTCCTTCAGAAACAATTCTACTACTCATTGTAAGTAAGAATTTTTTAATTTCTAGTGACATTCTTGTCAAAATGGAAACAGTCTACTCTCCTCCCTCCCCAAATGTTCCCTCAGGAACACTTTGTACTTCCCCTTAAATGTTCACCAGGTTCACTGGAGCCCAGCTCTAAAAAAATGGCTCAACTTGACATCCGGATTTCCAATCAGTCACAAATTCTGGGCTATTTTCCCAGACAGAGAGCAATTAAATGAAACCTGAAAAACCCATTACTAAAACCTATGGAAACATCAGTTTACCTAAACAAAATTCTGTTCTCAGTATATCTCTGCCTAAGTTTTCAGAATTAAACTGTGATTTTATAAACACTTATGGAGAAATCACTCCCAAGTTTACCTCCTTCCCTCTCCCCTCTAACTCACTAGTATTATGTTCCATTTTTAAAATTCTGATCTGTTTATGTCTTACTTCCACTTGATCCACAAACCAAACTGACTTTGACAGAGACTTCAGATATCAAACAATCCAGCAGAGACAACTGTTAGCCTCTATCCATCACAAACCAGTAAAATTCACAGAGCTGTTTCTTTCATCAGCTGCCTCACTGGAAATCACATAGTGCTTTTTGTCTCACTGTGCTTGTTAACTGGATCAGCACCAAAATGAATCGTTTGACTAACACAACCCTGTAATATAGTCAAAAATAGTAATTTCCTAGAATTACATCTTCAAATTAAGATGACCTGTTCTTAAAAAAACACTTTAAGAACTATTTCATGCTCTTTTCATGCATTTTTCTCTAAGTAGGTACACACTTGCCTGATACATTTTGAGTTTTTTGCTTAGAACCTGCTATACTCCAGACAACCAAGTGTACTAGCAGATTTGACACCCTGTAGTATACAGAACCAAGAATACAGTTAAATTCTGGAGAAACTAGGTGCTTTCTTTGCTTTTCAGTGCAGCTTTTACTAAGAGTGTAATGGTGCTTTCCCTTTCTATTCACAGGTAAAGTCCTGTTAAATAATCTGCAGGAAAAGCCACATGCAAATGACTCTTCTGAACTTATTGTAGAAAAGAGAAGACATTAATTCCTCTCTAAAAATATCCCAAATAGAAAAAGGTGGCATGTACATAGTGCCTTGTTCCAGTTCTGTCTATTAAACCCTCTCTGGGGAACTACTGTTAAGTTTTTTAAATCCTAAGTAACCTCCAAAACTCTGTCAATCAACCACCTGCAAAACAAAATGGTTCACCAAAAGTTTCCAAGACAAGACTTTCTTCTCAGTCATTCAATTTTGTGATCTGGGATAACAGCGTCTATATTTGCATCAGTGTTCTCCACTTTGCAAACCCACAGCCGCAAATTGTGTCTAGATAATGTAACATGCACACAAAGTCACACCTTCTGGACCACTGTCAGCTTTGTCACAAGAGACAATAAACACATTTCTCAAGATTTGTTCAAACAGTACTTTTTTCCAGGGCTTGAAATAGCAGGTTTTTTAATTCCTAAATTTGCATCAATTAAACACCAACGTATCATGAAATATCTCCATCTATAGTGTTCTTAAGACATATTTAGCTCCTAAATATGGCCTAAAATCGGTATGATACTATTTTACTTAGTACAGAGGTGTCAAACCTCAAACAAACCATGTAGACCTGGCCTGACAAGCTCGTTAATCGGGACCTGCTCTTCCTGTTCTCTTTCCCAAAGCTCGCACAGTAATACAAGGGAACTGCTCTGTAGTGCTAAACAAACCGGTCCAGCAGAACCAGCCAGCCTTAGCCACTGGTCTCCCTCCCTTCTCCAGAACCCACAGTCCCTCCCATCATGGGCTGAACACTGGGAATGGTTTGAATTCATTGGTCAGAAAATGACAGCCTTGTCCTGTTTTTTTTCCTAGGGTCTTCTCAGAGGTTGTCAAAAGGCCAGCAGAAACAGGAAATATTCACGCATTTTAAGAGTCGTGTTTGTACAAATTCAAGACTTCACAGGGCATTGCAATGCCAGAAGATAAGGCAAACGTGCTTTGCTTGTGCAGCCTGCTGTATGAAGATTAGGTACTAGGCACTTAGTCTATCATCTATTTTATTATCATGATTCACACTGCATTTTTCCTTAATTAAAAGGCAGCTCATATATTAGAAGTAATAAGACACTATTTCAGCACTTCATCCAGAAATAGTACAAATTGTATCACTAATGCATACAAACCATTTACCAGAAAATTTGCAGTCCTCTGAATGTGGAGAGGAGACAAAGGAGTCTAAGCACATAAAAATAGGGTAGACATAACCACTTAAAGCATGTCCTAACCATTCAAGCAGTTGAAAAAAAAATTGTAATAATATTTCTAGTTTAAATGGTTCACTTCAATATATATTTTTTCATTGATGTGGGAGTAATATGCAGAAAATTAACAGTTGCAGACTTTGTGGTTTTAAGGAATCATTTGAGGCCATAATGCGCAGTGTGATGACATCTCCCTGGATAGGCTGGGATATATAGCTTTTGTATACATTCAGTCCCTTCACAGTTTTTCTATTCATTCACAAAGCATCTTCCACACAGCTATTGAAGACTGCATTCTGTAGGTTGGTGATATTGTGGCTGGACTCCTCCATTCACAATCCAGCACTGTCGTCAGTGCATTTTGCTACCTTACATGCTCGTAGTCCTGGGTTATTACAGCAAAATCAATAACACGCTGAACAAAAGAAAGAATTGTTCAATTACTCTTTACCAATCTGAACAGCTGCTCAGGTTCCTGAAGAAATGAAATTTCTAAAAGGGTCAAATTCTCACAGACATTCATTTATGTAAGTCATACCAAAAGGTCTTGTCTCCGTCCTGTGGGGTAAAAGGAGAGAAAGAAAGTGTTCTCTGAGGGGGTATTATGTGTTTTCTAAGAGTGTAGCATTCAGAATTCTTGACTTCAGTGACTTTTGAAATGCTGAGATCCCCAGATACACATTCTTCCTTCATAGATTACATTCCCCTTGGAGCAATGAGCATACAGCAGCTGTCTTCTTTCCATCAGCACATATTTTTTACTGGACTTGCTGGATGGACACTTTTACTCTTTGGTTCAGTGCTGTGAAACGATAAACCTTGCCAACATGGATACTCCCATTCAGGGTAGTAAAGGGCAAAGAGCTGAGGATTACAGCTTTGTTGACACTACTGTAAGAGTAGCCTGGTTTGATCCCTTGTGGTCTCATGAGTAAAAATTATGGCTGCTTCTCACTTGCCTATTTATCCTTTAATCCACCAAGCAGATGCGCTAAGCAACTCAGAGAAAACTTCTCTGCAAAATATGAAATTTGGGTCATGCAACAATCTACACTGATGAATGTAGAGTTTGTACAGTCTGCAACAATTTCTAAGGCCTTTAATCTCTCCAGAACATTAATTTGTCACATTAGGTACCATAATGCACACATTTGGAACAAGGACAGACACACATCCCACACATCCATTTTTCCACTGTCTTCCCATATCTGTTTTGCATGTTCCCTATAAATGCTGGGAAAAAAATCACTTGTCTATCATTCAGGACATCCTAGGGAAAGTACCCCCAAAGACAGACAGCTGCATCTTTTGTGGAAACGCAGAAACAATTGCAGGGGGAGTAGGTGTCCAGAGAGCTATCTCTGCCAAAACATATCCCAAAGCTCCTGCTGAGGCAAGGAGGTTCTGCACCACTTCCAACAGGGCAGGTACCATGCTACACTCTGCTGACTCAGGGCTGAGGCTCATTAGCAGCCTCTCACCTGGCTGATGCAATCACATTGTACTTTCAAATAATTTCAGCCACTTGTCTTTCACCTTGGAGGTGCATGCAACATAGTGTGTGCTACAGGAACCTTGAGTAATTTTATTTCTGATTGTGAAATGCCGGCTATTGGGCAATGAGAAATCCACTTTAAGCCTTATTGTTTCTGTGCTTCAAGTGAAAGCATGTCTGCAAATATATCTAAATCACACTTCTAAAATGAGACTTTTGCACAACCTGTTTTGAAGGGGTCTAACTTAGATCCCCAGCAAATCACCTCCCCAAGAATGTTCTTCCCTGCTGATCTGTTTTAATTGTGGTTATAGTCCCATCTGAGAAGCTTCGCAATCTACATATATATCAATAAAATTTTAAAGAGTTGAAAACAGTTCCTTTATCATAGTATTTTCATCATAAATATGGCCACAATCCAATACTGAATTCTTTAGTTAACTATGTTCTTAAAATATCATGTGTTTCTTAAAGAAAAAACAATAGACCCATCCAAAAAGCCCTGTGACATACAAACTTATCAATGTCTTCAGAAATTATATTCCCTCTTCTCTTGGGGGCCCTCTGAACTTGTCTGTTTACCTCTTTTATCTCTCCCTGCCTTTTTTTTTTCACTTGACCTATGCAGAAGATGGCAATGTTGTAAGTGGTGGAATTTGACCTAAACATTCATTTTGAGGGATCGAAGGTAGAGGATATAGAATGGGTTTGAAGAAACAAAGGCCCTTCCTTAATCCAATGGATAATTTAAACCAAGATAGAGATTACAACCTTGGTTCTTCTCCACAGAGATCATTGAAATGAATAGGATATTTTTATGAAGAAGGATGCCAGAATTACAGTCGCTGTGGTGTCAAGGTACTAAGCAAAAACAGATTGTGTGGAGTCAGTCCAGAACAGGCTACAGAAAACCTCATATCTTTCCAAACTTACTATTGTTCCATTTGCACATACCTTTAACTCCACAGTCACAGTAGCTACAATGCCTGTGAAGGACATTCTCTAGGTCTGAACAGGTCAGGTAGTTGTTCAGATGCCATACTTTGAGTACCTCCTAAAGCTGTTAAGTTTAACCCCTCCACCCCAAAAAGGGGGAAAAAGGTGGGACAAAGTATCTGCCACAGGAGGATAGAAGGAAGTTCATTAATGGGTGAGGGGAGAAAAACAGAAGAGAGGAAACCTTAGTCAGAGTGCCAGCCCAGCGCCAGCAGGCATCAGTTCCTTAATCTCGTGAGGGATTTGTCCTTTGGCCCATTTTAATAGGGCCTTTGTAAGGGCCAGAGTTAAATTAGCCAATCTAAAAATACCTTTCTTAAAAGGAAATTTTTGGCATCACCTTCTGTTACCAAATGCCCCTGCAGTAGGGACAGCATCACCGATCACCTGGTGACATATGTACTGAGGGACTCAGCTCCTCTGCCACCTTACCAGCTTGCCATGCACTCAAGCTAGACACCTCCCTGTCCAGAAATGCCATGCCACTCTGCCAATGCCTCATGAACCTACCAAGCAGCAAGTTTACAGCGGCTTATAACTAATAAAGCTGAGTCCAGTTTTCACTGGTGCAGTATAAGGTGTTCCACATCAGCAGGGACTATATCTGGTTCACTCTACCTATTTTGATTTTATTTTTTTTTGTGCCAGATTTGCTCAAAAATCTGTGAGTGAATTTACCATGGGAGGTTTTCTCATTCTTCCAGTTAAACTAAGCCAATAAACAAGAAACAGCTTTAATAGTCTTCATTTTTCCAGTTTTTAATTTTTTTTTTTTTGGAAGCCAAATTAAAGGCACTTGCAAATAAAAAGATGAATATTTTTTAAAAATTATGAGTTGGTCTCTTCATGAAAACCCATGCCTGGAATGGAAATGTGTAGTATCACAGGAGTTACTGTTTATAGTAAAGCTAGACAAATTTGCTTGTGTACCTGCATGTAAAAGGAAACTGTAACTGGGTATGCATTCTTCTTTTAGATAAATTTGTCAGCTACCTCAGTACTACGTATCATTACCAAAGAAGTGATTATAGAAGAAATAAATATACTTTGCTAGTAGATATCTTTTTCATCCACAGCGAGCACACTCCATACACATGCCCAAAGTAGCACATGTTTTCCTTTAAAAAAAAATCAGATTTCTTGAAAAAAAAAAAGTTACTTTATCTACAATAATATACATACTAAATGCATGAGATGTTTATTGACTTTCCTACTGAAAGACACCCAACTCTCCAAGCTGTCAGTTTGTGTGCCAGTTCTGACATCCTTTCCAGGTACATGTATAATTTCTCCATGCATGTGCAAACAATTAATCAACAAGGCTGTTTTGGAAATAAGCTATCTTAGAAAGCATGCCAATACCTCAGAGCTATATTTCCAACTCACTTGGATATGAAGGAAAGGACTGAGAAACAAAATGTTTGATTTAAAACTGAAGTACTGAAATAAAGGATTAAGAAAAAGAATTTCTGCTAGTGAAGCTAAAAATCTACCACTTTGTCACCTAAAATTGACATCTGAGTTGCCATCAGCAATTTATTTACTGACATAAAAATGAAATGTATTCAATTCAATTCAGAAGAAAAAAAAATAAGATTTTAAAAATTAAAATATTTTTAACCTTAATCTTATGTAATTATTGCAACCTGTCACTTGGAAATGACATTTTGACATAAGATTGAGACACATAAATGTGTAATGGGTGATCCAGGTATCTAGACCACTTCAGTATGTACCTAGCCAGTACAGTTGGTAGAGCCTGCACTATTGCTGAGCTGATCAGTGAATAAGTGTCTGCTTTAGCTGGACCACCAGGCTCCACTGACTAGGTTGACATAAGTTTCAACTCAGCTGCCTAAAATATAGGCATCCAGTGCCACCATAGGTGCCTTGGGTGACCATCTGGCCTCCAGCTGCTTCCAGCAGGCTGCAGGGCTTCAGTAGATCCCACAAGGTAATTACCCAGGGCCTCCCAAGTGATATCAGACACTTGTGTAGGAACATTGGATTGAGGGAGGCTCCTAAAGCACATATGGACATGTAAGGGACACACCCACCTGTGTAGGAGCAAAATCCTGCCTTTTATGTCTTTCTGTTTATAAGGTTAAAACCAGCATCCAAACCCCTGATGGACTCCACAAAAAAAAAAAAAAAAAAATCTTCTCCTCAAAAAAATCTTCTAGTCTTTCAGTTTGGCCAAAAGGAAAAAAAAAAGTCCTTCTGTCTCTGTCCCTGTATCCCATTTAGCTGGATCCTGCCATTGAAGCTAAAAGCAATAGTCAAACTTTAAAAGTACGCATACAAACATGAATGGGTTTTGGCCATAGAGGTAATCCATGATATTTCTAACTGATGTGAACTTGTTTCAGTTAAGTGGCCTATTTTTACAAGTCTTCATCTCAGTACTCCCCTTTTTTTCACAAAGGACCTGTTGGTGAAATTAATGTTTCTTTGCATGCATTTCTCTCTAATATTCTTCATACAATGGTAACCTGTTGATGACCATAATTTATTTGTGCCTGAAATCATATTTACCATCAGTTTTCCTAGAGAAATTGAATTTAAAAAGGCCTAGAAAGTTTCTGCTTTCTGTGTTAGAAGAGTCTACCTTGTAGGAGCCAGGCACAACCTACACATGGGACACTTACTCATTCCATACTTCAAACATCCATTTTTCATTAGTACAGCATTTTTAAAGGACTACAGTTGATGGTTTTGTGAGTGAAAAAGAGCAAATTCTCTTTTTCAATGCTCAGTTGAATTGAATTCAATGCTCTTCTGTGAAATTTACCAATATTTTTATTCAGCCTTGTAAAAATTAAGTTAGCAAAAAGCAAAATAATCTAATCAGTGTCCCAGGCAAAATGTCTTTTAAGAATATCTATAAATGCTCTAACAGTACAAAGCAGTATAAAGTCCCAATCCAGCAATCTTCCCTAAAATTTACCATAATTTTTGAATGCATTTTATGTGCATTTAGATGATCTATAGTTGCTTATTACAAATTCCTGACCCTGTTCTCAAAACTACTACTAAGCAGTGGGTAACTTTTTTAACTACTGCCTGTGCTATCATCCATACCCCCACTGTGATAAGACACTGTTTTTATTTTCTAGCTTGGTATGCAGTGTTATAGCAAGAGGTGCTTTTAAAACACCCTAAAAAAATCATGCAACTCAGTTTACAGTAAAATCCATTTAAAACTGTAATTAATTTTAAGATTTTAATAGACACCAAAGAGCTTTCAGGCTGTTTTGGAGTCCTGAGATGTTTTTTGAACAGTCACCCTCATTTCCATGATCAGAGGGTAACACACAGTTGTAGATGGCTAACTACTCAGAAGTATGCTCCTGATCAAGGGAGAGTTTTTTCTTACATAAGAGTTAACCAAAAGATTAAATTGAAAGACATGATTGAATAATCCAGGTACTAAACTGGAAGTCTGCAGCAGCTTAGAAAGATATTTTCATTTTTGGAGCCTGAGAAGAAACAGTAAAAAATAAACACTTTTGATAGTTAGTTGTGTAATTTAAAGTGAATTTTCTTTTTGTTTTGGTGGGGTTTCATTAGGAAAAAATAGTTTTGTCAAATGAAAATGCAGTTAATTAAGAACAGGCCTCCGAGAAGAAAGCATTGCCTCTCTGGAACGAGAGGGCCATGTCAGGCTGGATATCTAAAAGCCCTGGAGCCAGGGGCTCCTCTCTTAGGACAAAGGAGTGAGCAGACAGGTTTTGATCCAGTGTAGCTCCCTGGAGTTGGCACCATGGGTGCTACCAGGCCTTCAGCCACCTTCAGCAGACCCTAGGGCTCCTCCACCTCCCACCTCGTGTCCATGGAAATGCCGTTGGGAAGCCAGGCAGTTCCAGGGCCATGCCCCACCCCGACTGCATGTCACCTATCAACCACAGCCTGGGGACATCCCACACACCCCCTGGCACAACGCAACCACCGATGCCTGCAAAGCCATTCCCAGACATGGTGTGAGATCCTTCATGGATAGGAACTCATGTGCATAGTCTTTTTTTGGCTAAAATAAAAAGAAAATAAAAAGAGAATTTTTTGGGGATGCCAGTGTGAGAAGGGGGTTTCTAATGCTCCAGTGGCAATCGCTTGAACTGGTGCAATAGCAACTCTTGCTCCAGGTCCTGGAGGTCATCCAATAGTGGGCAAGGGCCTCTGGGCCAAGGTCAGCCCACTCTCAAGAGAAACCAGGAGTCTAAAAACCCCTAAGCAGGACTTTTCAGATGCAGTCCTTCTGTGCTGGCGCTAACCCAGGCCCAGCTGCTTTCCCACAGACCCCTCAAGGTCCAAGGTCCAGCAGCCATGTCCAGCATCCAGCAGCTGCACCCAGCCCTGCTGACTACAGCTTCAGTGCAGCTATGTTGTTCCGCAGGGCTAAAGATTCCTCCTGTGCCCTTGCACAGCCACATCCCTAACTGCTGGATTGTTAACAGGAGCAATCGGTTCCTAGTTCTGCACTTGTGTTGGCTTTGTGCCTTTCCCTTCCTGGCCAAGCAATGCCTGCATGGCATTGCAGCAAGGAGGGACATGGTAGAAATGATATCTTCTGCTTAGCAGGTTTCCACATCATGTTTCCACAGAAAACAATGTTTTCTATCACATATGGACTTAAGCACCAGTTTTTGTCCCATGAGGCAAGCTCCTTGAGAGCTTAGCCCATGCAGAGTCTCCATAGCATCTCCTAAATGTGGCACAAGGGCAAGAAAGAACCTGCTGTCTCTTACTTCCTTGGATGTCATTGCTACACAGATACAGCTAGGCACTGATCATTTTAGTTTCCGGTATCTACATTTAATTTAAAGTAAACAGGAGAAGAATGAGGCAAAAAAAAATGATTAAAATTGCAAAGCAACAAAATTGCATCTCCAGAGAGAATAAATGTTCCTTTCTCTATAGTAGCTGCTTTTTTAAAAAAATAAAATAAAGACTGAGGTTCTGGTATTATCATCAATTTGAACTTAAAACAAATAAAGACTAGATAAGCCTGGGTGGCTTTACTTTGGTTGCAATCACAGCAAACACTTTGTAACGTGCTCGTAGAAAGCAAGTGGAAGTTTAGTGCTATTTATGTTGCTTGGAGGCAGAGATCTGATTAAAATCTCACTCTCACTGAAGTTTTAGCTGTCTGTGCAGTATTTTGTGAGGAAGATAAACCATGCCATCCAATCCCTCATTTTCTAACTTTCATGGGCCAACTAAAAATGAATAGTTTCTTGAATTCAAGATATCAAATGAATAATACACAGAGGAAGCAGTCTCATGGGAAAACAGAGTGAACATTAAAACTTTTCCTAATAAGAAATGAGACCAGATACACCTGTTCCCAGGTGTAGGTATTCTGAAAAGTCAAAAAAGTAATATAGAACAAAAGTAATGGAGCTAAGCCAAAGAACTAGAAACTGCTTCTTATCTTACAGCCTCAATTTTGTGGTACAAATCAAGCATAGGCCATTAATGGGAATGGTTAGTGATTTATGACAGTAGCTTTTCTTTTGTCTCTAAATTGACTTTGTTAGCTCCACTCCTGTTTTATATCAGGAATGGGATAACAGAAAATCATCACTACATTTGGTACTGATTCAGGAAATCAGCAATAACTCGAAGCCTTCAGTTATGCAGAGGGAATTTGAGAAGCTGCCTTTGCAGCCCACAGTCAAATGGTGGTAGCCAGGAAGGCAGTCCGGTTTTACCTGCTCTCTATAGATAGAGGATCCACCACGTGTATAATTTTTCCAAGGCATCTTTAAGATAAAATTTCTCTTTGATGTGGAAGGCAACGTGTTAATGAACACGCCACTTTCAGACTGAAAGAAATCTCTCCTGCATAATTTTTGTGGAATTTGTGAAGGAAGATGCAAGCTATAAAGAACAAGAGAAGCATTCATTCAGCAAGGCAAAAATTGGACTTTGAGGAAACCTACGGAAAGTTTTACACGTGACACACCTACATTGTAAATGACATTTTTCCTTCACAGAGGAACACACAATTCAGCGATTCAGCCCCCTCCACCATAACGCATTAGAAACCAGCACTGCTTGTCCATTCATCCAAAAGCACACATTCTCAGAAGTTTGGAATTGTGCAGTTCCCTTCTAGGGCTGCCTAGATGATAATAGTGAGCTATTTCTTTTTGAGGCCACTTAATGGCAACTAATACAGCTTTGGGGAAGGTGATAATCATAAATGTATAGTGTTCTCCAATGGAAAAGGGAGACTTTACCAGCATTTACCAGAGAGTAACAACCGAGATGTGCAGGTTATCTGGGGACAGCTGCACCTCTTGTACAGATCCTGACTACAGAATGCTATCAACTTTTACTATGCCTAGAGGAACACAGGGAAGAAGGTACTTGATAAGCTCTCATGACATATCACTTCCACTACAATTATTCCTAACTACAATACCTCCACCCCTCTCTGGTTTAACTGTTCTCTGGACAGAAGAGTGAGAAGCTGTTGCTTCTGGGTTTGGCCTTTGCCTACCCAATGCAAATGAAGACTATGACCAGCATTCTACCTGCTGGTCATAGTAACAACAAATCAAATCTGGATGTATGCAAACAGATTCACCACTTTGGACTTTTCAAGATTCAGTTAGAACAAAGCTATGGCTGATCTGACACAATACTGCTTCAAGCAGGAGGTTGGACTAAATGACCTCCAGAAGTGATCCAATGTTTGTATGAAGCTATGAAGTGTCTATAAATGCCCTAGACTTTCAGAACATGCTGATTTTGCTTTGAGTTGCAATTGTTTTGCAATTGAACCAAGAACCCTATATTTAATGAAGTTGGTACTATTCCATCAGTGTTTCCAGGACTTCTGATGACACATATTGTTGCTCGTCATACTTCTGTAGTTTGCCTATCCATTCAATGAATTGCAGAGCTCTTTTGATTTCATAATAGGAAAATGGAACATCATCAAGTCAATACAGTCGTTCCCATGCAAGAAGGATGCAATTAGCTTTAGTCACTAGCCTGACCTAAAAACAGAGGGCTGTGGTATCACAGGATTTAAAGTGATTAAAGGAGTAGGAACTTCCAGTATCTTGCAAACAGCAGAAAGCCTTGAAAAGAGAGCAAAATAATTACTTAATATAGATTAAGTAGACTCTTTTATTCCATTGGTTGAAAAATGTTTTAAAATTGTGTAAAAATTGTAAAAACTCCATTATGTTTTGGTTATTTTCACATTTCACTGATTGCTTCCTCTGAAGTCTTAACAATGGCAACAGCCAGATCAAGACTGAAAAGGAAAAATAGTAGTCAGGATCCTTTCCATATTTGGCACTTTCAGAGCAGTTTTGGGGCTCAAAGGGCCTCATCTTCCAAGAGAGCTGCTGTAAGGTGCTGCATCAGCAGCACTTGTGGGATGGTGCTCAGCGATGAAGACTTCCAGGAAAGCTGAAAATAAAAGCTTGTTTTTTTCCCTTGTTTTTCAGGATCAGAATCTGAAAACAAAAAAGCAGACTGTATCTATTTTTGTGTGTTCCACAATAATATTTTAGTGAGTATAGAGGTGGGGCTCATGAGGGTGTGGTGGCGGTTGCATAATTTTAAACCAAATTAGTGGGAGGAATTTATTAACATAATTTTTAAGATGCATTTTTGAGTTTCCCCCCCTTCTCATAGATGCTTTTATCAACTAGTTCTATGACCCCATTATATTAGTATTGAGTATTCCAATAAATGCCTGTGAGGTAGAGAAGTATTATCTTTATATTTTTGAGATGAGAAATAAAAACACAGAGGCCACAGTCAGATGTTAAAAAATACACAGGTACATGGCTTTGAAAATCTATGTATAAGTAATTGTATTTTCTCAAAGCAATACAGAAGATTAGTGTCAGTATCTTGTAGTGCTCACTCACTACTCAAATAGCATTCTTCTCTGTTATTTATGCTCAACAAATTGAGGTAATTATATGACATGCAATAGTTAAGAGCACTTGATCATTTCTCTGTTAATATGTTAATAATAATTTAGTGCTGTCAAAGTCATGTGGCGTAGTCCTCTGATTTATTCTGAGACTGTATTACTGTTCTATTACAGTAAATAACAATGTTCCAGCAATATTTTTTTCATGGATGTTTCCCATGTTTGTAGAATAATAGAGGTAAAACCTACTTACTCTAAATCCACCACTTTAGATTTAAGAAAATATTATTTCAAATTTCAAACAGATACAAAGCTAGTTGGAATATGACAGATTTCTATCAAATAAGAGAGGGAGAAGAGTAAATCTTGTGCTGAAAAATCTAGTGTGCTTATGTTTTTTCTTCTATTACGCAGCAAACAGAAAAAAAATTGTTGACAGAAATGTGTGGTTTAATAATGAAAATAGCTCCCACTGTACTTTTCAACTTAATCAAGAGAAAACATCAGCATCAGTAGGCATGGAATGTAATATCATTCTTGCATACCATGTTGTTCTATTTATAGCTATTTTTCATTTTTGTGCAGTTTATTTGCAGTAAGAAATATGCTAGTGATGCATTGAGAAATCAATATCTAACATTAGCTTGGTTCTTTTTCAGTGCATGATTCTGCCCTAAAAGAGAATGTGAAACCTGTGCACAAACATTACACTGTATCATTATCTAAGGCAAAAGCCAAGAGTGCTCCAGATTGGAACTCTGCAGAATTTAGGGCATAGACTAATTATTTCTCCAATTACACAGAATTTAAGTGACCCAGCATTTATATTCTCTTTCACCAGTTTTCATCACCTATTTCCAGAAGGCTCATGGATTTGCACCTCTGACATTTCCTTGACTGGCCTCTGTCCCTAAAATATCTTTCAATTTTCCACTTACATATTTAGTATAATTTAGTTTTCATTCTTGAATGCAGGTATTGGTTTACTTTTTTTTTAAATCTAGTCTTTAAAAAAAAAATATCTCATTCAACAGCTGTCTTCAGGGGAAATGGTACATTGTAAATCTAAGAAAGTGCTGTCTATTTAGTCAATCCATGAGTTAGTCAATCAACCATTATTTCTGAGCCTCCTTTATCTGTTTCTGTGTAGTTGTACATTCTATTTGTCTTTTTCTTGCCTTTTTCTATAACTCTCACTCATATTCCAAAATGGATTTTGCTTATATTTTCCACACATACCAAAAGCAAGAGCCGCAACTGTGCTGTGACAAATTCTGTGAGAGCAGACATACTGCTGAAAACTCTGTTACTGAAGGCATAAGCTGAACCTAAATTTGACCTTGATGTCTTTTTAGTATCTGATACAGTCATCTGTGCTAAACCTTTTCTAGACCCTGTACCATGGACATGAATAAATGGAATGAGGCCAGATCAGATCAGGGGAATTGAGATTGCATATTAGGAAAAAGTTCTTCGCTGAGAGGGTGGGTGGTCAGTCACTGGAACAGGCTCCCTAGGGAAGTGGTCACAGCACCAAGACAATTAGTCTTCAAGGAAAGTCTCAACAATGCTCTAAATATGGTTTAGATTTAGGTAGGCCTGTGAGGAGCAGGAAGTTGGATTTGATGATTCTTCCTGATGATCCTTCCTTTGATGTCCCCTCCAACTTGAAATATTCTACAGTTCTATTCTATGATTAATGTCCACTTCAACATTATCTTCCCAGACTGTCTCTGATGTGTGGGTATGTTATCCCATCTGTGGTATTTCAGCATGAAAAATAGAGCAGAATCACCAATTATACAGGCTTGGAGGTACTTTGGGAAGTCACAGTCCTCATCAAAGCAGGGGCAGCTATATGTTCAGACTTGGCCTTTCAGGGCTTTTCCCAGCCAAGCCATCAAAATCTCCAGGTTCAGAGATTCCATAGTTCTTTGGGCAATGTCTTACCCTGCATGGCTTTTGTCAGGGGAAAACATTTTTCTTTATATCCAGTCAGACACTCCCCTGTTTCAGTTTATGCTCATTGCATCTCAGTAGCAAGTCAGTAGTGAGCCTGGCTCCATTTTCTTGGTAATCTCATAAGTATATAATACTTATATTATATACTGCATTTAGGTGCTCGCTAAACATTCTCATCTCCAGGCTGAACATGCACCAGTGAGCTGGGAAGTTGACTAGCTTAAATGTCGTCTCCTAATACTTTGTATCTCAGACAGGCTTGTTGTCCAGCATAACCTCACCACTGGAGAAAGAGAGAGGCATGTGCTTGTGAAAATTTCTCTTATAAAATAGGTATGCGTGTGAGACAGGATGAATTTGCCTCTGCAAATTTCAAACATTCCATGCTGACAAGAGAAAGAGCCCAACGGCTTAACTAAAAGCAGAGTACTAACTTCCAAATGGCAAATTTTGGGTGCAGTGAATCTTGCAGGTAGGGACACAGACTGCTTCCCCTGGTCTTTGACTGCTATATTTGTGTGGCAATGGCAAAGAAACAGCAACTCTTAAGTCTTCTTTTCTTCTTTGTTAGAAGAAGAGAGCAGTGACCAATCTAAGCATTTTGTCAAGTGGCTTGATTTTCACATATGAAAAGTGCCAGATGAATGGAAAGTGTGCTGGTACAGTGTGGAAGTGTGGAAGAATGAACTACTGGGCAGAGAACATAATCCTTTTAAGTAGCACACCCCAGTGGTAATAAAATGTAACTTTTTTTTTTTTTTTTTTTTTTTTCCAGTTATAGTTTCTGGTGGGTAAAGAGAGAGAAATAGATTTCTGCATGCAAAATCCCCGTTCTGCCCAAAGAACAGGAATTTCTGGCCCACAAAAATCTTCCCTTGTTACAAAGTTATCCTGAAAACAAATATAAAACCAGAAGAAAGCTGGCACCTCCTTAATCTTATCTTTGTAATTACACCTATTATGGTTCAGGACACACCTTCTTTGAAATACAAGTAAAGTTCAAAATCTTTCTGAATCAATCTGATTTTCATTTGTGTTGTAACAAAATGATTCAACACTGTAATTACCTCTGGCCATAATTGATTGTATTTGTTTACATGCCAGGTTATTAACAAAACATTATCCGGAATTGAACTCTACCTGTAAGCACAGTTTAGATTATTGCAGCAATATATCAAACATATTGTCATGAATGTGCAGCAGGTGGCTACTTAATAGTAGTTAGTAACATTCAACATTCATTCTAAATAGTCCATTTAGGACCAAATTAACTGTATTATTTGAGTGATTAATTTGACTGATAGTGCACTGTACAGCATGGCTGATAAGCATTATGCAGTTTTATTAAGCAGTAACTCAGAGCTACATGGTTATGTCAATCTTTGTCTTTGAAATGTTATTTTAGGAAGGAGTGAAAGGTCTTTGCTTCTTCCAGGGTGATGTATCTATTCCAGGAGTACTGCAGTACACTGCAGTTCCTAAAATTGTCCATCTGGTATAGCCCAAAGCTGTTACACTCTCATCTTACCGGCATAAAATGACAATATAATCAGCCACTCCAGATTTATAACATGGGCTTTTTGAATGTCATGCACTAATACCATATTTAATCAAGCTCCAAACTGTATATAATATTTTTTATATCTGTGCATAAAACGGTTAATTTTGAGGAAAGCCTATTAAAAAGATGGGAAAAGAGAAAAGATGTGTTTCTGAGTATGTTCAGATCAGATCCATGGAAGCATTAAAACCATTCAGCAAGCCTGTCTCCCACACATCTCTCTTCATGTTCTTAAACCAACTAAAAAGGTAAAAGACTTGAAGTCAGGGATGTGGCAGACAATAGGCACAGAGCCATTGGCACACAGTTCACAGAGAATTTTTGAAATGGATGGGAAGAGGATTACAGGAATTTGGGAGTGAGGAAACATAGGTAAGCCAGGTCAGCCTGTCCTACTGCTGTGCCTTCAGACTCCTGTTGCAAGCTATTGGATCACTTTGTCGTTTATAATGCAGGCAGCAGGATTGTCACTAGTCTAATATTCTCTTTTCGGTATGTACTTCCCATGGCCTGTGGTCATCTTCTTCCACTTCTGTGCCTTGCTTCAGCCAAAGCCCTTGCTGATGTAAGCAGGTGTCAGTGGGAAACTGCAAAGGC
The DNA here is from genome assembly GCA_013398155.1 of Pedionomus torquatus. NCBI lineage: Eukaryota > Metazoa > Chordata > Aves > Charadriiformes > Pedionomidae > Pedionomus > Pedionomus torquatus. The sequence continues at coordinate 31,415 of VZRU01009827.1, read as the reverse complement.
CTATGGTTGCCATGGAACTTAGATGAATTGAGGCCCCAAAAGGGAAGATTTGGATTTTCTTCTCTTTAGACAGAAGATATTCTCTTCATATCTTCATATGTTATACGTTATATATATATATATATGTGTGTGTGTGTGTGTTATATAACATACATTATATGTTATATGTTATCCTCTTCATATCTTCATATTCTCTTCATATATTCAGCACACAGTACTGGTGCACTGAGCTGTGCCCTGGAGAGCAGCAAAAGAGCAGATAGTGTATGTGTAGACAGATGTATTGCATGGTATTGGAGTGCTGGATAGCTAAATGCCTGACTGCAACTTAAGAAGAAAAAAAAATAAAATTAAAAAAAGAAAAAAGAGGAGTGATGTTTTACAGGGTTAAGGATAAAAATAAATAATTAAAAAAAAAAAAAGATTTACAACATCTGAAAAACTGAAATATCATCTTCAGAAAAGATCAGTGTCTCAGGCTCCCACAGAGACAACTAGTGGTGTATTGTAGATCGCAATGTGAAGCTGAGAATATGTCCCGGTCCAGGTCGTGTAAAACTCACACTGCTAGGTAAGAATGATTGAATACTTTATAAACAGAGAGATGGGAACAAGAGTGGGAAGAAAAGGAAGACATGTCTCATTAGTGGCATGGATTACTCAGTTTTAGTTTGAAAATCATCTAAATGTAACCTGAGGAAGGTTCTGTTTCTTAACCATAAGCTTTTTTCAGGGTGGAGCTCCATCTGCATTCTACTTCTACAAACCTTGTTTCACCCTTATATTTCCTTTAGTTAGATAGTCTGTTGATGTTTTGGATCACATGCTATTTATTAGTTTCCTATGGTTAGCTGAATTAAGGCCCTTTGATAACAGATTTAACTCCCTTGTATGCTAAATTGTTTGCTCTGTAAGCACCAGCTTGATGCATCTGATTTTTCTTATCACATCCAGCAGCTTCCACATTTACAGCAAATTTATGCCCCAATTCTAGTACCCCTTGATAAGAATAAGGAAAATATGAAGATTTCCAGGATAATATTTAGAGGATTTTATAGTTTAGCTGTGAGTACTTCTGACATCTAGTGGTTCTGACAGAAAAATGCAAATATTTTAGAGGAAGAGGAAGTAGGGGGTGGGTTGGGAAAAGGAAGAAGGTATTCAATATCACCCACTGGAAGATAGTTACTACAATAACCTGGTAACACACACAGCTGAGCAAATTCTTTCCTTGGGGATGTGGCACAACTCTCTGAGGCAGCAACCCTTTGTTACTCATCACATAAGCAATGGTAAAGTTCAGCTGTATGAAACTCTTCTGGAGTGGGGTGGGGTGGGATGAGGTGGTTACAGGTGATTGGGTAAAGTGGTCAGGCAGTTGCCCAAATCCTCTTTGTGAAACAGGAGGTTAGCACAGGAGCTGTGGGTGATAGCATCACCTGGCATCGGAAGAACAACTTAAAGGCATACATGAGATTGAACAAGACTATTGAATCAGACTATTGATTCAGACAATTCCACATCATGAATAAACAAAAGGAAAATGTTATAACCAGTCCATTGCGGGCTCTTTACAAAGTTTAAATGTGACACTACAGCAATGTCCTGTCACCCAAGATATCCCTATATTGAACAGAAATCATGGATGTTTCCCAAGCCATGGACTCAGGTGGCCTGAACTGCTCTGTGAAGAAGCCTGCTTTAATGCTTTAGCAAGACCCCTTGAATTGTATGAGCTTTGTAAAAAGACAAGATGGAGAGCAGACACCTGACTGATGCATAGCAAGCTAATTGGGAGTCATGGTCAGACGCAGTGACTAGGCAAAATAACCCGTGTGAGCTGACTGGGAGCCTGCACCTGGAAAGCCGTGACCTGTTTGCTGTGGCTTTTCATCAGCTACTCAAACTAATGACCCAAACGTGCAAAATGTCAAGAACTTTCTATGTTGGAGGCTCTTGGGAGAAAAATGCTTTTGATGGTAGAGATAACAGCTTCCAATGGCTTTTAGCATTCTCTAAAAGAAATCTGAACTTTGGAATGCAACATAATGCAAAACTCCTTCAGAAACAGGTATTCATAATTCATCCATAGTAGTGCCTATTGCTGTGCAGCTGTCTGTTAAAACAAAATACCCATCTGAACATATTTAACAGGGATAACAAAAACAATTTACTTCATAACTGTACAATTTTGCAAAGCTAGATAATAGATCTATTAAAACACAGCTTGTAAGCATGTAGTTACTTACATATATGCATGGCTTGTATACACTTAGTGTGACTCATGAATTAGAGTATGTGATGTGATTCACACAACTCCTGTGACATTTGTTGGGTGAAGGATATGCTCTGTACTGTATCATAGTTTCTAGTGTTACAGAGCACCACTATATGTCCCTGGAAGAAAACAAAATATGTTTGCAGTGGAGTTGGCAGTTTACTCCTCAAACTCTGCCTCTTGGCACTTCCAGGTCACATCTGCCCCTCTTCATTGCCTTTGTAGGAGCAAAGCACCTCAGCTGGATGCTTCAGATTAGGCTAGATGAGATAGGTCTTACCTCACAGTGTGCCACAGTTGTTCTAACTCCTGTTAGATGCTCTTGCTAGGTTTCTTCCAATCAAGATACAAAGCTCAAATCCCAGTAACTGCATGATATAAGTGTCTAGAAGAAGTATGTGAACAAAACATCCTGTGTCCCTCCCAAAGCTTTGCCCATGGTAATTTTGTTTGGACTGCTAAGCTGTAGTTCCTTGTCTAAGAGACCACTGTTAGGTGTCCCATTGTAGATAGTTATAAGAGAAACAAATGTATTTTGTGAGAGTGCTGCTACTGCAATGGCAGGAAGAAAAATGATCTTCCCTAGCAACCAAGGTGTGAGCTGTATGCCATCAGGGATAGGAGTAAATTCTTCTTATATGGAAAATCAGATGGTGAGAGTGAAACTATTCAGAATTTGCTAAAGAATAATCTGTTTCTTCATCCCAAGCCTGAACAGCATAATTGCAGTTAAAAATGGAAGCCAGATTGATACACTACACTCAGTACCATATTCCCCTTTTGCCACAGGCTTGTAGAGCAGCCAACAAATTACCACCTGTTGGGTCAGCAGAGAAGCAGAGTCACTCCACAGCGCACAGCGCCACTAGTGACCAGGGCAGCCTCAGCATGCTGCTGTGATATATCCCACATCTGACTAGATTGCCTTATATAAAACCAGAATAAACAGAACCTGGAGAAACAATCAGTTTTTATAGTAAGAATGTATCAGTCCCTGCTCTTTGTCAACAGTGCAGATAGCAGAACACCAGATGGAGTTGTCTTGCATGCATAGGCAGAGCCTTTAAGAAAGGTGGAAAAAAAAGCCATGAAGTGAAAAACTCTTAAGAGATGGAGTTGCCAAGAAAGATGTTGTCCACTTGTGAAGAGTGATAAGAAAAAAAAAAACCTTAATCAGCATGTCAGCAGCCACGTCAACTATGAGATAGAGGGCAGGGTCAAATTCTGCAACAAAAGAAGGTACCTATCACTCTTTAATAGTTGAAAAATATTGCTAAGGAAGGATGTGGATACTCCATCACTGAAATGTTTTGAAAGTGAACAACTTTTCAAAGAAACAATTATTTCTCAGGGACACTGTTATACCTGAGCTCAGCATCTAAGTGCATTCAGCTGTAAACTTGTGTTTCAACTTCTAGTATAAATCTAGTATACAGAACTAGGACAGTAGATACTTGTAAAGAACCCTACAGGCATCCCTCTTCTACTGAGTTTGGAATATTAATTGCTAAAGGACTCATTAAAAAGAAAGTTGAATCAATTCCACTAAATCCATTGTGTCACAGAAGGGAAATAAGCAAAATTTTTTAAGTCTCCTAATAAAAACAGGAGGAAAGACAGTAAAATATTCAAATTTTCATTTTGAAGAGGCCTTTCACTATGTGAAACAGTAGACCCAGCCTCACCAAAGGACAAAGAGGGGACAGAAAAGTATGCCATGGTTGTTTACCATGTTTTCTTACTACAATTGTTTTCTTTCACAGAAATAAAAGTTTTGAACGTTGCATTTATTTATTTTTTCACCTGCAGGGGTCATATTTTTGTGTCTGCATCTGAAGGACTACTGTTTGATTGGCCAAATAAAACTTCTAAGGAACATCACAAATCTCAAGGAGCACAGTTTTATTTGGTAGCAAGGTAAAGTTATAAAAGTAGAGGTTATGTCACTCTGCCCTACAAGCAGTGTAGTGTGTCCTTGAAATGTACCTCTTAAATGCAAATCACATAGAAAACTTGCACTGGATCTTCTTGGCTTGGGCACTAAGAACAATTGTGTTAATAAAATCCTGCCTTTATTCATGCAACCTGTTATTCTTAAGTTACATCTGAAATTACATCAAACTACATCCAAATGCATCCTTGAAAAGCAACAGGTGAAGTCAAGAGAGTTATCTCATTACAAAATTCATAAATCACTGCTAATGTGAGAGCTATAAAAAAAAAAAAAATAATCAGGCTTTTCCAGATTTGTGCTGGATCCATTGGACTCACAGTAATAAAACAGCATCAAATTTTCCTTTTTCTCCCTGATGTAACTACATGCAATGTAATATAAAAATAAAGTTGCTCTGCTTAATAAGTAGCTGGAGTTCTATTACATAAAATTAATTTGAAGACATGCAAGGATAACACCCCATTGTATAGGGTAATTAAAAAATTAATTACAGCCATCTTTTCAGCAATGTCAAATAACTATATGGGCATGATTGACAATATTGCACGTTTTATTGGTGTTTTTTTCAAACGATGTCCCAATAAACATTAAGCTGAAAAAGAAAAATAAAAGGCATTGGATCCTAAATGTTTTTTCTGTGTTCATTTGTCATCATAACACAATTGAGGTTACCACTGAGATATTATTGTAAGATGCAACTTAATATCCTTCCTACTAAAATTTTTTGCTACTTTTCAAGGCAAATAAGCTGTTTAAGGTAAATGTTTTCTCTATTATAATGTAATTAAATAAAAATAGCACTAAGAGAATACAATATATTTTATTTTCTACTCAATTCCGAACATTACTCTTGGGTTTTATTCCAAGAATAACACGGTGAGAGAATAATAAAACCATGCTGGCAATAATGATCTCTCCTTTCTGCTGTAAGTCTTAGCCTCACCAACCTATCAGAATAAATAAGTAAAAATATAAATCTATCAAACTTTACTTGCCACTCAAGCTGTGTTCCCAATTAATTCTCTTATCATAGTAACTATTATCAACATCAAAAAGGAAAATTTTATAATTCTAAAGATTCAGTAATGTGGCTTAATAATTGGTTCTTGATCTCTCATATTAGCTTACAGTTTCTAATACCTAATCCAAACTTACTTAAGTAATGTAAGGCTTTCCATTGATACAGAAGGTTGTTGCTTCATAAGATACCATCAGTGCCACTCTAATAATCATGCTTACGTCTTGATCTCAGCAGGAATCCATCTCAGAAATCCAGCTAAGTATGCTTCAGCCTCAAAGCCACAGTTAGCTCTCTAGTAAAATCTCTAGAAGAAATTATGGAATAGTGCCAAGCAGCTCCTGAATTTTAAAGCCATGGAACAGGACCAGAGAACAACAGGACCAGAGAAATCCCACTAAACAGAGCAAAAGTTTGGATTTTATCTTTGAGAAAATAGTTGATTACTGTGGAACAAAGACACAACTGACAAAAGGAGCTATCAACGGGGGAAAAAGGAAATTCCAGTAGATATCTGGACAACCTCTCACGCAAACCTTCCTTTTACTAAAAAGGAGGGATGTCCAGCCAGTTCCAAGTCACTGTCTGCATGAACAGGAGCTATGGCTGATGAGTTCAGTCTGCAGTTTTATCTAAGATTCTTTAAATATTCCAAGGGTTTGATACGCTTTATTTTCTAAGGATAGTTAATGTTTCAGATTTGTCTTTTCTTTAACATAGGAAAATCTCAGGAGACCTTTCTTCCCAGACTTACTATTTTGGACGTATTATATCAAAGGATATTTAACCTGAATTGTTCCTTCCCTCTCCTCTACAGACCAAATGAGGAAAAATAAGCTGAGAAACCTCTATGGACTATGCCTTAAACATTGACCACAAAGGAAGGACTTTATTGAGTATCTTCCCGAAGCAATATATGTATGACAGATGTGAGTAACTTACTGGGAAAGTATCTAAATTATGAGGGAAAATCTCAGAACCCCATAAATTAGGAATGCAATAAAACAGAACCCAGTGAAAACTGTGTTGCAATTTTCCAAGTTCAAAACTTGAAACTTGACTTCTGGTTCCATCCAAATATGATCATTTTTTTTCCAGGTCTGTAGAGCTCTAGCTGAGAAATTAATAAAGGAACCAGGTCTTTTCAGATTAAGCTGTTTACTTATTTTCATTATGATAAATTACATTCAGAAAATACTGAAACTTTTAAAAAAAACTCAATGCAGCAGAGAATTGCTTTTGAGGAAAACATATTTCTGTCTACTTTCCTACTTCAGGGCTATACTGACTAAATACTGGAGAAAATTCTGCTTAAAACATCTTGCATTTTAGCACAAGCATAAGAACAAATTACACGTGGGACCAGTTAAAACATTTAGGACCTAAATAGGTTTAAACCTATGAAAATATTGCTAAACCCTCCCAGGGCTGAACAACGGGACTGAAATGAGGCATCAAATAATAATTAATATATGTTAACTTGCTCCCATCCACTATCATTCTCTGTGGGATTTTTTTCCCCTACAAGGACAAATAATCAACACTGTGCAAAGGTTTTCTAATCTATTCATTGTGTTAGCACATACTCAGGCAGGGAAGGAGTCACCAACAAAGATTTGATTGAGTTGGTCTGCATTACTGCTTTTATTTTTGTAAAACTATTTTAAGTAGAATGCAATCCCTTTATAAGGCAGTTCCTTCATAGAAATTCGTTTAATGCATGACTTTTTGTGTAAAATCTGAGCTGAAGACTGACCTTCTGACAACTAGCTCAGGCATGGACTGAAGCCTCAGGCTGAGCTGAGGTGGGGCTCCCAGGCGAGGGTCAGGGGGAACCCCTTGGGGCTCTGAAAAATACTTAACAAGGCACCTGTTTTCAGCATCTGACTTGAATGGACTGGTTTATGAACAATAAAATATATTGGACATAATATTATGTATAGTAAGAAGATCATTTATTTTTCATACTCACTAGGATCAACAATACTAGATGTTTAGGTTCTAATCTCAAAAAAAAAAAGTAGTGATAACTCATTCAAATAGATGTTTCTTTTTGTGTGTGTGTGTGTGTATGTTTGAGTCTCACAGTTAACACTATCCAAGTAGCCATTGGCAAAGCAAAACTGTCTTTCTACACTTGACCTTCACACTCGAAGAAATAATTACTGCCCTTTTTTAGGGAGTGACAGCTGATGATGGAACTGTAACCTCAGAAAATGAACAGACTTCCTATCATGGATTTTGTTTTTTAAAAAACTTAGATCTGAAGTGCATTTGTGAGGTAGGAGGGGAGAGGCAGAGGAAGAGGAAAGTCAGTATTAATTGCGTGGATTGCAGGCAGAGTATGATAACAATTTTGAAATAAATCGTATAACCAAACCATAACAGGAAAATCTTTGATAGTCTGAACACTGTATAGAGACAGTATGCTCTCCCCAAAGCATAGTGACATTTTGTTAGTGTTCATGGAAAGCTCAGATAAGACATATACCTAATGTGATACGATATTATATCTAAATTGCTAAATGACTTCATTTTCTACTCCTTCACCCTGGCTAACCACAAAAA
>VZRU01009827.1:0-16774 GCA_013398155.1 Pedionomus torquatus | reverse complement strand
CCGCATCCCGCAGAACCCCGCACCGTCCTCGGGCCCGGCTATGGGACCGCGCCCCGAACGCGGGGCCGCGCCCGGCGCGGACCTTGGACAGAGCCTCGCCGGGCAGCGGCGCATCCCGGGGGCGGCAGCCCGCCATCCCTCTGGCCGGCTCCTTACCCAGCTCCTTCATATACTCCTCGAAGCCCTCGCTGGAGACGAGGCACCATTTGCCTAAAAACGCATCGATGGCCATGGCGGCGGCGCTGGGGCTGGCGATATCCCTGAGAAAGCGCAGAAGTAGGAGGACGGACTGCGGCGGGGCCGCGACCGCCTTTATAGCGGGGCCGACGACGTGCGCCGCCGGGGAGAGCCAATGGGGCGCCCGCCACGCCTGGCCCCTTCCCCGCCGAACCCCCGCCCGGCGAGTCCCGCCCGCGGCGGCAAGAGCGGGCACGTCGCGCCGCCGCCCGCTCTCCTCCCGCACACACGCACACATAATTCTCTCTCTGCACCCCTAATCTGCAGCCCCTCGGGGCGGCATACTCTGCCCGCAAACGCGGGGACACTGCCGTTCCTACAAGCACCACTTGGCACCCACCACCAAAAAAGAGCCCAATGAGCTGTACCGTGGCACCCACAGGGTCCAAAACTAAGTCTTCAGGATTTTGGCTTAGAGGGATTTTTTTTTCAAGTCTGGGGTACCAGTTCCTAAATTGCACTGTTTAATATCTATCACACTTTTAATGGATAATTCAGGAACAAACAAGCATATGGCATGGTATGGCACAGTGGTAGAGCAATGAGGAGTCAGCATCCCCAAGCATCTTATGAGTTCAATTGCAGGCCTTCCCAGCATTCCCCCAAATCCCACTGGTACATCACATGTGACTGAACTACCGTGATCCATAGCTTCCTGCATCCTGGGTGCAGACCTGTTGCATACACACAGTGACCAGGTAGCAAACAAGATCAATGTGAATACTGCATTAATGCAGACAGTTGCAGTGCACAAGAAAAATCAAAGCCTGAACGCAACTGCGTGCCTCAGCACCAAAAAAATTGTAGATTTGGCACCTTGGTTTTAATCCATATTGAACTGTGATGCCTTAATTCCTACTCCTTAGAGAAAACACAGCAGCTGCTATTACTGGGCCCTGGCACAGTACTGTCAAAAACCATACACCACTGGTAGGCCCCAAGAGATTCAGGCCATTCTTTTGTCAATTTCTGTCAGGTGAGCAGAGAGATTTACTGTCGCATTCTGTGAGAAAGCTGCTGTTTCTAGGTCACAACAGAAATNAGGGGGGTTGGAACTTGATGATCTTCAAGGTCCTTTCCAACTCTAACCATTCTATGATTCTATGATTTGTTTCCAACATCGGGGTTATGCCAATCTCTGCCTCTTTTGGCCTTGTATCAGACTGGATTGAAACCCATAGCTACTCTCTCCTGACCAGAAAAATAAAATCCTGAATACAGCTAGTGCCTGAAGTTTTTTGATGGAGTAGCCGTGGCTGTTTCTCTGTACTTTTGTGGAGGTGTCAAAACCAGAGAAGACAGCAAGGTCTGTGCTGCTTCGAGCATTTCACAACATGAGAAGGTGCCATGACTCCAAACATTTCAGTGCAAGGAGGATACTTCCCTTTACACTTTGCAGTGGTACAACTTACTAGAGCTAAACTGAATCAATTTGAAGGTGCAATACTTTCTAGAAAAGGTCAGATTTGTCATACACTAAGTTAGCAGCTCATTTTTCAACTGAGATATTTTTTAAAATCCTTCTGTTTAGCAGCCCTTCCTTACTGAGTTGCCTTTAATTACCTTTAACTTCTCTGACTATATGCCTACTTTTAATATACAAACAACACTACAGTGTCTGCTTATAAGGCAGCAAGTCATGTTGCTTTTTTTTTGTTATCAGTTGTCATTAAGAGGTTATATTGGAACACAGAACTTCCAACTTCCTTTTATATTTTGGTTTTTGTTTTTGCAGAAGAGACTTTGGAGTCACGGTAGTGGAACCAAAATGCTGTCGATCCCGCGGTCCTTTTCTAGTTGCTTAAAGAAGGGAAAAATGACAAGGAATTAGATTTGGGATCAAACTGCATCATCCTTCAGGAATTAGGAAGACTTCAGTCTTGTAAAATGAGGACAATTTCTGGAAATAAAAGTCCTGCCTTTACTCCAGGTATGCTAGCAGAGAATGTCTGATCCACTTTTCTGCAGTGCTGCCTGCAGATGGCTTATGATACATAGAGAGTATTCAGGTGTAAGTGCTGATAATGCAGGAGCAGATGCTAAATCCACTATTTCCATCTAGTGGTGAGACACTATTCCTGGATCTGAAGTATATGGAGATCTAGCTACCTACCTGTGCAGAATGTCACTACAGTTTTTAATCCTCCCACAAATCATTTGTCTTGATTCATTCTTTTTACAAAATTTTCAGGTCTAGTCATGTAAATTCATATAAGATGTAACAAGAAAAGAGAATCTTACCTCTCTTTTCTGAAAAGCAGACTTCCAGGGTACAGTGAAAAACCTCTCTCAATTTTTACAAAAATCTAATGCTTTGCAAATTAGTCCAGTGGTATGGATTACTGGCTGTGACACTGCCAACGCTACATCTCAAAACTTCTTCAAAATGGGAGTGTTGAAATTTGTGGTATCTCACATAGCAAATAAAGTAATTAGAGGGACCAGAGATGCATACTTCTGGGTAAGGTGCAAGCGGACTGGGCTACAAAATGTATGTTTCTTTTTACTGTGATGTTACAGTGTATATATACTGGTCAAATCTGCTCTTACTTTGGAAGCCAAAATATAATATTCACATATTGAATCCTTGGGATCCTTGGGCCACAAGGATCCATCTCTTTAAATGCCAGTTCCTGCTGATGTTAAGGCTGACATCACAGTCAGCTGTGTTTTATGCACGTAGTCTCCTCCTCGCTCCTGAAAAACCCAAAGAGAAAAGCAGCAAATACACATACTCATCAGGAAAGTGCTGAATTCCTATGCCACACTTTACTGTTTCAGCACAGACAATCAAAGTTCTCTGACGTTTTGCTCATTTCCACATTAGACTACATGTTGCTCAAGAGGAGAATCAAATTTCTAATGAGAACTGTACACTTTTCTGTGCAAATTAGTTGCATGGAAAGCCCATAGCCACAGTTAGAAGCAATCACCACCTTGGCAGCTGGGGCCTGCCAGAATGAATATTTACCCAAGGTAGTCAAGTCCTCATGTCTTGTAGGAGGGGAAGATATTACAGTCATCATTACCAAGTGCAAAGCAAAGGACCAAGGTCAAAGCATGCACGGGGACTTTCATTCTACTCCTTTGGGCAAGTGTGCATCATGCAGCAATGCTTCATCTGATGTGACAGTTGGGAAGCTGTGGCCAGCAGTGTTTGAGGTTTCTCTTCATGTAGCCATAGAATTACCCATCACATGCAAGCCAAACTATTTTTTGTCCTTTGGAGTCATAATAACTGCTGCTTGGGCAGGGCAGAGCACCACCTCCTTGTCTGCAACACATTGTTGATCAGGTTGCATAGGAGGTGTAACTTTTTTCTTAGACCTTCACTCATTAAACTGTCCAAGATGTTTAACTTGGAAGGAACCCAATGTTTTGGGTTCACTTTGCTTTACTGCATAAAAGGGAGGAGCTCATTTTCCTTCTATAGTATACAGACATATTGTGTATATATAGCACATTCGCTAAGTGGTAAACCTTCTCCTAGACCAGATTACCTCTTAAAGAAAGTCTTAAAAAATTGCCAGGTAAATTGGACACCACAGAACAAATTTTACTCCTCAGCCTATCCTGTGAAAAAAAAATAATTAAGCAGTGCATGAATAATAGTTACTCACCCCCAAGGCACGGATGAGAAAAATTGCAGAGGTAGCACAGCTTTGTTTCTGTTTCCTTGTTGTACAAGTGTGGTTTTCCCTTCCCAGCCCTGTCATCACTGGGCAGACATGATGAAACACATGCTACGGTTGCATAGCTGGCCCAGGTTAACTTTAATCCAGCACAGAAGCCCTTTGCTTGGGCAATACTAGACAAGAGATTATGAAGCAACACATGAACCTACAAGTTTTCATTTGTATATCAATACATGCACAAGATCTTCTAGTGCACCAGGATGTCATTACCTCTGAGCTAAACCAGCTGGCCATAGCCCGTGTTTTATCAAGGCTCTTTGTGTGGTGCCTCTACTTTCAAATCAAAACATCATTTTACTCTCCAAGCATGGCTTACTCTAAGTAGCACAGGTCCAAAGAGTCCTTGCTCTGGGTCTGGCCAAGGCTGCATCTGCTCCAGGTGGCTGGCTGTTGACGATGGGCAGGGTCATACATGCCCACACTGACTGCTGAGTGCTGATCCTTGCTGATGCCACAGAGCATTACTATAACGCAATTAACACACTGGCAAGCTCAGCAAATGCCCTCTATGCTGTCAGCAGCACGTTCAAAGCAGGTTTAAAGGGAAATGCTTACGCTGAGGGCAAAGTTTACTGTAGCAATGGTGTGACAGCCCACTCGTACCCAGCCTCAATGACAGGAGAGAGCCTGCGGTGACCAGAAACAGCACTCCAGGCTTCATTTTCCTCATTCCAGACAAAAATTAACTAATTTTCCAGTTCCAGCCCAGCTCACAGTGACTGCAGATATACGAGCTCATGTCTAACACTGGAAGTTCTAAAAACCCCTCTTTATTTAGCAGCAGTATCTACCCTGACTAGCAAACATTCATACATTAGTAAAAAAATATTTTTATTTATCTTCAGAATTTGATAATCAGCATAGTCATTACAATGTTAAAAAGGAGATCAAGGTGAGTACAAATTGTCCAGAACTGTAGCTTTATTACTGCAAAGGCCTTTGATCCACATAAACTAAAAGCAGTTAGCGGGGGGTACTTGCTCACAGAGGAGACTTGTAGAAAGATAATATTCCAGTTTGGCTTTTTAGAAACCTCAGATGTATAAGTTATCCTAAAGCTCCATAACTAAAGCCAAATAAAAACCCCAGCTCTGTCCTTTCTGTGTCATCTGGAATAATAATAAGATTAAAAGTGAAGACAAGGAATAGCAAAACTATTTTGAATAAATGACGATAAAAGAAGTATTTCTACCAATGATGAGCAATTAATCTATGAAATTTAGAATCATGAATTACAGATGTGCCCACCGGATTTTGGAAGGGGTGTATAGTTTTAGTTTTGGTGGTTTTTTTGATTGCACATTATAAGTAGAGTTTCATTACTAAGGATTTTAATCAACTACTCTGAAGGTAACCTCAGGAAAAAAAAAAAAGTTTACATTATGGCAATGATGATGGTACTACTTTTCATTCTCAGGATGTCACCATGAGAGCATCACAGTTACATAAATCTGGAGAGCATAGTCTGACACTCATCCTCTGCAGAGAAAGGGTCTTCTCAGTGTGGTGTGAATACGAACAGATGTGAGTACAGTGTTGGAGTGAGAGGGACTGCAACTGCTGCAACTGAGCAAAACTCTGTCATAAGGTGTAAAGAATGTGTAGCCAGATCAGGGCTCCCAAAGGGCCTCAGCCTATTGTGACAAGAGCTCAGGTACAAAATAGCTCCCCAGGGCACAGTTTTTTTGAAAAGTACAAGTCTCCTCACACCTGCACACAGCGGGAAGAGAGATTATTCTCAAGCATTAGCTTCCAGTTCCAACTCACCTTTCAGAAAAGACCTCCTCTTTCATAGACTGTAAAACCCAGGGAAAAAAACACTTGGAAGCTACAGCTAGTTTTTACTATTACCCTATTCCTATTGCCAACGTGCTAACTTTGCCAAGTGCGTTGACTACATGACTTGTGTTCAAAAGATCTTCTAAGAAAATTCTTGCCTCTGGCATCTCAAGCAACCATGCAGGACAGGCAGGTACTCTCCAGTTTGTCCTTCTAGACTTGAAAAGCCTTGTGGTATTTCACTTTACATCCTTGATTCCTTCTTAAGATATGATCTTACATATCTAACATCTAGGCCAGAGAAAATCCATAAGGAAGTTAGAAATTATGTTGCAGTTCCCCAATTTTTCCCTACGCTTCTGCCACAAGATAGTTTCTGGTACTGATTCTGGCACTTCATCTTTTACATGCCACTTAACTTGATACTGATCTAGCTATATGAAGGAAAGGAAGAATTAATCACCTGATTCTTAAGTTTCCCATTTTCAGTAAATACTTGAGGATTGATCAAAATGAAGATAGGTTCCATAAAAGTCCCCCATAGAAGAAGAGACTTTGAGAACTCCATTAAAAAAATATATAATTTCTTTTACTCATGCAAGGGATTTGAACCACTCAAATTCACCAGTCATGAAAAGAGAATTTGCTGAATCTGTGCAAGAAATGTGCTTAACCTAACAAATTTGCTGCTTTGCATGCTGACCATGCTATTTTTACAGTAAGGCTGGTCTTTGCTCACTGAAAAAGGGTGGAGGGGTCAAAAGAAACAAAGAAGTAGTGTCGGAGTAAGGAAGGAGCCTGATGCTTTGCCTCCTGCCTGTCCTCTGAACCTTCCGCAGGGACTGCCAGTCTGAGTTGTGAAAACCCATCCGTGAAGCACTCTTCTTTCACAGCCTTTGTTCCTATTGACCAAGCATTCCCTTCTGCTAGATCACTTTTCCAGCTATTTTGTTTTAAAGGAAATGCTCTTTTCATACCTAAGCAGTCAACCTCACCTCATTCAGTATGCACAATGCAGATATCTCCTTTGATATGCTATTAACCTGTGTTGGCAACACTGCTAGTACTTAGATTGGTTTAAGTCAAATAGAGTCTCCTTACACTCACCTTAACTCTGCTTTCAAGTACCATTTTGAAACTTAACAGGACATGACCAAAACAGGTCAGCAACTCCTTCGCCCTCACACCACCTAACATCATCCCTGAGCACAGCCTAAATTTTGTAAAATCTGAGAAGGCCACCTCAATGTAAAGATGATTTGTTGTTTGTTAAAGACAATGAGAAGCAAAGTAGCATTCCTAACCATCCATGTTGCTCTGTCCCAACATTTCTCAGCATACAGAGCAAGGATGAGCATGGAGAACAAGCAGTGGTCTACCAGGAACAAAGCACCTCAATTGCTTGAAGCTACTGCCAGCTCTTGACAGACAATAAAAAAGGCTCCAAAGAGTGACTCAGACCTTTCAGGGGGAAAAGGTGAGACTAAACAGTACCAGGAAGGTAAAGGCTATTGCCAGAAGGGAGAGGAGGGAAGTGCAGCTGAGAGAGGCACCACTGACAGGTGACCTGTCAGTGTGATGGTGACTCCAAATCACCAAGTGGAGAAGCAGGGCCCGGCATCCAGGGAAGCTGATGGCACATATAGTTGATGAGGTGGGCAGTAAGCCAACAATTTTTAAACTGCAAGGGGTGTATACACCTGCAAAGGGAGAGTATGCATGCAGAAGATACACTTGGGAGCAAAAGTCTTGAGAACTGTTAAACACAGTCCAAGGATATTTAAATTATGTTTGTTTGTTTGTTTCTTACACTATATAAACTCCATGGCTGTTCAAAATTCATATAAAGTAGATGTGAATAACTAGGAAAAGCCAAACAAAACGAATTAATTCTTCCACATCCAACGGGGCAAATACTTGTGGGCAATTTCTGAAATCAGTAGATGACACCCTTTGCACATTCACAAACAGAAAAAACATATTAGCAACATTTTCAACATAACTGAGATTTAAAGCATTTTCCACTCTTCAAGGGAGGGTTGCACAGCAATGCATTATGGCACTCAGATTTTCCTACAATCCATAGTACAAAATGGCCAAAGTTAAGATCCCTGCAAAGAACAGAATTTGCAGGGGCATGCATGAACTGCCTCTGACAGCATGTTTTATTTGTTTTCCCTTTGCAGGAAAGGTACCGGGGCACTGCAATTTTGTACTTACTTGGGCCAGCAGGTAGCTAAAACTCACTGTAGAAATATTCACTAACAGTGCTGCTCCAGGTTGAAATCTTTAATAAAAAGATCATCATCTTTTTCAAAACACAATGCTACAGATATTTAGAAGGGGAGCATCCTAACCAACTAGTTATCTAAATGGCACAATTATCTGTTTCAGGACTACTTTCCCTATACTTTGACAAGAACTTCTAAATAAATAGGTATTTGTATGATAAACAGGTCTAAGTGGAAACTAATCATTGCTTTAAATCTCCAGGTATTAGAGATCTAGATATTTTAACATCATCCCCTGTTATCAGACACCCTACATGGACGTGGTGTTTGTATTTAGTTAATCCTTGCACTTTTAGGGCCTGTTGCAGTTCCTTTTATATTTAGGCAAGTGCCCACAGTTTTGGTGGGGTAGAGTAATCAAGATTAGTGAGGTAGAGAATAACAACATGCAAAGTCAATGCTCAGCCAGCCCTGTTTTGTTCTGCATGACTGACCTTAATACCCTTTACATCCACAGCCCCAGCCTGCGCATGTCAGGAAGATGTCAAAGCAGCAGGTCACTCGGCTTCGTTTCAATCAGACCGCAGCAGAAACTGATACCGTATGAACAGCTTGCAGTAAAGCTATCTAAACGCTTAGAGAAGATATTAATTAAATATTACCTTTAACATACTTGAAATATAAATTTGTACCTTTATCTACATGGTACAGGTAGAGCAATTTTCTACATATTAGCATAATAATCACCAGAGGAGTACCTCCTAAACTGCTTTTTTATATCACTTCAATATCTTGTAGTCTTGCAAATACACATTTTTAGCTTTTTATGTCCTGTGTGTTTTCCTTTATACCTTACATATTAAAATCCTAGTTGTTACTTTTTTCATACACAAAACATCAGAGTTTTACCACTGCAAACTGCAGCTACTAGTACAAATAATAAAAGCAGCATCAGCTAACATCTCATCCACTGAATCATCAGTCATCTCTCAATGGATGTGTTACAGGCCTTTGGCCAAATCTAAGCAAAAAGGGCATCCCTGGGTTAAAACGAAAGGACCTAGTAAGAACTTGTCTTTACAGAGCAGGATGCCTATCCACATGAGTACAGAATTAAAAAAAATAAATCACCTTTCTTGAACAGTGCAGAGGATTTATTTTGGCTAATAGAAGCCTGAACTAGGATCTTTATTTTTGTCCTTTTTCTCTTCATAAATATAAAACCCAATCTTGGGCCAACATAAACACTACGCAAACTTAGTATTATTTAACCTGTTTTACTCTGTAAGTACTTACAGATGTCTAATTATTTAAGATGCATGTAAGTGCTTCAATTGAAACGTTAAGTTTTACACACTGACATTGTTGTCCAAACAGTCAAAGAAAAAGAAAAAAGCAATACAAAAATAAAACATAAAAAAAAACTTATATATTACAGTAAGAGTATATTTTTTGAATGTATGAGGCTTGTGAGTATATGAATACATGATTAACCAGTGTACGAATAATTCTGCAGTGTTTTCCTACTTGAACAACTCTCTTTGCCAGTGAAGCTTCTTCAGTAGTCTTATTTCTATTTAGTTCACTTTCTAGAATACTCTTCTAGTATGACAGGATTTAAAATCCTCTCAAACAGCTTCAGATGGTCTCATAACTCCTCCACTCAAAGGGAGCTTAATGGCAGGTTCAGGAACTCACCATTCAGAATAGTGGCACAATTAAAAAAAAAAATAAAAAAAGGCTAACAGACTGCAGAGAAGGCATTAATCCCAGACTAAGTCATTCATATCTATTGCTCCCACCTCTAACTTTCATTGACACATCGGTTTCAATCCTCTTACCTCACTCACTTTGTTGCAAACACATGGCATAGGCCACCATAAAATATCATCAAACATCTTGAGCACATCTCTGCTTCTCCAACATAATGTATCACCTTGACTTCAGCATCCTGGTGAAGGAAGTTGCAAAGAACTTCCTTGACAGTGCAATTTAAAACAATGCTGCTTTCAGAAAGGACAGTGTCCATTTAAAAATCTTGGCACAAGTAAGGTAAAACTAGTTTCTTTTTTTGTGCCCAAACCTGCTGCCAAATTAACTTTGGAACCATATTTACTACAACTTTATAGAAGTCAGGCATCCAATTAACAGGTAGAACTAATACATCTGAATAGCACTGCACCTGCAATTCTCAAAACTGGAACTTTAATTATATTTTCATTATGAATCAAACTAGACCAAAACTGACGCACATGAAATATATGTGTGATCGACACCTTCACCTGCAGAGCCTGAGGAAAGATCAACCCTCCCAAACCCACAGAGCTTTGCAATACAGATGAGACACCTAAGCATTTACTTCAATAAATAATAGTTATGGACATAGGGCTAGAAACACCAAAGCTGTCCCTTTGATCTTTGTAAAATACTTCATGAAATCTCCCAGAAGCAAGTGACAAAAACATTCCAAAACTGAACTTCAAAGATAGCCCTTTCCTCCAGTTATGGAAAAAACCTAACTTACCTTCCCCTTTGAGCTAAACTTAGCTACTCTTACGCAGGATGAATGGTTCTACTGCATGTTCACAGTCCCATTAGCTTCTTACTTTAATTGTGAGCTAAATTTACATTTAGCAAATTTCACACTTTCTTGAAAGAGAGAGGAAGAAAATGTCAGGGACTTAGCAAGAGATGCATTATAAACACAGTATTACAAAACCCACTCTAATTGCAGCCTGCTGTCCCTCAGATAAGTAAATGATGAATACTTTTAAAGTTTTCTTCAAATTTTTCTATTTCATAGTTTTCAAAAATAATAACTACTCCAATAATATTTTGCATTCCACTCTATAGAAATTTTGTAAGAAATAATGTCCAAAGAGATCTGTCTTCACTGTAATATTGATTTAATAGCTAATGTGCGTTAATCGCATCTACATGCAAATACATGTGATATTACTCCAACATGCAGGTGACTTAAGAGGCATTTATGCATCTTAAGCCATTCTGACCTACTGCTGCATGTTAAACTGGCCAGTGTTTTAGCCATCTCTTTCTTTCAGATTTTGTTCTACCGGAAAAAAAGCCTTCTGTGCAGCCTGTTGTTTTTAACACATGTAAATGCAAACACGGTTGGTTTTCTGCTCTTCAGGGACTCTTCTTCTTGCTTTTCTGTTCTTCCTTAAGTTCTTTTGCATTGCATCTGGACCCCAACGCTGTTAACATTTCTATTGTCGTCAAGTTGGCTCCCTTCATTATCAATCGTTCTCCATCAGCTGTAAAAGGGAAAAATTTTAAGAAGTCACAAAGTAATAAATATTTCAGTGTGTAGTTCTGTTTTGTACAAATAAATCCAAATACACCGTTACTCTTGTCTGACTAGAAAATACTCCCACTTACCAAGGAATCTGATAATGCACCACCAGCAAACAAATATACTAAACTGCATGCAATACACATGCAATTTTCATTTCTGTACTGCCTTACTGAAAAATTTCTCCAGATATAGTAAGAACACATATTTGATGAGAATAGCTCATACTATCCCCTCAAAGTCATCTAACAGATGACACAAAAGGCACTAGAATGCATAATTTCCAGAAATAGCTCAGCATTTTAGCAGCATGTTGCCTACAGTCTGTTTCACTTACTTCTTTAGCCAAAACAATGAATAGGTTTACACAATTTGGTGATTATAATGTTAAAAAATAGAGAGCACTAGGACTCCTAAAATCCCACATGAAATTATTTTTGCAAATTTGCAATAC
The DNA here is from genome assembly GCA_013398155.1 of Pedionomus torquatus. Lineage (NCBI taxonomy): Eukaryota > Metazoa > Chordata > Aves > Charadriiformes > Pedionomidae > Pedionomus > Pedionomus torquatus. The sequence continues at coordinate 5,065 of VZRU01009827.1, read as the reverse complement.
AAAAGCTATATTCAAATCCACATAATGCAAAACCATGCACAGCATCAAAATCCCAGCCCCATGCTTGCTGACTACAAGGTCTGCAAACTCTTCACTTGGAAAATAATCAACTCTTAGAAATTGAAGAGTTCAGAACTATAGCTCTTGGCATTAGTGAAATATATTGTTTTGGTTTTAGGTTATGAAAGACATTAAGACTGCTTGAGTTTTAATACATCACAGAGACAAGAACAGTAAAGACAGAGGCATGGGGAAAGGAGAAGCAAACAGTGTCAACACTGAAATAACTAAACCTTCCTAAGCAAAATGAAGCATGTTCACCACTCTTGACATTTCTACCAATTCACTAAATACATGGAAGTTTAATGAAAAGTGGGTAGTAAGAAGCAATAATAATGAAAACTTTAATGGGCTACGTGACATATTGGTCCATTACAGCACAGCAGGAAAGACTCAGCCAGAGAAAAGGACAAAAGCAGATTAGAGCCATCTGTCTACAGCCTAGAATCTGGGCCACTTCCAGAAGTGATGAAATTTCCACCACCAATTCCCTGTCTGCTTACCATACCCTCAAAGGAAACCAAGAAATTTGTTGTACATCAGTTGACCTCATTCTGCAAGTCCATCTGCACATGCATGGTCTTATCCATATGAGTGGTTCCTTCAAACTGTATAGTAAGTTCCTCAGTTGCAAAAGCAACCAAAGGTATTCAGCTTTACTGTTCTCAATTCTGAGATGCCTCCACCACAGAGAATATTAAAAAGTTACAAAAAGTGAACAGATACTTACATCAAAACAGAGCTACTCCCCTGTAATTGCACCTGGTTGCAAGGTCACACAAGTATGTCAGTACAAATGTAGACTCAACCCTAAAGTTAAGGCAGTTCTTTTATCTAAGATCTACCAGATCTACCTGTAGTACAAAGACATATATATGCATTTATCTAGACATCAGGCTGTTAGTGACTCCCTCTTCCTTACTTCCTCTCAGCTGCAAAATACCTACCTATGGACCAGAACCAAAGAAAAAATAACCACAGTAAAAGAATTATAAAGACAATAACATTGTAGCAACACAAACCAGGAAAGCATTTTTTTTGATCAAGATTAAACATGAGCTCCTTACCAAACATAACATCCACAAGTGGTTCAGACCCATCATGTCTCACATCAGCAGTCACTTCACAGTTTCTATTAGTGGCCTGGTTTTTTTTGTGGTTTATACATCCAAGAAATTTTCTGAAAATATATTTCAAAATATGTTAGGTATGCTGTTGATGGAAATTACAGTAAAAGTATTTCTAAAATGAATCTGAATAACTCCATATTGCTGGGCAACCTAAATAAAAATAAAACGGGATTTGTATTTAATAATTTCAGACAGGTACTTCTTATGAGATAATCACTCTTAAAAATTCAATTAACTTAAAAGCTAAGATGTTAAAAGCATGTCAAAGAATTTTGCAAAAATTCAGTCTATGCACTTTCTGCATCTCTTTCAGCTAGGTTAATAACAATAAAAAAAGATCAGCAAAGTAATTTTCATTTTTCTTTATACACAGGTTGCTTGCCTATATTTTATTTTGGGGGTTGAGACAGCATTTATTTGTTTAACACCATTTCTGACATGCATAACAGCTACTTGACATTCTGGCATCTTAAAGACATTCTGTTATTAAGTTCATTTCAAAAGTAAATGTGTTTGTATAGCTATTGTAAAAATCACATTTTTACAATGGTTTGGTGCAGAACTTACATCACTCAAGAAGCACTTAGATTTCTCCAACAGTTAATTACCAAGACAGAGCAGCAGCTGTTGCCCCCCTCTCTCCCATCACCAGCAGTTAGACTAGTGATTACAGATCCTCACCTGAAGGTTCAGGAACTTAGAGCAGCATCTCCCTGGATAGTTTAACAAAGTCAAACACACATGCCTACATGCAAGGGTCTATACTTAGGCACAGAGATCCTCCAAAAATCAGCACAGAATGAATGCTGTGTGCATCCTGGTAACACCATAAACAGAGCCCTTATGACAAATACAGTATCTTCTCATTATGAAATGTTAGGGTTCTGCCCAGACTAAGGTAAAAAGCCCAGATAAATAAAAGCCTTCAAAGACCAATATTGTGGAAGCTGAAGTGCAGCAGATGCAAAAGCTTGGGAAAAAACGAGGTTCTTCTCCAGAGTAGGAACAACAGCTGCTGTCGTCTCCCTCACAATTTGCTCCACAGATGCCGTCTTCCTTTTGCTGACTACAGTGCCCACAAGTCTAAGGCCCCTGAAGTGACAACTGTTTTAACAAAGGCTTTTTTTTGCCCCTGCCACTGCCGTGACCTGGGACAGCTGCTCTTGCTGTCCTTCGGGAACCCTCTACATTTCCACAAGCAGAGGAGTACAGACCTGTACCCCTTGCTATTTCTGGGCTCAGTGGTAGGGTTGGGGCACAGGCCCCCCTGCAGACATATATAACCCCAGTTATATAATTAAAGCCAAAAAGTCCAGACCTCACACTTAGAACCCTAGAATGGTTTATGTTGGAAGGGACCTTAAAGATTACCTAGTTCCCTACAATGGGCAGGGACACTAGATCAGGCTACTCAACCCCCCATCCAGCCTGGTTTTGAGTGTTCCAGTGCCCCAGGACGGGGCATCCACGCCTTTTCTGGGCAATCTGTTCCAGTACCTCACCACCCTCATAGTGAAAAATTTCTTCCTGATAGCTCATCTAAATCTACCCTCCTACAGTTTGAAGCCATTACCCCTCATCCTATCGCTACATGCTTTTGTAGTCCCTCTCCAGTTTTCTTACAGGCATGCTTCAGATACTGGAAGGCTACAAGGTCTCCCCGGAGCCTTCTGCTCTCCAGGTTGAACAACCCCACTTTTCTCAGCGTATCCTCTGCACAGAATCCAGCCCCGGGCNGCACAGAATCCATGCCCGGGGCGTAGGAGGGCCGTTGGGTGGCTCACAGACAGGGGAGCCTAGCCGAGGCCTCCCCGCCTAGCCGAGGCCTCCCCGCCGGCCGCGGGCCCAAAGGTGCGGGCGTGCCCAGACAGCCGCTGCGGGGCAAGGGCCGGAGCTGTCCCCACAGCTCCCTCACCTCGTGCTCTCCACATTGGACTCGAAAGGACAGAACCGGACCACGATACTTTTCACCGGCCGCAGGAACACTCGGATCTTGGACGCCATCTTCTTTCCACCTCCTACTACAGCTCCCAGCAGCCCCCTCAGCGGAGACGGGAAATGGAGGCGGGCGGGGGCCCGCCCACCGTTCACTTCGTAGGCGCCCGGGAAATGTAGTCCGTGGTGACCTCCCGCGGCAAGAAGGACTCCCCTGTCGGCGGCTTGGGTGCTGCGGTCCCCACCGCTGTTGTGGGATGGCAGCCGCCTGCCTACGAGCCTCACGTAATACCCTGAGGTCCTCGGGGCCGGGCCTATTCGTAGCTGTGGAGGGAGAGGGACCAACTGACACACCTGTCCGATCCTTCTCAGACTGTGTAACACAGCAGGTACCAGGGGGAGAGAGTGGGGAGACGCATTTTTGACATAAAACTAACATAAAGGACCTCCTCTGGGCTCTGCAGCAGAAGTAGCAGGCCATTGTACTGTGAAGAGTCTTGTCAGGAGGCAGAGGGCCTGAGGTAATGCTTAAGGGGAGCTAGAGCATACAGTATCTGAACACTGAAGAAGCCAGGTTAGGCTTGTTCTCTTTAGCTTAAATCTACCCCTCTGACACAACAGCTTTTGATGTTTTTCAGAAACAGAAACCGCTTCTTTCCAGAAGCGGTTTATTTAGTGCAATTTAATAGGCAAGGACATTACTGGCAATAGTTAAGGAGTAGCCAATACTGCACATAAATTAGATGCAGTATTTTGCAATATGTCAAGCAGAAGAGAGATGTGCAAGAGGAGAGGCTGTTGGAAGTGAATCCGTTTATTTTTGATGGCTTGGGCACAGCAGCTGCACATCTGGCCCTGAAACAAAGGCTTTGGGATGTTGGTGTGGTTTGTGTCCGCCGTGTATTGTGTATGTTTTCCAGCAGGTGTCAGAAACCTCTCTGATACAGCCCTGCAACCTCTCATGGCTTGGATCTGCGCAACAGCACCTTCGCGAGGGTTAGAGACAGGCTGCAATAAACCCAGGAGCAATGGCATTCAAACACACGTTGAGAATTTCTGTGGAATATCCAGTGCAGACCCATTCTGATCTACAGCACCTGCATTAAATGTCTAGCATGGCTTGTAATGGGCAACCTAATTTTAGAAGCTTATCTTTGTTTATTGGAATCCTCTTTTTAAAAAAAAATCACAAAGTTATTGAGAAAAAGTCTCCTCTTTGCTGAGTTCTAGTCAAAAGAAATTGAGTAGCAAACTAAATGCAGTGGAGTCAATATAATTTTAATGTTTAATGATTTTATTTGTTTGGTTTGGTTTTTAATACCACAGTGTTTCCATTATGGGAGAAAACTACATTTCTGTGAGATATCTTTTAAAAGATGCCACTGTTACCAATAAATGGCTAAAACATAAATAGGAATTTTTCATGTTTAATAGTATCAGATATAGGGCCAGGTAAATGGAGTATTTTACATTTAGAAAGGCAAAAGTAACATAAAATTTCAACGTATACTTCTTCATTATAGCAGAAAGAGCTTGATGTTTTCCATTTAAAATCTGTTCTACCAGTGTTTATGACAGCACTGAAGGAATAACATCAGCAAAGGACTAGGGAAGAAAAACTGGCCACTAATTTTTTGAAGGGCTCTATTCTCCACACAGTTGGTATGGTGGCACCTAGTGACTTCAAAATAAGCATAGCAAAAAAAAAAATTATATTTGCCTTTGATGTATTTTGATAGTAGTTTTATGCAGTCTGTTTAGCTTATCTTGCCCAATTACATTAAAATAATTTTTCATTTACTTCTTTCCACACTCAGCTTGGTTAACTTTTTAACATTTATTGCCAGCAGTAAAAGTTGGTTCTTTCCCCTTAAGCCATCTGTTTGGAATAATCAAAAAACATCATCTCTGGGCACAGAGGAGACAGCGACTCAAAGTGC
>VZRU01009826.1:47826-64323 GCA_013398155.1 Pedionomus torquatus | reverse complement strand
CTCCCCGGAGCCTTCTCTTCTCCAGACTGATCCTTTATTATAATATCCTTTATTTATTTTTTTTCTCTTCATGTAAGAGCCAGACTGTTCTCTCCATACTGTTAACACATTTACAACAATCTCTGAAAATTCAGCTGAGGAAGGTACAGCACCATCAGAAGCCACCATCGATCAGTGGTGTTGTTATACTGTGGTATCAAAGTGTCTTTAAAATAATGGTAATATCTTCACGTTTAACTGTCGTCTCTTTTCTTTTTTTTTTTTTTTGTAAACATTCAGCGGTCATTTAACACTGTTTAAAAATAATGGAATAGGTCATTCCAGAGGCAAAACAGTTTGAGAAGCTCTCTGCCTATACAGCAAAATGCTAATGCCCTTGGAAATACAAAGGCAAGGGGGCTGTTCTCTTTATTGTCTGATGTTTTGTAGGTTTTCAGTCCCAGGTCCAGAAGTATTTATCTTTCACCTCAAAATCTGATTTGCTGCGCTAATGCTATTTAAAACTTAATGGAAGAAAATTATATTCTCCGCAAGAATTCAATTGATTCCTTTCTCTGGATGAAAAAAAGACATAATAGTAGTTTTTATTCACAGAAAGTCCTGTATAGAAACCTCTGTGTGTAAATTGCATTGGGCCTCTATAATTTGTTATTAGCTATTGCTTAGAGCTGAGATAAATGCATGGGAACGCTATTTACGTAATTGTAAGCAATGTCACATTTGGATTTGGGACTCAGACCTCCCGTAGCTTTCTAAAAATCATTATTACTCTTTCTCCCGTTGGCTCTTTTTCTTGCAAATCTTTTGAGTTTTAGCCAAACGAGAGTACTGTTCTCAGTCACGGGAAGACTCAAATTAGTTGGAGCGAGCAAAAAAAGAAAATTCACTATGCAGCTGTATCAACCTGCTGTACAATGTTTAAAGCAGCCTTTGAGGAATTAAATGTACTGAAATATTCAAGTATTATTTAAGTATTGAGTGAGCTGGGTCAACTGACTTTGGGCAAGCAGCAGTCCAAAGGGGGTGGTCAAATACCACACACCATGCCAATTCTCATTTTTCCTCATATGCTGTTGTGATATCGTGTTCCCCCATGCACGACGTAACACAGAACAACAGAACCAACTTACTTATTCCCAACTACAGAGAACTTTCATTTTAATAACTGTGGGCGATGCTCAGATATCCCCTTCCCAGATGGGACAGGAAAGCAGCTGAGTCCAAATATCTCATCCTATTATGCCTTTTTGATCATTAATGTTGCTGCACCAAGAAATCCACAGTGTAATTTACAAGACATCTTTTCAGAGAATGGCTCAAACAAATCACAGAGGGATATTTTAAGTTTTAACACACTATAGAAATCCAAAGCCATGTTTGCTTTGCATGAAATAGGGGTCTAGAAGAACAAGAGGGGGGGTGTTGCATATGCAGGTACTACAAACATATGTTCATGTAGCTTTTCTATAGCTAGCTAGCCAAATGCCCATTTACGAGTTAAGTTTACATGTCCCAGTTACAGAAATTCTGCATTGAAATTAGGCACTTAATTGCATACTCAAAGCCCCGACTTTCTGTTTGTAAATCTGATCTTTATTGGATTTTCCCTCGGTAACACATTCCCAAAGCACCTCAGCCACACTAGTGCAGGTATTTTCTTCACCTTCCCGCTCTTTAACTTTTATCGCAGTTTCCTCGGGGCAAATGATTGTTTATCATCCCAAAAACGTGTTGCAGCTCACCTGACCTTCCTGTTTGCAAAAGCACAAGGCTCATTCTGCGGATCTCCTTGCTGTCACTCGCAAGGGACAGTCCCTTCACGTCCAAGAAATCAGAGCCTGCGCTCGTGCCCAGGGTCTGGAAATTGGGATGTGTATGGGAAGGAAGGTTCCTTGCTCCCTAACCTCCCGGATATATGTGCAAGCAACAGGCACACCGCAAGCCACAGCGATGTTTTTTAAAGCAGCAGAAGTCATCACTAGCAAAATCTGGACTGCAACACCAGCTTTCCACTTTCCTCACCAAAAAGAAGACCTTGAGGCTCAACACTTCACCCACCCGTTCAGATTTGGGCCTCCAGAACCAAGAATACCAAACCCTCTTGCACAATTTTTTCCCCAGCTTATGATGTAGGCTACAGTCCACTAGGTACAGATCCGAAATAATTATATTTCATTTCATCTCACGTCAGACAACAAGTGAGCTTAGCACATTTTAATGGAGTGGTGCACAGTGTCTCTCTCCCTTAATGAGACCACATTTTGATGAGAGACTCTAGTGGGTTAAGGAATCATAACCATAATGAAATCCAAGGTTTGGGGTTTTGGTTCATTAGGCAACAAGGATAGCTCTTCAGAATACTTGCTTCCAAAAAGAAATACAGATGCCAAGATTTTATATCCCTCTGGAGAGTTTTTCTGTGAACTGTCATTAGTGAAGAAATGTACTTGGAGGGAGAGGAAAGGAAAGAGGGATTAAAGAATTCAGCTGTGCCACAACACATCCATCAAAACAGGATAAAAAATTGCCTTCTCAGTTGTGGAAAGAAAAAAAAAATAGTTCATTAATCTACTGTCCTGGGTTGAGACACAGGACTAGACGTTTCTTCTAATGCTGGGGAAACCTGCACTTTTAGAAGACTCTAGTATCTGAATTAATGAAAATATTTACTTTCTGGCCAGCCAGGCTCTGTGGGATTCAAGGTCTCAGCATGTTCGAGGCTTTGCCAGGTGCAGGGACAAGGAGGAGCAAGACCTGGGCGTTTGACCCAAGCTGGCCAACAGAGTTATTTCATACCATGGACGTCACATTCAATATAAATTAGAAAAGTTTGATGCAGAACTGGGTATCCCTTGATGGCAGCAGATCCAGGCTACTCCTTACCCCAGTGCCAGACCCCTGAGCCCTTCCTTTCCCCCCAAAGCCATCACACCCGCAGTGTCCCACACTTGCTGTCCCTGCTGGGGAGGGCTTCTGCTGAGAGAACGGGCTGGGTATAATTCTTGTATATCTCATACCAGTATGAGATATACAAGTTCTGGTTCTTTAGTATTATTATTCTACAGTATTATTGTTAATTACTTCATCTTATTCTATTAAATTGATTTACATTTCAGCCTTCATGCTTCTTTGTGTTCCCCAATTCCCCCTTCCTGGGTGGGGAGGGGTCATCAGGTAATAGAATAATTACAAAAGTAAGTTGTTGGGAGTTTTCTTAAACCATAACACCTACTTTGATAAACTTACAGCGGATAGAAAGCCTTTTTTATTTCCAGAATACCAGTTATCTCGCATACACTTGAGATGTGCATGCCAGTCGATGGTTACATGCATCCTTTTCCACCACGTGTACCAAAAAACCCCACAAGATACGGGCAGCACGCATATCGCCGACCTCTGACAGATGTTTTCCAAGAAGAAATTAGTACTTTGCATGCACTAGGAGCAGACAGCAAGAAAAAGGGGATAAAATCAGCAATTTTCCACTATAGGAACCTACCGCAACTGCTTTCTCATCTCACAATGAAAATATGATCAAGAAAAAACTGAAGGCTACTTGTGGGAGACGTGATGTATTCTCATATCAATTCTCCTCACTATTATAATTCGTATAAACCAGCAGCCATCCCGATAATAGAAGGTGACAGAAAGGTTATGGATTATCTTGCCCAGAGGTGATCCCTCTGGGAAGGTGAGCCAAAAAGCCGTACAATTTTGAGGAAGGTTGAATCAAACCAGAAAAGGAGAGGCAGGAGTTAATCCTCTGGTGTACCGGTGTGGATGCTTTCCCCAGGAGCTCAGCACACACTTGTAGCAGCAAATAACTGGGCTCCTTTAAGTAGCACAGGAGAAGAAGAAAGGGGAGCTTCAGTACTGCAAAATAAGGCCTTCCATTGGCAGTGAGGGGAAGTTATGAAACCAGAAGGGAGAGCTGAAAGCCCTGGATAATTTGTTTTACCACAACAAAACGTAGGAAGTTGAAGCCTAGAGTCTGTAAGAGGCTCTCCAGGAGCTCTGTTCCTCCTTACGTGGGAATGCCATGGACTGCACAAGATCTCAAGGGAAAGAATATGGTACCACCTTCAACCAAAATGAAGTAGGATGGACATCCAGCCAAGGCCAGGTTGGAGGGGGCTTTGAGCAACCTGGTGTGGTGGGAGGTGTCCCTGCCCAGGGCAGGGAGGGTGGATCTTGATGATCTTTAAGGTCTCTTCCAACCTGAACCAGTCTATGATTCCATGATAATCCAAGCATTCCTTTCAAAGGTTAAGATGCAGACCATACTCATCCTTCCAGGCATAATCATTGAGCAGAAACGATGATTAAAAGTCACAGTACAGACTTTTTCTTTTTTTTTTTTGAATCCCACACTTGACTTTGATCGGGGTATCAGATTACAAGCCGTGCATAATCAACAATATTGTAATTAAATTGCATCAAAGATCGCTGACCTTTTGGCACAATCTTTGGGGTAAAACTCACAGCACACAAACACGCTTTAATCTATGTGAAACGTTTATCCCGCACAAAGAAAGGTAACTTTTTGACATCAACATAATTAGCCCTGGCGTATTGACTCCACGTGTCAGCCCTTGGCTGTGAGCTAACTTGTGTGAGATCTTGACATAATCATGTTAAGTGCTGCCAGTTTGCATAGCTGCCATGGATTAAACAAGAAAAATGGTATCAACAACGTAGGCGTATGTTCTCTGCCGCATGTTAATGAAGCCATTTGCACTAAAATTGTTGATATTTGGAATTTGCTTTGTTTTAATTATGAAAACGATCGATATTATAGAATCTGTGTACTTTTTTAAATAGGCCATTAATTAACCTATTGATTACGGCAGAGTGTGAGAGAAATATTCTTCCTGAAAATATATTTGCTTTTTCAAGGTCTTCTCTATCCCTTCTAGAATGCTGTGATCTACTGACAGAATAATGTCGCCTTTTTACCATATGAATAAATGGCCGTAATAGCTACAGCATAATTTACAGATTATTTCAGTTCTCCTTGAACCAAGGTCTGAAAGCTGCTAAAGCCACCTGATAAAAGAAACTTGCCATCAGATGAAACTGGGATTTACACCCACAGAAAACACTGGATCTCATTTCTCTCAACTTTATCTGGAAGTTGCATACTGACAGCAGGGACCTCTGAAGACTTTTCAACCCGGCCTGTCTCCCACCTTTTAATTTGCCTACTTGATAGCCTGCAATCACCTTCCAAGATCTCAGAGCAAGGCCATTTCTGCCTGAAATGAGAGATAAGAGGATGTACTTTGCACATTCCTTAAGCTTGACAGCATTAAAATACTGTATCTTGGCATCAGTAGAAACTTCATTGCAAACAGAACCCTGGTTTTTAATATGTGCAAGGTTATAACTATCTAATTTTGATTTTTTTTCCCTATCATTATTCTAGATAACACAGTAATAATGCTTATTTCAGCATATTGGAGCTTTGATGATGTGGGGCAAGGCAGCAAATTTTACCACACGTACAAAATAATCACGAGACCACAGTTTAAGACAGGGTTTCAAACTTCTTCTCTGTTTATATCACACCCCCAGGAAGGTTTGGCTGTTGAATACACTGATGTCATAACCATCAGCTACAACCTCAGCAACATCAATTTTAAAAATTCAGCATTATCCTTTACTGTTGCAAACTACACTTCTGAATGCTAATTGGTTATAAAATGCTGTAGATTTAGGAATTGGCCAGCTCCAGAATTACAAACGTGCCCGGACCCTGGTGCATGGCAGGGGGGGCTCGCTTTGAACGCCTGGATCTGAACCCACTCTAAGGTCCTAAGCCAAGGTCCAACTTGGACACAAATTAATTTTCCTTCTCTTTAAGACCTCATTAAAGTAAAACCATGCTCTTTTTTTGGCCAAGATTTAAGCACAGAAGAACAGAAAAATCCCCTAAGAGCAGCTGCTTTCCTAGTGCTTCCACCATTTATAAAAATTTAATTCTGGATCCCTTGCGGCAGGTGGGTCCAGCTCTAGTCCCGAGAGTGACTGGACCTGCCCTGGTCTGGCTCCTTCCCCTGGAGCTGCCTCCTGTTAGAATGAGTGGCTTCAGAGTCCGTTTTTTAATATGGACTTAAACACTGCATATTTACAAAGTGCTTTTATTATTGTATTAATTTTCTCCCTTTAAAAGTCGATCTGACAGTTAGTTAAATCTTTCAACAAAACTGATCTTCTAAAAATGGAAAAATGGAGCATCCCAGTAACCTAACTCTGTTCTGGAGCTGATAAAAGGGAGGAATTGTAAAGCTCCGGAACACAGAACTTTTCCAGGATACTTAATAGCCTCTTATTCCTACCTTCACAGATAAAACAATTTTCGTTTGCCTAAAAATAGGCAATAATTTACCGCCATTGGGACAACCATAGATTGCCTGGCTCACATCCAGCTGCTGCTCCAGAAGGGCATGGGTCTACTGATGGCCCTGTGGCATCTCTGTCCAAAGCCAGGCTGATATCACAGATGCCAGTTCAAGGCCAGTCTGGATGGGGTTTTGAGCAACCTGCTCTAGTGGGAGGTGTCCCTGCCTGTCGCAGGGGGTTTGGAACTCGATGATCTTTAAGGTCCCTTCCAACTCTAACCATTCTATGATGCCTCCGGTGTCTCTGGTGGCACTGGACATCTTGGTGTGGGCAACTGCACTGAGCCCCTGTCCCAGTCCCACAGGCCAGGATTCAGCATGGAAGTAAAATGCCTATTTTTAGGTGTCTACATGCAAACCAGGCTCCTATCGCCCATCAGCTCGATGCATCTTTAAGGGACCAGTAACCATACCTACTGCAGGCTCAATTCAGCTGCCTAAAATTGGTGTGGTTGGCTATCCGGATGCACAAATGTAGTAAATGTGACATAAGAAACACAGGGGACATGGAAACCACCCCAGACCAACAGCTCGCAGCTTTGCAGTTTCAAATGCCACTAGATAACTACAGATAAGCAACTGAAGCCCTGCTGATTTTACGGGGCTCTTAGACTCCCAGCTGAGGTGCAGACACTTGGGTTTGGGTGTCTGATCTGGAACTAAACCCCAGAATGGTGTCCCACAGCAAACTCCTCTTCTGGAGCCTGGTTCCCTGTCCCCGTCGCTTTTTTAAATGAAAAGGAGCACAAGAGGTAAATTAAACTGTTTTGATGTACAGCTGGGAGGAGAACCACCTGTTTGGCTTCTTTTTCTATTACAGTCCAGTAATAATATAGATTTTACAATTCCGCAAATCACAGGCTTAGCCTTGCCACTCCAAGCACCACTTCAGACCCAATTCCCGATTAAGACTTGAACATCAAAGAGGGGCTTCCAACTCCTCCTCCTTCCTGCACAGCATCCCGCTCTGCTATTTAGGGCATTATCTGCACAGTCCACACACACCAAAGCAAGTGCCTGCAATGAAATGTTTCTCTTCTGCCTCTGCTTCCTCCTCAGCGGGAATGAATCTTTCAGAAGGAGCTGTTGAGGCGCTTTCCTATTTTGCATTACGTTTACAAAAAGCATTTCAGAAGCAATCTTCACAGTACCAATATTCAGCGAAATGGATTTCTTTTACTTTTTGCAGTGCTGCACAGGTTGTCAGTTCTGGGAACTAAATTTAATTTGTTTCCAAGTATCTCAGGCATTTCATACATCACTTCAGTATCCCTTTCTCTCATCGCAGACACTAGACATATTTGCACCTACAGGGCTCACGATACACCCCGAACATAAAGGATGGGTATTTTTTCCACCATATAGAGGAAAGTTTCACAGTGAAAATGTTTCATCACCTATGTAGAGATGTTAATTTTAAAAATACTCAGGCATAGATAAATATTAATTTTCACTTTTCTCTCAGGATCTGTGTCTGCTTCTGGCTATGCTTAATACACCAACAGCTTCAGACTCTCTGACCTACACTCCCTGACCAAGAGTCCCTCTCCAGCTCTTCTGGAGCTCCCTTCAGATCCTCCAAGACTGCTAGAAGGTCTCCTCAGAGCCTTCTCTTCTCTAAGAAGAGATTCAGATTACTCCACTTCAGATTACTCACCTTTTCCCTGACCACCATTATATACATACTCCAATTAAAACACTATCAAATTGATTATCCAGATACTCAAGCTTCTTTCTAAAACAGTTTTTTCTCAAAGCATGCTTATATACATATGCATTACAACCTTTATAATAACACAGGCTCTACCACAACCTGAATCAGATTGGCCAAAATCTCTCGCCTCTTGCACTTTCTCATCCTAAGTTCTCCAACGAAAGGCTTTTCGTTGCAACCCAAGCAGGCAGGCTACACGCTGGGATATTACGGATCAGCCCGTTTCTGACAGGTCACCAAACGCTTATCAGAAATGCGGTTAAACAGCACGTATGGCCCCATCTTTATCTGTTGGTTCAGTAATTCATTGGAGAAGGCAGGCAAACACTGAGAGATGTTGTTCTTTTATAATCCTCTCCGACCACCTCTGTTAGTTAGGCTGTGAATTCTTCCCAAAATTTCAGCCTGCTACACTCTTGTGGAGGCTTATGATTCCATCCTGCATAGCAACTGCTCCTTATATACTTGCTCACTTTCGGGAGGTTAACTGGTAGATCTGCATTCACCCCATTTTTCTCCCAGTCCCAAAAGCATTTGTTCCCTCTGCAATGACAAACAGAGACCTTAAGAGCCCCTCTCTACACACACACGACCCGCGCTTCCATCTCCGCAGGAGCTTTCTCTTGACTATTCTCTAACCACTACATGCAGCAAAGTGACATATATTCTGCCATTATTCAGGTGCTGTACGCCTGCTGAGGGGATGGAAACGCCTGGATCTTTTTTATAATAGCTATTGTCAGAGCAAAGCCCACTGGACAAAGCATAATAATTTCCCCTTATAAAGAATAAACACTACTATTCATGTAGAGGAGGGAAACGCAGCTAAGCCCTGAACGCCTTTGGTATTCAAATTCATAGCAAACCCTGTACTCAAAAATTGTATCAAGTCTGAAATTTCTGATAACTAACCTTGGGTTTATGAGGATTTCAGTCATCCGTCGTGACCTTGAGAAAAATCAGAGTTTACCTATGCTTATTTTTAGATGTGAAGGAAAAGAGGATTTCATTTTAACAAGCTTTAAAGAAAAAAAACTTGTGAAGCCAAAAATAGTTTCCAGTAATAACATGCTGAAACTTCAAAACACTTTATGCTAAATCCTTAAAATCCTAGGTGGGAAGTTTTTACTGTTTTTGTTACATAGAGGGTATCCATTGGCATGAGAGTGCTGTGGTCTCCTCAAGCGTATCGCTGCAAAAGTCAAACGTACCACCAAATGCCACAGAGGGAAAGGGCCTCATTCTTCTCTGTATTAAATTTGTTTACTACTTTCTCCATAAATCACTATTTCTAGGAAGTATATTACAAGATCTCCAGAACCTGAAGTTAATTTGCTTCACAGGGCAGCAAAGATAGGTAGATAGACACATTCTTATGTATAGAAGATGTTCTCATCTCCATTCTCTTTTTCAGTTACTTACCTGTCTGAAAATTCTCTCTCATTAATATTTTTTATCTTCCAAAAATCTTTTCTTTTACTCGAAAAAAATTGGAGTCAATTTTCTCAAATCAAACGACTGATCAAATTTGATTCACCCCTTACAGGAAAAGAAATTAGTAAGTCTCAGTGTGTCATTACAGGTGAAAAAACACAAGCGTAAAGATATTCAATTTGCCAAGATTCTTTGTGTAATAGCCTTGGACTAGAGTGCTGGCAAATTTAGCTCCACGTCAGCATTCTTCAAAATTGGCTCATTCCTTCCAGTAGCTCTAAGAAAGCAAGTTTCCTTTTCCTACACCGAATACTTCATCTTCTTTTTTGAAGAATAAGAGGGAAGTGTGAAAAAATGCTTGGCAATGAAAATGTTAAAATTGAGGAGCCTTAATTTTGACGTGGTCTCTAGACCCATGGACAGTTTTTGCAATGACTGAGATGATTCTGAAGCTCACTCCAGACTACGTACAATCTGAACAGCATTTTATTAATTGGAGAGTCCATGCTAAAATTTGAGTTATTGTTTTTCTCTGAATGTGACTAATTTTGCCACCTCAATAAAATCCAAAGGACTTCCAAATGGAAGATCATCTACAGCACATCAGTGTGTTCTACCACAGTTTATTGAAACATACTATGAAGATTGAAGGTCTTGGGAAGCATATACACAGTCTGGTATTTCCTACCAGTCCGAAAGGTTGATTTTTCAACCTTAATAATCCTTGATAAACATCATTTCTCCAGAATGTATGAAAAGAAATCCCTTTTATTCCACTAGCTAGTATCTTCCATAGAAAGATTTATATGCAGTCTTCTAAAGCAGCATCGTTTCACACTCATAAATATTTGTCTTCTAAATAATATACGATTAGTAGATATTATGCAAGAATAAACCTACTGCACGATACTACCATAAATCTGTAAACTTCAATCCTTGCACAGTACTCTACCAGAATACCTTGAGCAATCAATAATACGTTTCACACTATCCATGAACGGCACAACACGGTGAAAGACGCATGGAAGTCTTCACTATACCCAATAAATTATGCTTCGTGGACAAATATGGTTTGTAGAATAGGCTGAATCACAAACAGCTCCTGGGAACTATAATTTCAGGACCGTTTCTATAATATCTGCAGATATATTTATGTCAAATCTGGAACATAAGGTTCCAAACTGATTTGATACCTAAACAAATTGGAACAAATGCTATATCAAGGGCATTTTCCTCATCGTCAATAAACCTGACACACAGTACACCACGGAGTTATGCTAACAAATATATTTTCAAGGATGACCCTAACTGCAAGTAATAGAACAGATCTTGAATGTAAATGTTTTTATGCAGTGGCAACAGCCAACTTAAAACACTCTGTGACATTTATACCCTCTATCCAAGGTAAATATAACTTTTCCCAAACTTTGCCTGACTACTAGTGGCAAGGTTTCTTTATAGCACAAGTTAACAAAGTGCTTGTAGCTGTGCAGATCCTTCAGAGGAGAAACATCACTTATCTCAGCTATTCAAACTCCATCTAAATCACCACGCCTGCAGTAAACTACTCCCTGTAATAAGCTCCTGTTAAATTTTTCAGCTCTTTCCCACTGCTTCTAGAGGGCAATTATATTTACAACAGAGCAGCAAGCTAGTGACAACAGGGTTTTTTTTTTTAAAAAAAAACCAAACAGGAACAAACCAGAAGAAGAAGAAAACAAAAGCTATTTCATGGAGGAAAGGAAGTCTTCCTGCCCAGGGACTGCAGACCAGGCCATAAGTTGGGAACTCCTGTTTCACGTATTTCTGCTAATATTTCAGGTCTACAAGAGGAAATAGCCACCATGAGTCTAAGCATCTGCCTACCTTTTTGGGCTACCCTACCACAGTCCAAAGGAACACGGGCTCCCCTTGGGATGCAAAGGCAGAGCGGGCACCTCAGAATATAATGTACAAAACCAGTATCCCAATCGACAACAGGGGAGACACCGAAGACAAAACTTAAAAGCTAGAGACCCTTCCTGAAGAGGTGGGGGATGCAAGTTTGAGGAAGGGTCTGAGCACTGGTTTGCCATGGTCTGGGTAAGTTCCATCGACAGCAAATGTATCCAGAAGGCAGCCCCATTTTGAAGGAAAGAGAGCACATCTGTGATGTTCAGTCTTCACAGCTTATTTAGCAGACAGCCTTTCAGGTCAGACAACGAAAATAATGCTTTTTCCATTGGTCTCAGCTGTAAGTGTGTAGGTATGAGCTTTGTACTTGGTGTGGTGGTGAAAAGCACCTCCCTCTTTTGGCCACTCGGTTCTTGGTGCAATTCCCCAACCCTGGGCCACAGAACAACCTTGGAGAAGTCAGGCACAGATTGAGAAAGACAAAGAAAGCTCCTGGTTCCTGCTTCCATTATCACTTGGAAAGAGTAATAACAATCAATCACCCCCTGACAGCCTGGCACATCTGTGCCTGGATCCCATCGTGTAAGTTGGGTCAGCGTGGAAAAATACCCAAGGAAAATCAGTTCTCAGACCCTACATCAATTTGAGTGAGACCCGTTGGGCTCTTCTGGATGGCAGTGGACTGTGACCAGCATCTCCCCTGAGCTGGGACACTGCTCAGACAAACACCTTGAGGGTTAAAAGGCCAGGGTGAGTCAACTCCCCTGGAGTTACCGTCGATGCACTGTGAGTAGTTACTCCAAACTCAAAGAGGGGAATTTTAACTATAGGCTGTTGTTTCTTTCATCAACTTCTCTATATACACATTAGATTTTATGAGTGTGGATGTTCTTATACTTTACTGGACCCAAATATTTCCCTGGGTAGGTGTAAAAAGGGGCACCCGGTGGCTCACTGGAGTCACCAGCTGGGAAGAGACCCAACTCTAAGTGCTTAATTTTGTACTGCAAAGTGGGCTGTATTTTCCAGCCTGGGAAACATCACAAGATTTCCTACCTCCTATCATCCTGAACAGATACAAGGAAGTAAAACTTTGAAATCTTCTTCGAAGCAGAACTTTTTTTTTCCAATTTTCTTCATGAATCGATGTTTAAATACAGACATCAACAGGACTTCAAAATAGATTTGATATNCTTCCAAGCAGAACGTTTTTTTTTCCAATTTTCTTCATGAATCGATTTTTAAATACAGACATTAACAGGACTTCAAAATAGATTTGATATCTAAGTAAAAATTGTTTCCAAGTGCAAAGTTGAAATTCTGTGTTTCAGAGATGTCAAAACAGGACTTGTGAAGATTTTCAAAGAAATGGATCGTATCCATTTTTTTCCAGAGAAAAGTTCAACAGAATTACTATACACACGGGCAAAGAAGGGCTTTGCTCCGATGCTGCTGTTATAAAGCCTGTGCTTTGGCTTTTTTTTTTCCAAACTGGCCCTAATCCCAAGCCATACTCGCAAAGAGCAAGTGTTTGCCTTCAAAACAATCACATTTTGGACACCTTTTCATTTTCAGCTCAATAAACGTGTTGCTGTGTCAAAGGCGGGCTCGTGTCAGGTAAAAGCCAAGTGGGAATTTGTTTAGGTCAACAGAGTGGCAGGAACAAGAAATTTACCTCTCTATCTACTTTGTCGACTGCAGGAGCACTGGAAACCCAAGCTACATGTTGCTGGTGATGAGGAGGGACTGGTGGGAACACACTGGGCAGCGCTCTTTGTTGGTGGAAGAGGCTCCACCAGCTCAGCAATTGCTTGTGAGAGCAAAGACGGGTAAACCTAGTTCTCCACAGCTCAACCTCCCTCGTGCTCTCATCCTTCTCCCCTGTTTAATGTTTCTCTCCTTCCTGCAGAACAGTGGGGCAGAGCCAGAGCTTCAGTATCGATGGGAACAAACACCTTGGTTTTGCTTAAGCCTCTGAGAACTCTCTATTCCCACCCACTCGTCACGTCTTTCCCTTGAGGCACTACCCCATAGCTGGAACTCGGATCTTTGATGGAACGTGGGCAGACTTCCTTTGAACCCAAAATATAACACGGGTAAAGTTGAAGTTACTGAAATCAGAAAAGCAATTGAGCAAAACCCTACCTAACCCACTTAGGCTTCAGGGAAAAGCCCCTCTGGTAATTATAGATGTATTATTGAGGAAACTCAGAGGCATCTTTCTCTTTAATGAGCTGGCTGCCTAGTTACATCATCTCCCATTGACAGCTCACAAAGATGCACTAATGTCTGAGACCTCAGAGGAGCCCAGAATTCTAGCTGTACTCTGAACAAACTTAACTGGTCCAGATTGCTTTGAGCGGCGTGAAAAGCCACAGCAGTGGGTCATACTCACTTCTTATGGAGCGACCAAGTGTTTGAAGCACTTGCCCAGCTTCAACAAAAAGGGCACAGAATATTTTCACCCAAAAAGCTGGTGTGGAAGCACCTGCCTAATAATCAAAATCCACAGAGCAGTGCAAGATAGAGCCCTCATGACCGCATAACAGCACAGAAATGCTACGCTACGTATTAAGTGGCATCCTGCAATGAGAGATGGAAGATGCAGTGAGAAGTCCGAGGGCTGGAGCACCTCTCCTATGAGGACAGCCTGAGAGAGTTGAGGGGGTTCAGCCTGGAGAAGAGAAGGCTCCAGGTAGATCCTAGAGTGCCCTCCAGTCCCTAAAGTTGAAACATCTTGAAGTAGGAACCGATGTGGGAGGGTATCTGCGAGGCAGATGTAGATTAGATATTAGGAAGAAATTCTTTGCTGTGAGGGTGGTGAGGCACTGGAAGAGGTTGCCCAGAGAAGCTGTGGCTGCCCCATCCCTGGAGGGGTTCAAGGCCAGGCTGGATGGGGCTTGGAGCAACCTGGTGTGGTGGGAGGTGTCCCTGCCCAGGGCAGGGGGGTTGGAATTCAATGACCTTTCAGGTCCCTTCCAACTCAAACCATTCTGTGATTCTATGAGAGGGCAACATCTAGCGTCACAGAGACACCTAAGTGCACAGGAATTCCAGGCTCTGATTCCTGACTTGACAGAGAAGCGATGCTTGTGACACCCCTCCTTTTTGGCATAACCTCCTGAGTAACTTAACCCCCCCAGTGATTAGCACGTGGGCTTTTGTGACTCCCAGATTAAATACCAACCCTGCCTCACCCTGTCTTTGGGGACCTTTGAATTCAACTCGCTCAGCAAGGACCTGGTACCAATACAAGAACAGAAACTAGGGTTTGGATAAGAAACTCCTTTTACACAGCCAGAAAGCTTTTCTAGTCCCAGAACGACTCAGGGCACGTAATCTATATACTGGTCTGTTGTTAGACTGTTGAAGAGACACAGTGCATTCCCTGAGGAAAGGGAAGAGCTGACAAAGGAGTTACACCGTATGTTTGCTTCCCTCCCGAAAAGTATTATTTGTCTGAGCATATTTATTGTACATTTAATTCCATTTTTGTTTGCACTTCACAGAGACTGCCTACCAGCACAGATGTCCTATGTTGAAAAACATGACAATTTGGAAATGAAATTACTCGGCATATAGAATGTCAACAGATGTTTGGGAAATATGTCCCATTTCCCCACTCGGCAGGCTTCTGCTGCTCCCTCCCACAAAGCGTCCAAGGGAACAGAAACCCCATGAGGTTTGGGAGCAGCCATCAGCCACCTTGGAGGACGGTTGGTTGTGAATCCCTGTGCTTGTCTCAAACACCTTCAGAGGAAACCTGACGGCCCACACCAACGTCAAACCAGGCTGTCAATGCCCATACCACTGGCATTGCCACCACTCTTCAAAACTGCTGTGCCAAGATTGCTATGAGAATGTTTATCAACGAAGACCCATTTAATCACCTACCCATGTTAGGTGGGACTCACACAAGGCCCCTTTATACTACCTTAGCAGTGAAGAGCAGTCATAAAATAGATGTAAATTAAAAAATAAAAAGTGTGTCTGTGCCATCTGTGAATAACCTCCCCAGCCTTAGCGCTCTCATCTTCCCTGTCCCACTGTTTTTTTGTCCCTCTTAGAGCACCCCCTGTGAAAGTGAATTATTAGCTTCTTAGAGCAGGGAAATGTGATTATTTGCATTGAAACCATTCACAGAATTCACAGAAAAAGAAGAAAATCCTAGCCACTATCACATTGCCCAAGAGCCACAGCTCCCGTTCTAGTCCCTCTTGTACCTCAAGGATGACAGGTCTCAGAGGATGCAGATTACTTCTTCCCTTCTCCTCCCTCCCCACACACATCTCCTGCCAATTATACTTTGCAAACTGATCCTCCATGGGACAAACCTACCTCCAGATGGCTCCCAGTAGCAGCCCCCAGTGTTTGCCGTTTGCTGCTCCACTACACCTGAGGTGGGCACGGCCTCCTGTACTTCTCTGGTCCTCTGTGTATCCTCACAGAGCCAAATGATGACCTACACAGATGTGATTTTAAAGTGCATTACATGTGATCCCTCAAGTTTTCAGGGTGTGAATCAAGTCTGAAAGAACAGTTGGCCCTATATATAATACAGGGCCATGAGGATGGTCCAAGGGCTGAAGCCCCTCTGCTCTGAGGACAGGTGACAGAGTTGGGGGGGGGCTTAGCCTGGAGAAGAGAAGGCTCCAAAGAGACCTTAGAGCCTCTTCAAGTCCCTAAAGGGGCTCCAGGAGAGATGAGGAGGGACTCTTGGTCAGGGAGGGGAGCCATAGGATGAGGGGGAAGGGTTTTAAACTGAAAGAGGGGAGGTCTTGGGAAGAAATTCTTTGCTGTGAGGGTGGTGAGGCACTGGACAAGTGCCCAGAGAAGCTGTGGCTGCCCCATCCCTGGAGGGGTTCAAGGCCAGGTTGGATGGGGCTTGGAGCAACCTGGGGTGGTGGGAGGTGTCCCCACCCAGGGCAGGGGGGTGGACCTCGGTGATCTTCAGGGTCCCCTCCAACACAAAACATTCTACGATTCTTTGTATTTTATCTGTGAAAATGTCAATCCAGTTTTTGATACGGAATATTAACACAATCTTAAAAAAAA
>VZRU01009826.1:31466-47818 GCA_013398155.1 Pedionomus torquatus | reverse complement strand
AAAACAAAAAACAAACAACTCATTAAAAATGCATTCTTAACCATAAATGTCACAAAGACACACGCAAATAAGCCATAGCCAGCAGATAATCTGAAACGACGCAGTACGAGGGAATTCAGCACGGGGAACAAAAGCAGAGTAGTCAGAGAGGAGAGTCATGCGCTTGAAATGAGTCTTCCTTATGGACTTCTGCTGTAATCTCTCCTGCCTTTGCCTCATCACACTTCCCCGCCCAGTCTATGTGAACGCAGATGAGGTCACAGGAGGGGGGAATTCAAGGACAGACAGATAAGACACTAATCACATCACCCTCCTGCCTCTTATCAGGATGCTCCAACCACCCCAGCCCAGCGCAGCATCCTTAACAGGAGACACAACCTCAAAACCTGAGACAGTGCTCAGGTTTCAAGGAAAAAGGTTCAGGGCCGTCGCCTCTTTTCTTTTTCCATGTTGGCAAATTTCCCAAAGAAATCACAAAATACACGTAGGCTTTGCTATTTTCATTCCATCCCTTACCCACATGTATGAATGATGAAAACCGGCATGAACCAATTAGCACCTCTTGTTATTGTCCCTTACTTCAGAACAGCAAATTATTTTCTATTTTTAAGTGAAGAAAACACTACAAAAGTATACTCTACCCTCCAATTCAAGTTTAGAAGGGCTTTAAAATTATTCTATCTGTAAGATCTGGAATCAGAAATTTCAGACAGCATCTGGCCAGTCAAAGCAGTTGCTGCAACATTTGCTGAGGGTATTTTTTCTTCTCACTTTTCTCCTCTTTTCTAAAAAAATTGACCCAAAGATACTCCAGTAACCTAGACAGAATCCAGTGCATGAGAGAAAGTAAAAAACAAAAATCCTAAGTGGCAATTTTTAAAATAACCTGCCCAGAGAGATGTTGTTCCTCGGGTTGGCAAACATGCTGACATCCCAGGGCTTAAGTTTCTGATTATTCTTTTGTTTGTTGTTTCCTTTTTAATGTACTGCGGATGTTTGCATTCTCTACATGAATGACACGGGTTAATTAAGTATTATCTTTAAATGTATTTCCTTTTATCAGTTTTAATTGCAGAGGCTTTCAATTTCAAACCAGAGTCCCTTTTTGATGAAATCTTTAGAAAGTAAATAGAAGCTTCAGATTTAGCTTCTTATTAATATTCACTGTCTTGTATACCTTCACGGTGCCTTTTTTCTTTTCTAAAATCACAATCTAAAAACTTTATCACTTTCCTCAGCTTAAAATCGCTTCTATCCGTTTTTGCAGTGTACCTATTGGCCTCCTCTCATTTCTACATATACGGCTTCAGCTGAAGTAGAGTTAATAAAGCAACAGTATTATATATTTCTATTTCTTCTACGTTAGATTATTCCTCTCGGCTGATTACTGGGGAGATTTATAGCCAGCTATTCAAAGTAGCCTCCAATGCCGTGCCTCCAACTCCACGGTCACTTAATAAATCAGGCTTAATTACATCAATGTCACACCTGGCATCTCAGCCAGATCCATTTGGACCAAGCCTCATACGTTACAAAAAGAGCCAGTTTGGAGCCAGATACCCAAAGTCACCCCTTTTGTGGTCTTTAACCAGTTGATCTGGTATCGATCTCTTTTGGGTTTTTTTCCTACAAAATAGCTCTGTCAGGATGCTGGTAACACAATAATGATCTGTGAGATAAAGCCAGTATTTCTGTAGGCATTTGCATGTGTTTAAAAAGTGTGCCTCCCTGGAGAATATAGAATAAGTCAGGTAGAGCACTACTCATCCCTTTGATGGCTTAATCTACCCGTTATGAACAGTCAAAAGGCAGATTTTAAAATGTTTTAATTTTACCTCCATCTTTCAGGAGTCTCTTCACCGTGTGGCCAAGTGATCAAGTCCACCCACCTCCCCTTCTCAACTGTGCACAAAGATTATTTAATTTTTCGGCTCTTTTATTTAACTTTGCGTTCTGACATACCATTAGCTTTCCAGAATATTCCTTTGTGAGCAGCACCTGTTCCTCCCCTGGTTCAACCGTAATTTTCCTTATCTCCCGTGACTGATGTCTTTGCCAGATGTCTTTGTCTGACCTGAAGACTCTTTAGCAGCTGCCAGCCTTCTCCCACTCCTGCTTTCCGTGATCTCCCTAACCATCCCTGGTTCTCTGCGGTAGCATTTCAGCCTCCTGAGGCAAAGAGGAAGCATCGCTTTTGGTGGAGGCTTTTTGTTCTTTAAAACTTTCTGTGGTTCTTGAGTCGATTTAAATCCCTTGGCTTTACATCAGTTCTGAGATTTTGGAATGCCTTCCCTACGCTGCACATGTTGGTAAACTGAAACTGTTGCTTCAAGGTGCATCTTTTTCCTGGCGATTTAATTATCATTTTGTTTCCCTTCCCACTTCTAAATCCATAGGTAAAAGTTCAGGCTCTGGCCGGAATAATCTCACAGGTCTTGCCAGGACTTCATCAACATCTCAGGAAATAACCCATCTGGACGGCTGTCACACATAGACATCATCTTCCCAACCATCACCTACCCAGTAAGAGACATACTGGGACCAATAACTGGCATTTCCCACTGCCAGCTCCCTCGCCTGTGCTACAGGAGGGACAATTTCACCACGTGGAGTCCAGCCTGAGCTGCCGAGACCATTGAAGTGTTGCGCGGAAAGCAAATTACAATGAATTTTGTAATAATCTTTCCCAATTCTTTCTTTTAGGAAGTCCCGATTTATTGTGGCTGATATGGATTGCGCATTTTAAACCCTTCTGCATATTTAAATGATTCTGTATTCTTTGAAAACCTCACAGACAAGCAACTGTATTTTCAGCGGCACAGTTCTCCATTTGCATCCTTTTTTCATATCATTTTCCCTTGTGGCAGTTTCCCTCGGGCTCGAGAGCAGACAACTACTAATCGTTCCAGGAACAAAACTCTGGATTAAAAGACTTCCAGGTCCATTACAGAGACCCTATGAAAGCATTGACTTTCGAAGTCGAACCTAGCAATCAAACACAGCTCCTACTCGGGCTGTAGCCACTTCTTAGAAGTAAGCCAAGGGCTGGCTCTAGAATATAAAGCAATTATTCTGCAAGAGTGTTCTGCCTGTTGGAAGTTCAGCGCAGTCCTCAGCTTCCAGATCGCATCTCACAGCCTCTCACGACACCGACTGTTTGGGGCTATCGTTAAACAAGCAGTAGGTGTGCACAAAAAGTTCTTCTTAATGCACAGGCATCGTTAAAAAGAGAGTGAACTGCCTTACTATTCCCACAAGGTAGGCTGGCATTTTAAATTGTAATTTGGAAAAAGGAAGGAAGAGATACCATTGACAAGAAAGGGAATAAGGAGGACTGAAGGAGAAAGGGAAGGGTAAAGTAAAGCTGGGGTAAAAAGGCTGTGAAAGGCAAAATTAGCAGATTTCCTCTTTACCACTAATCTTCTAACATATAAATCACTTGAAGTTTTCTCCTGTTGAGATAATCCTGAATTGTTTCTTACTCTGTAAAGGCCATATAAAGATTCAACAAAAGGCTCCTTCAGGCAAACTCTACGTTCTTCCCTTTACAGGTAACCATTTTAAATTTTCAGTTTCTGATTTTTTATTTTTTTTTTATGTTCTACTGGGTGTAAATAGAAACAGACCAGATCTTAGCCATTGCAAACATCACAGGCTGCAGAGAGCATCATCAGTGCAACCTGGTTAAAAGAAAGTACCCTTGGACATCCCGTAGATGCCATTCATCTGTTCCTCCACTGCTTTCTGACACCACAGCAGGAATAAACTCACCCTTGTGGGTGTTTGGAAAAGGTGACTCCACCACTTCATAATTAGGCCCCGATGTCACAAAGGACAGAGGGCTCTGAGCAGTCCATGAGAACTGAGGGCTTTCAACACCAGGAGGGAGCGGCATTTTTAATTATCAAAGCCAGAGTCCTTGGACAACATCATTCCCTAACTCAGAGCTATTATTTCCAGCAGTTCTTCTGATGAAGTATAAGCAAACGGCTCTGGAGTCTTCTACACAGTGGGAAATTCAGAAGTAGTTTCATTGCAAATGATTTCCTACAAGTGAAAAGACACCAATAAACACAAAACTGTGATTTTTCGATTTTCAGAAATGACCTAATGAACTGAGACAGCGAAGCTAATGTGCCCCAATTATGTTGGGGAGGAGAGGGAGGAGGAAGAAGAAACACAAAACAACGAAAGAACTCGGATTAGAAATGGTTCTGATTTCACCCTTCTGAACATCCCATTACAATTCACACTGAAAGAGTCAGCAACTGAAAACAGACTGCAATTTTCTAACCACTGAGTGAGGGAGTCTTAAGAGGTGCACGGAAGAACCATGCTTTAAAGGCTGGGGTGGAAGAACATCACAGTAAGAGTTCCTGAAGCCATTGTCCCTGCAGCAGGGAAAAAAAAAAAAAAAAAGCCAAACAAAAAACCCCACATCATCCTCTTCCAATCAATCTACAGGACGCATTTTGTTTGTGAAGAGCCTGCTGTACAACGCCAGACGTGTCACTGGGTGTGGAACGTCACTTCCAAGGGGCCACCTCTTCTCTTAGCACTTTCCCGACCTGCCCACACACCCTCAGCTCCTCACAGACTCTTGACAAAGCACATCTCACTGGCGTCTCTCATTCCTCTGCACGCTCTTCTCCCACTTTAAGGCCTTAAAGATAAATTCTGGATTAAGGACAACTAGAGATGTGTTGCTTGACAGAGACAAAATGAGGACCTCTTACCAGACAGACAATGTTCTGAGGATCAAGTTGGACCTTCTTGGCTTGCCTTTCTCTGACTCTACAGTCTCCTCCTCGAGTTTCTTGCCTTCATCTTCATCCCCCCTCTGTTGCCCTTGGCACACTTGGTCCCCTGCATTTTGCCTCACTTCAGCATACTCTTCCCCTACATTTCTGCATTCCATTTCTCAGCAACAACTTGGAAGTGCCAATAAAAAGGATGTCTCATTCACCACCTTCCTATTACCTTGGTTTCTTGGCCCTTGGTTTCTTCTGTTTAGGTTAGAGGCTTCGCAGGACAATGATCATTTACTGATTCACGTTAATGAAAAACAAAGGTCCTCCTGCTGAGGAATGGGAATAAGTTTTTCTCCCTCTCCTTTCCCAAGACAAGTAACGGAATAGGGAAATGGATGTGAAACATTAGAAAACACTTTCTAACAGTAGGATAAATTTGTCTTGCCTTCAGGCTCTGCTGTAACAAAAGAGGATTGCCTTTTTTTCTTTATCCCAAAGCACGGCCTCGTGCCAGGAGAGCTGCAGCCATTGTGCCTTCCCACCCCTCCCCGGGAATACGAGGGGAGAGAAAAGTCTGTCATTCTTTCCTGCCTCCCGTGTCACCGCACCGAACTACGCGCCGGCAAAGCTCTGAGGCAGGGGACCTCATTTTTCACTATTAAAAATGAACCTGACAATTTGAAGCAGTGGTCCGAAATCAATAGGATGCAATTCAGGGAGGACAAGGGAAAGTGCTACGTTTACGCAGAAGTAATCAACTGTCCAAATAGAAGATGGAAAAATGAGTTGGTAGGAAACAGTTTGTGGTCTAAGGGGGACGACGAGCTGGAGAGAAATAAGGAATCTCACCTCCCTGCAAAACCCAGTGCACAGGTTTTTACGGGCAGTGCCACGTGCGAGATTTGGTTGTAGATACTCCAGAATCAGCAAACAAGAGACCATACTGGATGCACCTTCAGACACCACGCTTCAAGAGTGATGTGAACTCCTTGCATCACTCCAGAGAAAGCAACAAGGTGGATTAGAGGGCTGGGAAAAGCGTCTGGAAGTAAAGATGGAATAAAACCTGAGTTTTTCAGTCTGGGGAATGAAACACTTAAGAGGAACTGTCATAACAGACTTCAACAGCATCCTGCTGAGGAATCAGAATCAATTGCTCTCCATGCCCACAGGGATTAGAACGAGAAATAACAGAATATGGAAACTTTATATTAGGCATTGGAAAAAAAACTTTCTAACACGAGGAGAGTGAAGCATCAGAACAGATTGCTTGGAAAGACTGTAAAATCCATATCATTGGATTTTTTAAGAATAGGTTCCAGACATGTTTTATCAGATTCTGTGATAACAGCTGTAAGAATAAACACCTTGTGCTTCTCTTGCGCGTTTCCTAACAAAGAGCCCCAGGGTGCAGCTCCCCTCCAAGTAAAACAGGGAAAATTTGCACTCCACTTTTTCAAGCAAGGAGAACAACATCTCCAAATAGTTGAGGCTCCCAAGTATTGATCTGTAGGCAAGACCTAAGAAAAGGATTCTGGTAGGGATTCGGGGTCTCAGCTCCAGGCTCCCACCAAGCCATACCAAGTGCAACTCACCCGATCTACCTAAAGATGTCTACAAAGGAAGCATCTCTAGCTGAACTCGTCAGAGATGTAGGCACTGGAGAGAAGCAGTTCTTTTAGGCAGCAAATCACTTGCTAAAGAATAAAGACATAAACTGTATTTCATCATCTCCTGGACTGGGAGCAGATGATCCACCAAGTAGGGACCCCACCTTTCTGACTGCTTGCTTTGTAACCCAAGATTTGAAATGTCACCCTGCAGCGACATTTTTGGGCATGGAAAAATAGGGTTGTAACTTTTCCATCCTCAGCACTTGGTCACATTTACCATGGGTTAAATTCTACATTTAAGAGCAGAAGCAGGAGATATTTCCCTTCTACGCTGACTTTAACACGTTAAGATGATGGCTCAATCGTAAGAGGGTGAACTGCCTGACAAAGGACATATGGTAGATGAATATGGTCATAGAAATATGATCTGCTCAGCTCTCCTGTGATTCTATAATTTGCCACAAGGTCCATCCTGCAAGTATACAGTGGAAAGGATCTCTTCAGAGGTACTAGGAAAAAAAAAGTCAATTCTAGTAACAGCTTTCATATTGCCTTGCCCCCAGAAATCAATCTCCTTTCACACTAGATTTGTTTCTCAAATAGGAAATCTTTCTCCTGGTCTGCTCCCCAGGTTTTGGGGTTGGTTTTTTTGGTCTTCCTTCAAAAACATCTCTCTCAAACTTCAAACCTCCTCTCTCCTTTTGCCCTCATGAAGCCTCCCCCTTAACTGAGTCCAAGGGCTTTTAGACAGACCTGACTAAATCTGGGAAGGGCTGGCTTCTTTTGGCAGCAGAGTCAATCTTTGCCTTGGGACAGGAGCTTTATGAGCTGAGCAGGGGACCAGAGGTGTCCAGGCTGAGGACAGAGACCTCTGTCCCCCACCTCCCCCTGGACCAGGAGGGGTGAGAGGTGGCTCTGCAGCCACAGGGTGGAAGGTTGCCAGCTCAGCCACAGGCACGGCAGCCGAGCAAAGGGAGGTTAAAAAGAACTAGCAGCGTTTAAATACCAGCTCCAGGGAGGTGCCGAGCTGTTGCAGTTTGCTGCTGCGCTCCTCCTACCTTCTGCCGTGTCATAGTGAGTGGACTCTGTTCAAGGGGTCGACCCACCTGGCCGGTGCCCAGCTGCCTAACGATCAAGGCAGAGTTGCTAATTTGAAGATCATCTTGCTTCACTGGTTATGAGATCTGGGGAAGGCAGGGTGGGGTGCATCTATTTTTTGTTTTGCTATTGCCCCAGACTGAAATAGAGTTCGGAAAAGTGGGGAGGAAGCTTCCATTTTATTCTCACATTTAAATCTCAGGCCCTTCAGGACGCGTGGATGCAACAGGGAACGACCGAATTAGGATTCTGCTGACGGTGCCTCTTCCAAAAACACCAGCTTGGCTTTGGTTTAGCTCTGTAGTTGGAGAATAGCCATTAGCGGTCCCTTTGGCCACTAGCTGTCACCTCCTCTGGAAAAAAAGCCAACTTGCTTGGCTACTCTGAGGTCTAGTTTGGCAGCTGTCAAGCTTCAGATTATACTCCTTGGGCACTGGCATCTGTGCCGGTGACCAGCCCGTTCTCCAGCCTCTGCCCTGGCTTGGTTCCCGGTGGCACAACAGCCCTTGGGCTGGTGCTGGGCCAGTCTGCTGCTGGGCTCTGTACGCGTCCCGGTGTCTGCTTCCCTTTGAGTCAACCTTGATAAGAGAAAAACACGCTTTGGAGTAGCAGTTCCTCTTGCAAACAAACCCAGCGGGCTGCATCTTGTACTCAAGTGAAGGCAACGCTCTTCAAAACATCCCTGGGAACTGCTGTTGGCCACGTGGGGCTTGGGAGAGGTACAAATCACTTGTGTTTGTGCAGCTGAGCCTTCTCTTTGAAAACAAGGCAGAGTTATTCTACCTGCTTTGTTCCCTGATCCAGTTTCCACAGAAGTTTTCTGGTATAAATCAGACAACTGAAAGTAATAAAATTAAGACTCTGGCAAGTTATCGTCCATCAACAGATGCACAGCAACTAACGGTGTGTCAGTGCCCTAAGCTGGGATGAATCACGGAATGGCAGCAGTTGGAAGGGACCTCTGGAGATCATCCAGTCCAACCCCCCTACCAGAGCAGGTCCACCCACAGGAACGTGTCCAGGTGGGGTTTGGACGTCTCCAGAGCTGGAGACTCCACCACCTCTCTGGGCAGCCTTTTCCAGGGCTCTGCCACCCTCACAGGAAAGAAGTTCCTCCTCATGACTTCTAATGTTCCAGTTTGTGCCCATTACCTCTTGTTCTGTCCCTGGGCACCACCGCAAAATCCAAGTAACGCACTAGCCCAAACCACTGCTACATGAATACAGATCAAAATCACAACCTCCCGTTGTTATAAACCACAAGAAAACTATCAAAGTTCAGCTTTTGCACAGGAAATGGGAGATGAAAACTGACAGGACGCAAATTAATATGAAGAAGGACTAGGGAGACAAAGATCATGAAAGACCAAGAAACCTTGTAGAGTTTTAAATTCCACAGCATATAGGCAGCCTTATAGAATTTAAAAAAGAAATGCTCAAAGCAGGTGCCAGGTGCTTCCTAGGTCACAAAGCCAAGTCCTATCCGGGGCCAAGATTTCAAACAAATTACCCTTACTATGCTTTTAGAGTCAAAGCCTAACTCCCAAAACAGGCATGGGGAAATATATACCAGACACCGGGCTGGCAGAGGCCATTTTCTTGTCTCCTGTGGCAGTTCCCAGCTCCACCATCCAAATCCTTTGCCAGAATGAAACATAATGGTCAAGAAACAGGGAATTAAGTAGAGAGACAATGACTGACCAGAGCCACCATTTTTCTATCCTCTGCCGCTGTGAAGTTTTGATATGCTGCAGGTAAAGTATTTCTTCCCATCAGATTTAATTTCCCAGTCAGGAATTGCAATTATCTGCTCAAGACCCCTTGCTGGCCAGACACTGGTCAGATAACGCGAAGGTTCATTATCCCAGTGTCACAATCCTGTAAATCAAACACATCAAACCTCAGCAGCAGACAAGACAGGGTGCCAGGAGCCAGGCAGCCCAACAAGCTCTTGGTCAAATTGAGGATAAACTGAGCTCTGATTGTCTGAGCTCTCCTGGAACACGCAAGCTGAACCAAACCATGCTTTGGTATCATGGTGACATTGGCCACAGCGGATAGCCATAGAACTCAGGTAGAAAGGGATGAAAACTTCCAGAGGAACCTCGTTGGGTAAATAAAGAGTGTTCACTATACCATAACTATACCATAACTATACCATAACTATACCATAACTATACCATAACTATACCATAACTATACCATAACTATACCATAACTATACCATAACTATAATACAATACAATACTATGTAATAGTAGAGTCGCTGGTTTTGGTTGCGTTGGGTTTTTTTGGTTGGTTGTTGTTTGTTTTTTTTTATTTACCAAACTATTTGGGCAAGTACCGTTAGTTTGGTCTCATCCCAGAAGGTGCAAAGGCGGCCCAGGTAACCAGCTGCCTGGGAATTCTTCCATTAATAGGATATTCCCAACCGAGCAGCGTTGCAGAGTCTCCACTCTGCCCTCTCCTGCGTCCCCTGGGCACCGTGCAGAGGAAGCAATAAGGCTGTTGGAGGAACGTGGCTGCATTTTGTCAAGCTTGGGTTCATCTAATGTTCTCAAGAGGTTTTTAGCTTCAGGCTATTCTACCTGAATTTCTAGCACCAGAAAGATCAGAGTTCCCTGACCCTGGCTCAGGCCTCTGCCAAACCGAATGAGTTCCACTAGCCCTGCTTGTAATTAAGAGTTTTGATTATTTTTTTTTTTTCAAAACCACCTGTCCTCTCTACAAAGCATCGTTTACATTTTAGATTAAGTGCTGCCACGCTTATACGGCTCCGCAGTCAAACTGAAGTCAGCAGTGTTACACCAATTTCAGTGGTGGGGATGTAGCTCATAGGAGTTAAGAGGCACAGTTAAAAAAAAGGAGGACCCTAATGAGCTGCTACAAGCACCACATCCCACCACCTCAGCAAAAATCCACCTTCATGCTCAGCCAACTCTTCCAACTGGCTGCAGTCTCCACTGATGGCTGGATGACTTGTAGCCCGAATTTCCTCACGGGCAATCACAAGGCGATCATTCCTACGGCAAAGTTGCTGTTCAGTTGAAGAAACTGCCTCTTCTGTATTTACCCGAGGTGCATTTACACAGAGCAGAACCCTTTCTGCTGGGCTTAACGAGACATCTTTCAGTCTCCCCTCCAAAAAGAAGCCTGGCATTTCCCAGAGTCATTTATTTCTTCCTTGAATGTGAATTACTAGAACTGCACACAATTTCACAGATAAGGCACCAGTAATATCATTTCCCAGCCCACTAGAAGTACCGACTTGCCTCAGGACCATTGGATTCAACGGCGCTTCTTTTCCCTCAGCAGTTTCCAAAATGTGATTTCTCCAGCTTATAAGACAAACTCTTGTCATTTGTTCCGAAATGCAGTGGTAGAGTTCTAAAAATGTTCACCTCGCTACCCACTCCCTCCTCCCTGCTTTTCAAATGGAAAGCCAAGATCACCCACGGTATAAGATATGGGGCTCCCACTCCATACTCAGGCTGGACCATCCCTCCAGACTAGAAACTTCACTCCATTGATTTATTCACATCATCTCAAAATTGAAAAGCCACTTTTCTTACTAGTGTCCTGGTATGAGGTAAAACGAACCAATTTTCTGTTTTACAGTTTTACTTTCTTAGCTGAGCCTCTTCTAACTAGCTAAACTCTGAAATTAACNGGATCAAAGGGGCAACTCTCCTTCTCCGATGGCCGACGTCCCAGGAGGACCCTGCCTGTTCGTCTGCCTTTGATCCTGATCCAAGCGTTCCTGACTCCAGAGCTGGAATCCAGCTCCTGCCCATCACCCAGTCCAGTTTGGGACTTTTCCTGAAGCTGCTGGTGACGTGGTCGCCAACCTGGGAGCTTGATATGGTATTGTAAATACTGTAAACTCCCTTTTTTCCCTTTTTCCTGAATTTCCTTTTTATTATCTTATTATTATGTATATTTTCATTAAAGTACTTTAGTTTTTTCTAAACTCTTGAATCTCTTTAATTCCTTCCTCTCCTCTCTTTTACCCAAAGGGGGAAGGGGGGGACATCTGTCAATCAGGTTTTGGTAAATTTGGCTGAAACCATGACAAGTAGCATGGACAAAACTTTACAAAACACTCTGCAAGAAAGGAAGAATAAATCAGCAAAGAAACCAGAGCAGGAGCAGTCGATTTGCTTCCAGCTCCAGCAACTCTTTGCTGGCTTATCAAACACACAAGTCCAGCTCCACGGTCTCAACAGGTATTTTTTTTCCAAGCGATTTCACCTTTTATCTTCAAGTAAAGATACAGAGCATCTCGGAGATGGAGAAACTGAGCTTGGGGGAGCCACGATGAGACTTTGCCCAAGCAGGTAACAGTGCTGGCTGCAGACATCACAGCTGCAGTGCCCGCTCCGAGGAAAGCACTAACGGACCAGACTGAGACTGGGTCCTCATAATAATACAATTAGTAAAACAAAAGGCATATCATAATCAAATTCAGTTGCTGCATTTATTTTCTTAGCCTGGATTTTGGTGGGTGAGTTGTTTGTGGGTTGTTTTTTTTTCCCCTGTACGTGTAATGAGGCTGTTGTGTTTACTTTGCTTTTTATCCAGTTTCTACTCAAGCATCACTTTTACATTTCCAGAGCTGACGAAATAAGCTTATGCTCTGTTGAAAACCCCATCAATGAATAGAAGGAGGGGAAGGTGTCCCTCATATGCATATTTCTACCCTGATTTAGGCTAATTTGGGCCTAAATTACATTACTACTATTCCTTTAACAGGCTCTTTTTCTCCTTCTCAATAAATATGATTTTGTCATGTCCCACTCTGGCATTCATCAACCACAGCGCAATCACAATAGGCAATTAACTGCCGTCAAATCCCAAAACAGAGTGTTTATGTCAGAAAAAGGTTGAACTATTTACTGTAATCGTATAATAGAGAAGCTTACCCTGCTACCCAGGTCTCTGCCCAAAGCGAATTAAACTCTCCTGAACTCTCATTCCATGAATACACAATGGGGTTGGGTTTTTTTTCCCCCCCCCCACAGTCCAGCAAAATGCTGACATTCTCACAGCATCTCAAGGAACGTGAACTTTGGAAGGGAAACCGTCAGGTCAGAGACACCACTCAACGATTCTTTATTTGAGGAATTTACCTGAAACGAGACGCTGAGTACCAGAGGTCTGCACTTGCAGAAGGGGTTTAGCCTTGTGATTTCACCGGGCAGGTATTACCCATCACCAGAGCACTGAAACATTTCACATAAAATCTACCCACTTTCTGTCCTATATGATTCTTGAGGGGGTTTCTTGGCATCTTTTATGCCAGGCTGCAGCTCTCAAAACCACGAGATAAAATAAGCGATGGAGTTTTCACCCTGCATCCTGGAGAACCCTTGCTGGACCACAAAGGGCCATGAAGATGCTCCAAGGGCTGGAGCCCCTCTGCTGTGAGGACAGGCTGAGGGACCCAGGGCTGTTCAGCCTGGAGAAGAGAAGGCTCCGGGGAGACCTTGGAGCAGCCTTCCAGGATCTGAAGGGAGCTCCAGGAGAGCTGGAGAGGGACTCTTGGTCAGGGAGTGGAGGGACAGGTTAATGGTTTTAAACTGGAAGAGGGGAGATTTAGATTGGATATTAGGAAGAAATTCTTTGCTGTGAGGGTGGTGAGGCACTGGAAGAGGTTGCCCAGAGAAGCTGTGGCTGCCCCATCCCTGGAGGGGTTCAAGGCCAGGCTGGATGGGGCTTGGAGCAACCTGGGGTGGTGGGAGGTGTCCCTGCCCAGGGCAGGGGGGTTGGAACTGGATGATCTTTGAGGTCCCTTCCATCTCTAATGTCCTGGTTTGAGGGTAATGTCCTGTCAATCGGGTTTTGGTGAGTTTGGCTGAAACCACGACATCTAAACATTCTATGGACTATTTATTCAGAATTGCTTTGCCTTCCTACACAAAGGAGGAAACTAAGAACCAGGTCCCATCACAGAATGGGCACAGGCTGAGCTGAGTAACCACCTCCTTCGGGATTAGCAAATATTGCCAGGTATTTAAAAAAAAATAAGTAAGTAAATCTCTCTGGTCATTTCAGCCTTCCCCTGTGGGTCCTTTGGTGGGGGGGATCACAGAGGCTACAGTGAGCCTGGGGACAGCAAAGAGGGCTCATCCCAGGCGATATTCAAAGATAAAAGGTTCAGTCACAATAAAAAAAGCCAACCAACAGAGCCGTTCAGGAGCAGAGTTCAACAAATAGGTCATTATTAATCAAATTATAGATCAGAGCCAATAACCACATATTTCCTTCAGCTTGCATTCACCAGCCCTTTCGTAAGGTATTCGCAGAGCAGGATCGATACCTCTCTGGAGGTAAGTGGCATAAATTATGTCTCAACATATACACCACGGGAGGTTTACTGTGCCTTGTATACAGTAATTGCATTTTATAGATGACCGTGGAAGGCTTCAGCTTTCATCGATTCTTATCATAAACTAAAAGGTGGCAAGAAGAAAAGAACAGCGCTTTATATGAAGAAGCCAGTCAGCTGAAGCTGCAAAAGAAAATGAAAATTTGGCACAGGCCGTGTGATCAATCCACGTTTCAGGCAGAAATGAATGCAGATATTGGAGCCTCACCAGTCACAGTAGCAAATAAATAAATAAATATCTTGAGCAGGGATTTCTGTGGTGCTTTCCATCTAACAGCAGCCAATTGTGCCATCCATTAGCAGGGCTTAAGACTATAGGAAAGTCTTTTTAGTTACAGCCCTTCTAACGCTTCTCTCAGCACGCATGCCCTCCGAATCACGCGTCAAACAAGGTACCCAAAAGTTGTCGTGTCTTCATTATTACTTATCATGGGACCATATTCCCATTCAGATTGAAGTGAGGGGTAAAATTTACGGCCATCCCCACCATCTAACATTTGTAACATTCAGAAGTGTACTTTTAAAGCGCTCTTTTTCTGATTTCCTTCCCTTTTTTTTCCATGTCCTTCACAGCAAGCAATTCAGAAGAGATGTTAATGCAGCATAACAACTCTTTACCCTTTTTCAAGGCCAATTTTGCAATATGGGCAAAATGATTGGAAATGGAGTCCGGAAAAAGCTTAAACCATCTGTCAGGGACTCAGTTAAGAAGATCCACACTGTTTCGCAGCCAAGGATGTGGATAAATTATGCCTGGCTAGAAATGTCCAAGGCATGTGGGTTACTATTCAAGCTTATTAGGATGAATTACAAATTTTTTATTGTTCATTACCCTGGTAAGATAATCTTTTCAAATTATAATATGCAATAAGCCATGCAGACTGGAAAGCAAGTGAGTGGTAAACACTGGTAATAATGATTTTTAAAGCTCCATATCCTCATGTATAAAAAAGCCACATATGCACATGCACCCAAAGGTTAATTTGTTTGCCTACGTGGACACACCATTGTATACACTTTTGTGTCCTATATATTTCATGCACTTCGCATTTCCACTCACGTTTAAGCACATACCATAAAACACTTACTTATTTTATGCCTGGAATATATTTTACTTTAAAAAACTTAAAGAATGAGAGGCTGGGGTAGCTGTGATTAAGTTATACAGGTTAGGCTACCGGGCATAAAAATAGTCTGATAGCTGTGTCGTTGTTTTAATACCATCCATGTTTTTATGGACGGCTGCTATCTCAACATTTTTAAACAAGGATTTTTCCAAAAGTATTTTATAAACACTTCCAGTCTAGAACTCTCTAAAGCTCATACACATTGCATGAAGCTTTTATCAGAAACATGGAACCGATTATTAGTTGCGGGAAGGTCCCTGGGCAACACACAAAATCAAGAGAAATCAAATTTTCCCATCTAAATTACTATGGTATGCTTTTTAAAACCCCCACGGACATTGTAAATGCTAAAGGGTATGCGAAGATCTACGTTTATTGTATCTGTGAAAGTCATGAGAATTATTTGATAAGTAATAGTCACTTTGTGCACAAAAGACCATAACTAGTGCTTAGCTAGCTGAGATGTTCTCTGCTAATTCCCTCCACAACTACTCAAAAATTCTTACAAGTCCTAAAATTCACACCTCTCCTGCTTCCAAAATTAGCATTAATTTCACCCAGGAAAGCAAACGATCTGCTAACCAAACCTGTCCAACTAAATTCAACAGAACCCTAAATATCTTGGCTTTCACATTTATGAGAGGTTTTTTTTCCTAATTAGTCTCTTATGGGTCAAAATAACACACTGTTTGATTTTTCTCACAGTGTTTTCACTACCCAGGAATGGAAGGCACCGATAGACCCGAGACAGCCCATCGAGAAGGTGAAAGCAAACAAAAAAAGCAATTATCTGAAACGCTGATACAATGAAGAACTCCAACCCTGCCCCCTTCCTTTTACCTTCTCCCTAAAAGTTTTATCATATTTCCAATCAAATTTGGGGGGGGGAAGGATAAAGAGCAGCAGGGAAGGGTTCTTTAGGGCACCTTTAGGGTCCATGGTGTCCAGGAACCCTCACAAAACACACCACGTATCCTCAGCCCTCACTTCAAGCAGCTCCACACATTTTGCACAGGTGTAATCAAGCGAAAACACACACAGATCACCCGTTCCAAAAAAATAGACGCCGCGCATCCAAATTTCTCCACCAAGCCACCCTGGCATCCCCATATCCTGAATAGTCTTTATTATATTTTCTCTGGATAATAAAAGTGATGTAAAATCCATTAATACGGCGAGAAACAAACAAACAAACAAAACAAAACAGAGCAGCAGCTGGCACATTAGGTGCTGTTCAGGTGCCAACAGAGCAGTCTGCACCAAACAAGATTATTTTGTGTTTGTTTGGCTGATTATATGCGGTGGAAAATAGATTGCAAGCAGGAATAGCAGCTTTATCAGCAGGGCCGACTGGAGACTCCATTTTTTCCCCCCC
>VZRU01009826.1:3751-14601 GCA_013398155.1 Pedionomus torquatus | reverse complement strand
CAGCTCCCTCAGCCTCTCCTCATAAGATTTGTGTTCCAGACCCCTCACCAGCTTTGTTGCCCTTCTCTGGAAGGATGCTACATCCTTCTAGATGGAAGGAAGCACAGCTACATCCATACTAGTCCAGCCAAGAGGCAGGACTTTGTTGCTGAAATACTGTCATCCCTAACTCAACTGCGTATGTTCAGGATTAGGGATGCTTCCTGTTCCCCCAGCTCAAAAGACACGTAACCATCCACACTGTTGTCTGTGTTGGGCTACGCAGATGTATTTTAAGAGCCACAAGTACATTCTTTACAATAACTCTTTACAGTTCCCCCTACCAGCCACAGTGACAAGTCCTTCTGTTCCCAATATAAGTCTTCCCTGGATTTCATACAGAATCTTAAGAATATTTTTGTAAAAATTTAGTTTCCCACTGTCTTCATTGAATACCACAAGTCAGGTATTGTTAGAGATCTATGGAGATGTCCAGGGGGAGTTTTGGAAGCGGTTTCCATCAATATTTTGTTGCCGGAACGTAGAGTCTAACAGCGGTCAGCTTTCAGCAATTACTCTCAAACAGGTGGAGATGATCTGATGGCAACACATATTCAGGGTGTTCCACTGGATATGGAATCAAAGCAATGGCCAAATCACCCAGCATCCTGATTCTGCCTGTGGCCAACATCAGGTGTTTCTCAGGAAGCTCTAAATTACACGGCACAGAAATATTTAAGAATCAGATATGGTTCACATTCCCATGAAAGGAATATCTATTCTTTTTTTCTGAGCAAATGCAGAACTGGTTGGATGCACTAGAATTTCAATTTAAGGCTTTGTTGCTGTCTCAAATGATGACAGGTTACACACCTCCAGAGCCAAGAGAGGAAGCGACAGCAGAAGGTTCGTATAGTCACATATGGCTGGATCGAGGGAATCATCCGGACTCAATACAGGCTGAAGCTCTGGCCAACAAACGTTCCAGATACGCAGAGAGAAACCTGCAGGCACCTGGGTAGCCTGCGTGGCGGCAAACAGACCTCACGCTCGGTCCCAGGCCTTGCATTTTGCCAAAATTACAAAAAAAAAAACAAAAAAAAAACCCACCAAAACAATTACCCTATTTATACCATATCACCTAAATTAAAGGTGATTTTGCTTGAGAGAATGGCACGAGGTAGTTTTAACTTGTAAGCGCTTATCTATCCGAGAGCCCTTGAACTCTTTCGCTGGTCATTCCTTCTGTCTCTTATGGCACTCGGTCTTGCCATTTTCGCAAGTTAAACTGTAATACAAGATGTCCCGGCATTCTAAAAAGCTCCCCTATTTGATACACAGTTATTCTGTAAATAAATCTGCAAGGAAGCGCTTAAAGATTTATTCCTTACTTTTTTAGCAAGGAGGCATAAAATATGGGGCTATAAAACGCTTACAAATTAGATTACTGGAAGTGAATAGAACACACTGTTATCTACTGAACCACCGACGGGTCAAACGGCGCTTTGAATCCTCGTGGTTAATACGACTGTGACCTTCACACATCCCAGTGACAGAAAGCAATTTTATTTACATTTTTAAATCCACATAAAGGTGAAAGATGGTACCGCTACCAAATGAAACATTAAATTCTTTTGTCCCAAGGCAGAACTGAGTTTTCCCAAGGTCACAGGCAGGCTGAAACGAAGCAAGACTTTCTTAATGGTGCTACCAGTCCATTCCACCCAGGTCTGGCAGGGCTGGAGATCTGTGTTCATTTACCAGTTGAAAAACCTCCTTATTTTAAGATAAGAGAAATAAGAGACTGCTTCTTTTGTATCTTAGCTCTTTCTGTACTAAACCATCCCTGATTACGTTTGAGCTGTTGTAACAAGCTACGTGTTCCAGCTGCACGGATTTAAAAGCTCTACCCATAAAGCGACAACGGGGTGAAAAAGCCTTATTTGAAGGGAAATATACCCCGCTCTTCGGGCCCAACAGCACTATAATGTCTATACTTCTAGGAGGGTATATTTAGAAAATAAAGCTATGCATAATTTGAGACAATCCCCCCATCCAAGTATTTCAAGAACAGCGCTTTTCATTCTGTGCACACCAAATAGAGCTACCAGCCCCTCTTAATTTAAAGAAAGTACATATATTTTTACATCTAAATTTACATCCTAGCATTTCCTCCACCCTTTCTAAGCACCTCATGAGGAAAAGGTTATTACTAGAAGTCGGGTCTGTAACCACTACGGAGCAGGCAGTGTTATAAAGAAATTATAAATAATAACAATAACTGCATTCTTCTAACCATTCTGTTTAACACTTCAAGCTTCTCCAAAGTACAGTGTTAAAAAATAAATAAATAAAAGCAAAAAGGTATTTCTAGAATAACACCATTTTGGAAAGTACTGTCACAGAGCACCTAGGAGGGTACACATGTCTATAAATTATAGGTGGTTCTGGTAGCAATGGCTATGATTAAGGTTTCCTGAAACTTCCCATAATAAGCCCTTTTTTCAGTTGCTTGCAAGTTTGCTGAACTCTTGCCACTTGGAGTAAAAATTTTTCCCTGTGAGGTATCTGCTCAATATTTATTTAGCCTTTGTGGAAAGTTTAGTACAAAATGCTTTAGAGATTGAGATTACAGGAAAATAGACCTTGCTTTAAAAAAATAAAAAGCCAAACAAACAAAAAAAAAAAAAAACACCCCCCCCCCCCCCAAAAAAAAACAAACCCAGAAAACCAGTTCTTCTTTGAGAAGTACTAACCTTGAGGGTTTTTTAAGACAGAAAAGCCTTTGAAATGTGGTAGGGTACAGCCTTTTTGTCAGATATATAATTTTTACAGTGCCATTCAAAGCCAGCCTAGTTTGTTGGGTGGTTTTAATCACAAACCTTCTTCCCAGAAAAACCTCATTTTTTACTGCTAAAACCCACCAACGTTCTTTACCCATCTTAACACTCAAGAGCTGTTTGTGTGGAATAACCTAGACACGTTCCAGCTCTCAAAGAGATCCCTTTCTGCCTCCCACCGAGGAAGACACACCAAGCTAGAACATCCCTGCAATCCTCCTTCCTGATGGCTTAGACCAGTAAATTAAGATGCTGGAGCCAAGCTCTCCTGTCCTTTTACCAACAGCTCCTGCTCACGCAACGGGGATGAAGAGGCGGCCAGAGATAGCAAGAGCACGTGGTGGTTTGTGGTTTGATTTTTGTGGGGAGCAATAGATACAAATCATTACACAAAGTCAATTATAAGCTTAAAAACAGTAGGTGGGGAGTGAGGGTAGTGCCCTGCAAGTTGTTAACTTGTTTGAAGTTAACGATAAACAGGCTAACCAGGAGTATTGCACTTCAAGAGAAATAAAAGCCTTCAGGATCCTGGGCATGTAAACAGCTCTCTGGAAGTAATTCATTAACTGAGCTATGACAGACTGACAGAGTTTTTCTAAACTGTAAGGACAAAAAAAAAATGGCCTTGGATGTAGCTGTGAAGATAAAGGAGGCCCTGAGAGCAGATTAAAATCAGGAAAGAGCAAGACTGTTTATGCTTAGCATTAGCAATTTTGGAAGATGCTCCAGGCTAAATCCAGAAGGTGCCCATAATCACTACAGTGAAACTCTCACTCTCCCTGTCCCAAGGACCTGTTGGAGTTCATAACCTGGAGTTAGACATCCCAGATCCCTGCTGGGAGCAGTTTTCTGAAAGCCTAATTCACAGAAGCAAAGTTCAAACTAAGGAATCAAAGGAAGAGGAAAAAAAATCAACTTAAAGCACTTTCTTGATATTTCTGAGCTATAAACTCCTCCTAGAATTAGGCACCTTATTTTACTATTACTAATACACCCAACAAACAGAGTTGGCAAGTCAACATCATTTCCACTTTCTAGTTCAAGAACTTCTTTCACGTCAGAATAAAGCTTTTTTCCTGATACAGGGTCCTCAAAAATCTGTGCTTTCAGTAGGAATGAACTCATATCCATAGGGCCAACGAGCGAGAGAGAAAGCCATAGCGCTACAAACATCTCAGAACTTACCTTCGAGGAGATCCTGTTCCCTGAGTGAGGAGCAACTGAGTGCATTAAACCAAACAGAATAGAGTGAACAGGAAAAAAAAAAAAAAATCAAGAAAATCCCCTAGATCATTCCACCAGAGGGTGGTTAAAGCAATTACCTCAACACCGTGAAGTTTGGGTTCGCGCTTCCTGAAGCTGAGGAAGAAACTGAATCACTTAAATCCACCGCAAAGGTTTCAGGCTGATGAGAAAAATACGGATGGAGGACAAAGGAAACAGGTAGTTTAAAAATCCTGTGACCCTGCCATATATTTTTTAAGCCCAGGGTGTTACGGACCCAGCTGCTTCCCAACAGCCAGCACTGCCCTATTTTTCGCTTTCATGTGCCTCTGTGAGTCAAGAGCATGATTAATAGAAAAGTTACAGTATTTTAGGCTGCAGTGGCAGCATTTCAGCTCAAAAATAACCCAGAAGTCTAACGATCACAGCTGATATTAATTCTGTTGTTAAGTGCTAGCTGAATGTGAGGCAGAGCCATTCATCTGGGAGCAGAGCTTAGCTGCGTGTCGTTAGCTTCTTACCACTGACTAATGGGATGCTTGAAGGTGTGACTGAAGCTGACAGCTGAGCCCGGGATGATCAAAACGAGATCGCTATGGTCCCGTATCAGCTGTGGAAAAGGTGCCCTCCAGTGAGGACATGCGCACCTCCAAAGATGATGTTCAGACTGTCACGAACTGCAACCACCCCACTGAAGAAAGCCAGAGCATGAGCGAGCGCACGTTGATGGGAAGTAAACGAATATGAAGTAGTTCACCCATTAAAACTAGAAGCTGTGATAGAAGACAACAAAGAAGAGGAATAAAGACTGCTGCATGGAAGAGAAATGTCCTGCAGAGTCATTTTACTGGACGTTCTCAATGGGTTTTTTACTGTGCTCCATGGTATAGAGCAAAAAAATAAACCCCTCAGAGAAGAATTCAGCCTCGACCCAAGGCTGTGACCAAAGTCGGAGTCTTAGGTGTGTGGGTGACGCTGACTCAGTCACTAAAAATGCCAGATGTAAATGATTCTTGAGTAGCAGAGGATGAAACAGAGGTCTGGGCTTAGAGCAAACAGACTCTCGTAGAAGGAGACATCAAAGAAGACCCTACAGTGAGGACATGCACACCTCCAAAGATGATGGAAGGAACTGGGACAGGATGAACCTTGGTTGAGATGCTGCTTTCTTTGAGGTTTTGTTTGGATTTCTAAGAAGGAATTCGCGCTGGGGCTGCCTGGTGATTGCTGTACTTATTCCTATGCAACTTGGGTGACTCATTCGTATTTCAGAACCAACTGGGTTTCATTAAATATGAGCCACCTGTTTCTGTCCCGAGAGCTAACAAGGTGCATTCCCCACCACTCCCAGCGAGCCCTCTAGCAAGAGCAGAGGTGAGCACAGCAAATATTCCTTTGGTACCAAACAGGTCAAAATTGGCCTTTTCTTTTTTTTTTTTTTTTAAAAAAAAAAAAAAAAAGGTGGCTTCCATATCATGTTGGCTTATCATTAAAACAAACAGAAGAGCATAACCTCAAGTTTAGTTTTATAACCCTTGGAGGTCAGGTCTGTGCTGACATTTCTGATAGGAATTCTCTACTGAAGCACAGGTATGTTTAACATCCTAAAGTAACCAAAAAAATTACTTCCATTGGCAAAGGGAACAATCTCAATTGAAAAAAGAGTTGAGTCCATTTTCTGTCTGGCTATCTTTATACGACAGCTATTGTTTCTTACAGACATAGTCAGAAGGCATTGAAAACCAGGATAAATTTATCAATGTAATTCCAGTTGGGTGGATTTTCCATCCCCACTGGGCATATTTATTGGAATCTGACTGTAGCCAGTCACATTATTAATAGCAAACAATTTATTTGATTAATTTGCCCTGCATTTCTGTTTGTGAAATAGCCTCTTCCATTTTGACTTCTGCTTTATTTTTTTTTATTTATTCATGAGCATGCAGTGAATGTTTTCAGCATATTTTACCCTGGA
The DNA here is from genome assembly GCA_013398155.1 of Pedionomus torquatus. Taxonomy (NCBI): domain Eukaryota; kingdom Metazoa; phylum Chordata; class Aves; order Charadriiformes; family Pedionomidae; genus Pedionomus; species Pedionomus torquatus. The sequence goes on along the minus strand of VZRU01009826.1, from coordinate 8,583 downwards.
ATTTGTTTGGGAGCTCTTTGCTTCATCTAATCACAATAATTATTTCTTTACCAGAGATGGTGTGACTCGAAATCTTCAGTTACTATTGTCTTTGTTCCCCTAATTGACTTTGCCACTGTAAGTGTAGTACCAGGAGCGCTCCTGATGTGATTAGTGAACATCTAGTATTATGTTTGAACCACTGGCTCACCAAAGGAAGCACAAATCCATATGGAAACAACCCTTCTCTAAACATCCATCTAACAAAACAAGTTTACACAGGTGTATTTGGAAAACCAAACATAAAAAGGACGAGAATACAGGGGAATTGAAAGCTCCTGAGGAGGAAGGACTTTTATAGGTGGATCCTCGTGCTATTATCTCAATTCATTTCAAGCCACTCTCCTGTTTTTCTGTGATATGTTTTCCCAACACAGAATGATCTTTCATACATTACTCCAATCACCGCATGATGAGCTGCAGCTAAATCGAAGGAAGAAAGGCAGCATGGACCACAGCCCACAGGAGATGCAAATAGTAGTACATGAAATGAAAATTATGAAATGTGCAAACAATAGGTTTGCTATTTTTAGGTAAGTTATTAACATAAATTCATTGTAACTAGCTCTTTTTTCTAAATATGCTAAAGGGAGAATTATGCCAAACATTCCTACAGTTTTTGAGGTCCTAATAAAAAGGCAGGGCACAGAAAATTCCTAGAAGTCAGGGATTAATGTTATATCAGTTGTGCAAGCTGGACCATACTCAAAGAGGGCTCACTGGAAACACTATCTTAGACTCAGTTTACTATCTCAATTAATAACAAACTTCCACAGCGGCCTCCTAGAACCATTACATTCCCACCAACAAACTCTTGCGTGAGCACAGCACCCACACCTCTCATTACTTGAAGGGGTTTACAGGTCAGGAGATTAAAAACTTTCCATGAGCAATGGAAATGTAGGTGCAAATTCAGGGAACGTAAAAGCCATGAGCAAAATCGAGTCAAGGGATGAGTCTAGTGAGCTGAATTTGAGCCTGAATCAACAGGCTAGCGAAGTCACAGCTCCACCTGTTGAGCTAAAGCAAATCATCCACCTAACACAGCTGGCAGCATGGATTCATTTATTTATTTTATTTTTTTGCCAGACATGGATTACTGACATGGGGCCACTTGGATAAAGCAAAACATAAAAGCTTAGGGACAAATGATGTCGTCATTACTCCAGGTGAAGAAGTACTGTTTAGCAATTCTGCCAGAGAGCAAAAAAACCAGGACTTGGATCTAAAGGATGGGTCTCATGGCAGACCAAAGACAGGACAACATTCTTCTTGGTGAATTTACTAAAGCACACCACGATGACAGGAATAACGCTAAAAATGAAGGTGCATAGAGCCCACTCAGCTCACTTTAACTTCACAGAAGATTAAGTTGCTCAGAGCAAAGGCAATCATAGAATGATTTGGGTTGGAAGGGACCTCAAAGATCATCAGGTTCCAACCCCCCTGCCCTGGGCAGGGACACCTCCCACCACCCCAGGTTGCTCCAAGCCCCATCCAGCCTGGCCTTGAACCCCTCCAGGGATGGGGCAGCCACAGCTTCTCTGGGCAACCTGGGCCAGGGTCTCACCACCCTCACAGCAAAGAATTCCTTCCTGAGATCTCATCTCCATCTCCCCTCTTTCAGTTTAAAACCATTCCTCCTCATCCTATTGCACCACTCACCAATCACAAGTCCCTCCCCATCTGTCCTGGAGCCCCTTTAGGGACTGGAAGGGACTCAAAGGTCTCCCTGGAGCCTTCTCTTCTCCAGGCTGAACAGCCCCAACTCTCTCAGTTGCAGTGAATACCACTTACCCACATACACATTTTCTTTCCCATTTATAAGGAATGCTTACTCCTTCCTTCCTGTGCCAGCTATCAATAGGCAATTCCCACAAAGCAACTCAAGCTAAAACAATGAAATATCATTCCCAACTATCTTATAAAACAGAAATATTTATCAAGTGCAGGACATTTTACGACCAGAGCAATCAATGGCAAAGTTCTTCAGAGTCGGAATGGCCTTGAATCAACGTACAAGTTTCTTGTGGAAGAATAAATAAAGGTATGTTTTTTGCCTTACGTGATCATCCTACAAGTATGTTTTTCTTTTGAAAGGTAAAAAGAATTGGTGGTGGTCTGCAAAAAATGTACATCAATAACAATTGGACTTCAAATCCAATAAAAATATATAATACTGCGTACAGGCCACACATGGCTCTCTCAGATATGCCACCATTTGCATCTCTTAATAATTCTAGAAAATAGTAAGTGGTGGTGCCTGAATACTTCCAAAAAAAAAGTTAAAAAATAAAAATAAAAGAATCATCTATTTGAAAAGCTTAACTTTGGTTCATTTCAGTCATTGGTCAAAATAAGTCACAAACTATGATTCCAAATATTCAGAATTAAGGAAAAAAATATTATCCAATAATTATTGTGTAAATAACAAAGACAATATGTTTAGGATAAGGGATGACAGGTAGTGTGACACTTGCTTATAAGCACAATATTGTAATAAATCCTAAGTAAACTCAGCAAGTTCTTGGTAAAAATATAGATGCAGGATCTTTTTCTGATATGGAATAAAAAAATTTTATCTCCTAAAAACAGAAGCACAAAAAGCATCCTGTACTCACTTTCTTACAGCCCTAGCTCAGTGAAGCACTGAAGCGTACGTGAGCGAGACTCCTGACTTCTGCTAAGCTTGTGTTTCTTCTCTTCAAAGTAGTTACAAATCGTTGGCGTCTACTCGGTAGCGTCTGCTACAACCCCACAATTTTAGAATATTCTCTAAATCGTGAAGAATAAAAGCGCTTATACCTCCTCTAATGTACTTTAGTCGCACATTTCCATATTCATGTGGACTGCCTTCCACTGAAAGACTGAACCATACCATTACAACATGATAACCCCCCCATGACTTCCCCACGACTCACACTAGTGAATGTTCTGTGCATCTCAGATGCAAACACCACCTACATTCTGATATATTTATAATTCTGCGGGGTTGTATCCTATTCCAGTGAGTAGGAACTCACTGGAGTCCATCACTCCAAGCGACCACTCACACCAGCGGCTCAGCTGAAGTGAAGGACACCCTTTGTGCAAGTAACTACTCAAAATCCCACGTTTTTAGAATTCACATGTTAAAAAGTAGTATTGCTAAAGGGTCGTTCTCTCACACCTCTGTTCGCAACACGTACTACACTACCACCTACTACGAGCAAGGCAATTAAGCAAATGGGGTTGTTTGTGGAACTGGGGAGAAGAAAGAAGTAGGAATATAAAATGGTGGGCCTTGTTAAGGTAATGTCCATTACAGACGAAGGCGGCAGGACGGAGCCCTTCTGTTTTAAACGGGGAAGGGTTTGATGTACTATTAATCATGCACATCTTTTATATCCCATCTCTGTACTTGCACTCCTCCTTATTTCCCTGCTCTTTAAAGGTCTGTTCACTCAGCAACTGTCCTCCATCAAGCTACAGTATTATTGCCCTGTTTCACCTGGCAATATTGCTTACAAAATCTTCTCAAGGTGTAAAGCGTTTCTCACATAAACATTAAGAAAAAACTCCGTACGCGATATAGAGGAGCTGCAGAAAGTGACGATAGAAATTACTCCAAATTAGAGTCAAATTATGGCTACCACTGATGCAAACAGACTGATACTTTACAGCATCGTTATTGACTGTGCAACAACCGTGAGGACACAGCTTTAATATTATTCCTGCTTTAAGTCCACGCCTTCTTTAAATATAAAAAAGCAGTCCATTAATTTTATATAAGCAGTTTTATATACCTGAAGGCCTATGACAACATTTCTCGAGAAAATAGCCTAGCAGAAGAATGGTTTCTCTACAGTTCCATCAAGAATGGCTTATAAAAATGAGTGTGCAGATAAATACTATGGTACAGGTGGTCTGAACTACCCACAACCGAAATTCCATTAGTTAAAAATGTTTAAGAGCTGCCAATTACACATTTTGATTTGAAGTGGCATCTGAACGACGACAAGCCGTCCTCAGTGACAGAAACGGTCTACTTAATCTTCAACAGGGGACAGAACCTGTCCTCCTGCCTGGCACAGGTAAACCATTGATTTACACAGGTCTCCTCTCTTGTATAGCCCTGCTGCAGCAGGCCATAGGATCTGCCTTCGTTTCTCAGCAGCGCTCTCAATATACAGGTAGAGTGTGTCTTCTTTTTTTTTTTTCTTTATTTTTTCACCCAGCAGCTCATATGCATCTCTAAGACAAACAGAGGAAATATTGAGCCAGATGAAATTTCACTCCCACCTAATGCAGGGCTGACACGGGGAGGGGGGCGAGGTGGAGGTGGCAGAGGCATAGACGTGCTTGTCACCAATCACTCCTATTGTTACTGCATTGTTATTTCTGACACAAGTGTCGGGCAGAATTGCTGTACTCACAGAGCCAGATCCAAATCTATTGGAATTGTTAGAAATCAGGGATTTCTGGATCAAAGCATCAGATGTTCTAACCAGGAATGTGCGTAACATCTTCCGGTTTTTAACAGAGGATGCTGTTTTGGTTAGATTTTAAGTGACTCTCTAATTCTCTTTTTAAATAAATAACATAAATTCAATATATCTTATATTTGTATTATTGTATAAGACCTGAGGCTACTAGATTACTTCTTTCTGGATATTGTTTTGGCTGTCAGCTTTGCTGCTAGAAGGAGTCTGCTGAGCCTAAGGATCCTATCCACCTACCACCAAAGTTTAGGAAAATGTACAAAGATAGGTGTATTTTACTTATCAGCTTTCCAAAAGCTCATCAAAACTGGG
>VZRU01009825.1:24699-36084 GCA_013398155.1 Pedionomus torquatus | reverse complement strand
CCTCTTTTGCTATTTTTCATGCAGTGGGATTTGTTTATAAGCTTCTATATTACCTAAGGGCTGGGGGGGTGGGGGGAGAAGTGAAAAAGTGGGATTAAGGAGTAATAATTCAGCTCCCTGGCATTTCCCTCTCAACGGTCATAAAATGTGCAAATCCCATTCCTGGGAATTTCATGTCAGGGGCCTTCCCTGCCACTGCCATCCCCGTTCCCCCACTCTCTACCCCCCCTTTTCATGCCAAAAAACAAGCATCAGGGAAGGTGATTATGACTCCGGGGACACCAAATCCCCCCCACCATGTGTCCCAGCAGGAGAAGGGGGACACTTGTGCCGGCAGGACACTTGGGATGTGGCTGCAAACTACAGATGAAGGATTGAATCTGGTAGGAGCACAGGAGTGAGCAGGCAAAGGGCGCTTCAGACGACACCCCCAGCTATAATTAATTAGCTGGGGGAAAAAAATAAAAATGAGGGTTCTTTCCAGGCTTGTTCGCTCTGCAAGAAAATGATACAGGAATTATAGGTGATTCAGACCCTGTCAGCTTGAAGAGTTTCTCCCGTCTCCTCTTTAGCTCATCCACCATCACGAGGTGGATGCTTTTGAGTTCTCAGGGATCCAGCAATGACCCACCTTTGACTGAACCGCAGGGCAGAAGGCGGAGCGCTGCCGTACAAAGGTCCGAGAAGCTTTGTCACCCATTCAAGCAAGGGTCAGCACGACTGGACGAGGCCTCTGCCCACCCCAAACTCATCCAGAACAGCAAGTAGCGCTAAAAATTGGGGTGTCCCCTCACCCCTCCCCAACCCTAGTGAGCCCACGAACCTCTTCTTGGTGGGCCTTCATGCCGCGTTTGCTGAACTTGGCAGCAGCTGGCAGCTTTCTCCCACTGATGGACACATCTTGGAGACAGGGAGGATCACCCAACAGGGACCACATGTCAAAACAAGTTCCTTTGATTGACAGTTATTTATTATTTTCTAAATAAAATGAGAACAGATTGAATCGGTTGCCCATCAGCAGCTCAGTTCTTTGTTTGGCAGCTTCTCGGACAGCTTGACCGTACATGTGACAACACAAAATGAATTCCACTCGCTTGCAGTAGCTGTTTGCTACAAACCCAGTCCAGCAAGGACTGACAGTCCTAGCAGCAGTGGTTTACACGAAATGAGAAGCCCTTTCATCCTTACACAGCTCTGCAGAACGGTCGGGACGACGGCAGTGAGCGTTCCTAAGGCCAGAGAAGGGCAGGAGTTCTGCCAGCCGGGTCGGCGGTGCTCGGAGGAGATGAGCAAATTGGGTCCGGAGATGAGAGAAACAGCAGAACAGTCAAAAAGGGATCTTTAACGATGTCAGCCTTGCTTTGCAGGCTGGAGGAGAGCTGTGTTCCCATCAACTAACTGATCTCGGCTTCCCTGAGGGCACTGCGAGAGGACGGGCGTCCATCGCTCACCAGCATCGCCTTCAGATGTCCGTGTGTCCATCCCCCCCCCGCTCCCAGCCACCGGCAGCCTCCAACCGGAGCGTGTCTTTGGCACAGCAGGTGGTGGCCGTGATCCCACCCGGGGCCAGCCCGGAGCTAAGATTAGCAGAAGAATTTGTTTTCATTAAAATTCAACCTACCATCACCATCCTATCTGATGGGGCGGGTTGGAAATGCGCATATCCAGGGATTCCAGCAGCGATGCTTCTGCGGGGAAAGGGCCCTTCAGCAACCTCCTGCTTCACTTTCTAACAGCTCTCCTGCTTTTAATCCCCAAGGAACCAAGGCAGACACAGCCAGGGATGCTGAATGCATCTCCCCCTGGAGAATTTCGCCATCAAGGTCAAGCGAATTGGGATTTCACCTTTATTATGTTTCTTTTAAGGGTGGGACTGGTCCGATGTTTGTAGGGGTTGGTGGAAACAAACAAAAGAAAAAGCAACAAGAAAACCCAAAACAAACCAGAAAGAGACACACAAATAAACACAAATTCCTGCAGGAAAAATACCAACCTCAGCACCACGCACTCCCCTCGTTATTAGGCAAAGGTTGGGAAGGGTTCAGGAGTGTAAAACGCTCCTGTGAGTTATGAGATTACTGCTCAGTTTTCTTTCAAGTCGTGGGCTGAAAACAGATGGTGGCTGTAGCATTTATGACGGCACAACATGTTACTGCAAGCCCAGCCATCCCTCTCTCTCTCTCCCCTCAAAAAATGGGACTGCGAGGAAAGATGCAGAAAATCACATTAATAGTCCCTTCCACCACCCGTTTTTCCAGCCCTTCATCCCTGGCCAGCACAGGGATGGACCATCCCGTAGCCCAGTAAGAATACTCTCCCGATTCCTTTTGCTGACCAGTCACCACAGATCATGGAATCATAGAATGGTTCGAGTTGGAAGGGACCTTGAAGATCATTGAGTTCCAACCCCCCTGCCCTGGGCAGGGACACCTCCCACCACACCAGGTGGCTCGATCGGCTTATTGAATGGCTAGTTAAAATGTGGGGTTTGTTAAGATGTGGGGGTTTGTTAAGAGCTGGGGTTTGCCAGCCTTGTCAAAAAAAAAAATAAAAAGCCTCCAGAAAGCAGGTCCTTAAGGTCAGGGCAGGCACCAGGTAACCCCAAAGCACTCCACAGGGGAAACACTCAGAAAGAAGCCACCAGACTCTCCTTCTGCTGTTCTGTTACCAAAATGTTCAGCTCAGGCCAAGCAGGTTGATTTACAGAGAAGCAGAAAGGCAGACACAACATTTGCAAAAGCATCCTTTGTCACTTAGGAGTCCAAATGTCACTTCCCAGCAGGGGAAGAAACCTCCCCAAGGGCAAACACCTCTTGATGCTCATTAAGACACCCTTCAGGGACAAGTGCAGAGGCATCGGGGCACCCGAAGCTGCAAAGAACTAACCTAATATTTAGTTGTCACTCGTAGGATCTCTGGGTGCTTTACAAACAGGGAATATTCCCGTTTCCCAACACTTCTGGGAGCACCAATTCGCTCCCAGCAAATCCTGGGATTCAGGCCCTTGTCCAAACCCAGGGTTTTGGGATCACTTCTTCAGCTGAGTTAATTAAGAGCCTATTACATTTTCCAGACAAGTGTCTGGGAATTGGTAAAATCTGGTAAAAGCTGTTGGTAAATCCGAGTGCCCATTTTGCCAGCCTTGCTGCCCGACAGAGAGCACCAGCACCGACCTTCCTCCATCCTCAGCCGTCCAGACGGGCTCCTGCTGCCCTCCCAGGGCACACACCGGGGCGGCCGAGAACCAGAGAGACTTTTACCGTTCCCTTTATCACCCTCCGGACCAGGAAGTTGCTGCAGAAACTCAACGGAGCGAACACCTGAAACTTTAAAAAGCCATTTCCCGGAGGCAGAAACGGTCCCGGTGACAGGACCGTGCCCATCCACTGCGTCACTGAAAGAACCCTGAGACCTTTCCTCCAAGAGGCAGAAGGTGCCATTCTCCCCCCTCAATTTGGAACCCTCATCCTGCAGAACTCATTAGTATCCCATGCAACAATGTGCTTCCTGTAAGTAATGAGCTAGACACTGTATTCGAAGTTTCCACTTCTGGCTTTATCTTTTCCTGATCTAGCCTGAAATTTCTTTTGAAGTTGCTCAAAGTGTTCTTCATCTATGCTTGTTTTAGGAAATACCACATCGCGATTGGCAAACCTCTCCTTAATTAAGTGAGATAAAGCAATCAAGATTATAAGATCTGCTTAATTTCCCACCTTTTAAAGGTACTGTTTTGAGATATATTTTTTTTTTCACTTGCTTTAGAAATGAAACCTGATGTAGGAAATAAGAAAGGAGGAGACCTCAGAGGCCCAGAGAGGAAGGGCATCGCGATGGGCTTTCTAGTGGAGCTGAACTGGCTGATGGGAAGCCACTGAATACTTCAAAATTTCCCTCAATCCTATGGAACAGTTGACTGCAGGCTGCAGACCCGCTGCCAAAACTACCACCCCTCCTGGCAACGCAGCAAAGGAAAAGACTAAGCCCGAGTAGGCTCTTCAGGGCCCGGGCTTGGGGACTCAAGGATCATGGTTAACTTTAAGCACAAGCAACTTTAAAGCAACATCTCATGTGCCTCAAGTTCAGCTTCCCATGGACTTTCCTGCTGAATCACATCTTGGGAGGGGGTGCAGGGAGCTAAGGGTAAACATTCACACTTGCCAACCCCAGCTGCAAGGTCCCCAAACCCCCATCAGATGCACAGACACATGACCTGAGGTCCCCAAACCCCATCAGGTGTGCAGACACAGGACCTGAGGTCCCCAAACCCCATCAGATGTGCAGACACAACCATTATCTGGTAACGTATTTGAGCTGTGTCCTGGCTCCAAGGAGACCTCCAAGCAGCTTATTTGACTGTGGGTGAGTTTGGACCAAGAAGGGTCTTCACTCCCCAGTGCATGAGCACAGAGCCCAACCTGCAGTGGGCAGCCGATGAGATCCCAGGTCTCCTCCACCACATTATCCAGCCGAAGACCCTCCTCTGAATGATGGAGATGCAGGCATTGGGGACCATCAACCCTCAAGGCAAGGGGGAAAGGGAGGAACTGCAGTGCTTGGTGGCAGCCAGGAAGGATGCATCTTCAGGAAGGACCACTGAAGCATGAGGAGGCATTTCTTGGCTTCCCTGAAGAGCTGCAGCATCTCTCCCTCCTTCTCTGGCACGGCACAGCAGGCCCAGCTGGGCAACAGGCTCCAGGAGAATGTGGCCCACAGCAGAAAATCTGGCCTCTTCACACCTCCATGGTCTTCAGCTTGCTCCAGCATCACCTTTCTATGGAAGAGACACATAAAAGCAAAGTGCTAAGGAAAAGGTGAAGCACGGCTGGAGTAAGGAGGACTCTCCATCTGTCCCAGCAGTGAACGGGGCATGGAACTGGCACTGGAAAAGTCACCGCTGGGTAACATCTACACCAAACAGCAGACACCGAACCTGGGACTTGAGCACCACCACCTAGGAAAGGAGCGTGACTCCCCCGGGTCACAATTAGCCTCTCTGCAGGACACAGTGGGGGGGTGGTCGAAGCCAACAGAGGTTTATGGCTCAACCCCCTTAGACCGTTGGATAAAATCCCAGTCAGGGGATGTCCAGCAGTTCTGGAGGGCTCTTGATGCTTCACTGTGGTCTGCAAGTTGAGTTCATCCCCAAAGGGAGTGGAGGCCACTCGGCACTTCACCCACAGGCCCCCTCTGAACAGTCCTCTTTCTTGTGGTCAAGCTGGGGATATCTGGAATTTATGTCTCGCTTCTCCCCTTGTGAGCAAACAAAACAATCTCTATGAGTAATTCTACCTGCTAATTGCCAAGGAAAAGTCTGGTAACAAATGCTTTGCATTTTTGACAGGTCAGAGGCTTCCCTAAACAAAGTTGCTGGGTTATGTTTTCCAGCAGCACATGTCCACGTCCGGGGACCTTGGCAAATTCCAGCGTGGATGAGTCTCTGTGGGAAATTGCTTTTCCAGGTTTTCTTGCTTTAACTGCTCCAGGAAACGAATCTATTTTTACGACACCACTAAACAGCAAAACACGAAACCAGTATCTGCTCCGCGGTGAGACTTTCGGGTCAGCTCTCAGGTAACTGTCATCCCCAGCGGAGTCACCGGAGTTGTACCTCCTTATGCAAGTGAGTGACCTGGCCAATTAGGTAATTGGTTGATGAGTTACTAGGACATAGAGCTACCATTGGCCTAAGGAGTGTCCTATTTTCATACGTCTCAAAGTTCATCCAAGCCCTGATGCATCGATAAGTGAAGTATTCAAGTATTATGGTCTATAAAGATGATCATTAACTGCTGGAAGAGTTAAGTATGAGCATTTTTCATGAACACCTACTTTTTTTACTGAATGACCAGTAGATGCCGTGTATTTCCTGGATTCTTTTTTCACCCACCAAATAAACCAGGCTGGGATTTTCAGAAGTGTTTAAAGTGCTTTTCTTCTACTTCTTTATGATGGCTTTCAAGAATCAAGTCATTCTCAAAATCCCCAGAGGGCTCAACTGCACCTCTGGGTGCTTCTGGTTGTTGCATACCTGACCTTAACAGCTACTCTCCATTTCAAAGCTGGACAGTAAAACCAGTTGCCTCCATCATGCAAGATCACAGATAGCACGTAGAGGCCAAACCAGAAGGTCTGATCTTGGGAAGATGAGTCTGAAACTCTTGCTACAGGCTTGGCTCCTTATTTCCCTGCTTGAGGGACTACTCCAGCTTTCATACATGGATTTCTTTCCCGTTGAAGCACCCAATTCAGCCTTTCTTTGAGGATTGTTACCTAAGGTCCTGGAAGACATTTGGCACATACAAATATCAGGCCAACTGGGAATTTTTAGATGCTAAAAACTCAAACCAGGTCAGATTTGGTAGCCTGCTAATGAGTCAAATATAATGATGACTGGATTCATAAGAAGTTCCACCTAAACATTGAGGAAGAACTTCTTTCCTGAGGGTGGCAGAGCCCTGGCAGAGGCTGCCCAGGGAGGTGGTGGAGTCTCCATGTCTGGAGACCTTCAGACCCCGCCTGGACACGTTCCTGTGCAACCAGCTCAGGGGGAACTTGCCCTGGCTTCTCCCAGAAGAAGTCCAGGGAGCTGGACTGGATGGTCTCCAGAGATCCCTTCCAACCCCGTATCATTCTGTGATTCTCCTCTAGGACAAGATGAACACTGGAAGAATGTGACGCTGAAACCTACCGTGAGACAAATCCTCCCACCAGGACTTTGCCAGAACGTCACCTCTTGATTATGAACAAGGCTGAGTGAGCGCTTCCTCAGTTTCACGTTGGGAACTGGGCATTCTTGACTTTACACCTAACTGGAGAGCTCGCCCAACGTCACTCGTGAAAGTAGCACACAGGGAACAAACTTGGAGACAGTCTCTAAGGAAAACAGCACCTGACCTCTGACTCGTTCTTTGATTTACGGCCGTGATTGCAGGCCCCACCTCACAGTCACAGGCCGTGATAACGGGCACCGGTTCCTCCAGAACCAGCCGTAACTTTGTACGTGTCGTGCTGAGCCACTTCAGCACACCATTCCATCTGAGGCAGCGAATAATCCCAACGACTAAAGGGCCAGGTAACATTCCACAATCAAAAAATGAACCACCAACCTTTTGGTCTTGTTCATTTCATTTTCTAGTTCCACTTTCTTTTTTTTTTATTTTCCCCCAAACTAAAATTTGCCGTATTTCACATGAAATTCGCTCTCGACATTTTTTCTCATCTCAAATTTGTCTGTTACAGAACATGACTGCGCGTTCTCAAATTATATTCTCCGAGGTACACATAAAGATGATCTTAAATGGGATCACTGGCATCGGTAACTGCAGTCCCCAATCTACCCACACCAGGAAAGTACTTTCCCAAAAGAGAACAAACAGGTATTTCAAAGGAGCAACCTCCACAGGAGCAGAAGAGAGCGTGATTCCCCTGGTTGGTTTTCTAGCTGTATATTCTGGTCTTGTTGCTTTGTCTTTGGGGTGACTAGATGATCTCCAGAGGTCCCTTCCAACCCCATTTCATTCTGTGATTCTGGGTTGCTCACAACCTACTGCAACGCTCCAAGAGCGTGAAGCGCCCCCCAACCCGCAGCCAGGATCCTGGGTCGGGGAGGCAGGTCCTATCCAAAACCAGTAATAAAGCATCAAGGTTGGGCTCAACGATCTGAAAGGTCCCTTCCAGTGGAGGCAATTCTGTGAATTCTATGACTCTGCTCCATTTGCTGGAGGTCAGTGGGATGTTTGTCCAAAGTTCCAGGCCCTGGTTAGAGGAAGGGCAAACAAAGCGCTTTTCCACATTATGGGCCTGGGAAAAAACTTCAAGATCAGGCCCATGATCAAACCAGTTCCCTCAGGAACCGTGACCCACACCATTAAAGGAACGGATGAAGCTCAACTGAAGAGAAGCAAAATGGACATTGCCCACCGAATTTTTGTAAATCCCCCCAAAAATCTGAGTCTCCGTCTGTTCTACGGGCGTCAATTTTGACTTGACTCCTTGGGGAGACGGGGATTGACTGACCCAGGACAGCACAAACCGGGCTACGCAACGGCACGGGCAGAAAACTGGGCTCCTCATCAGTCACCGCATCCCCTGCCCACAGGGCGGTGGGTTTCCATCGAGCACCCCAGGCACAACAATTAGGAGAAACGACTTACCCTCCAGTCTTTTCAGTATTTAGCTCTAAGGATTCACTCCTGGGAAGGGAAGCCGGTGGTGGGCTTGAGGGCACTGGATGAGCACTCAGCCCAGAGTCCTCGCCCCGGGTCTGCCGTGGCCTCGCTGTGTGACCCTGCACTGCCACCTCTCCGGGACCCGCGCTGGCCTAGAAGGGGATAACAATAATTCTTTATTTCAGAGGAGATGGGAGGACAAAGCGGCCGAGGGCTGTGCCTACGGAGAGGCTACAGCCAAGAGCGGGGAGGAAAAGCCGAGAGGAGGAACAACGCTCCGCTGGTACAACGGGGGAAGGCGCACAGCCCTTAAATGAAGTAATCAACACAAGACACGGGCTGGTCTTGGAAGAACGCAACATCAACGGGCTCTTCTCTGCCACCCGAAATCAAAGCGAACTTCAGGGGGGATTCTCACAGGTTTAGCTGATTTCTACACATTTTTAAAACTATTTTTACCCATTTTTTTAAACGATGTTTACCCTGTTTCTGAGGTCTGCTAGCACCAGAGGCTGTGCACTAGAAACACCAAGAAAATTATTCCATTGAAACCCTCCACGTTGTTTCTGTTTTTAAAGCAATCACAGTTTCCAGCCCAAGAGAGGGTCAGATAAATACTCAGGGTAAGACTTTCAAAGCTCTGGAAGGGGCCAACACCACGATTTCCTTCACACTACAATAAAACACGAGCGAGCCAATCTGAGGTAGCTTTGAAACTTCATCTTTGCTTTCGGGAACACTTTCAAATTAAATTATGAACGGGGCCACTGATCTTAATTGAACTGTCAGATGTCTGGAACCGCTCCAGTCCCACCAGTCCAGAGCCACGCGGCTGCTGGGATGGGCCAGGGCTTTAGCGGGGAGCCGTCGGGAATGAATATTTTTCCAAATGGAAAGACGAATCTCCTTCTCCCCACAAACCCGTGTCCCTGCTACGGCGTCTGCCCTTCAGGTTGGGGTCAGCTGTGGGCCCGCGGGCCTGGGATGTCAGGGCACATGCCTAGATAAAGCAATTGATACGGAGATAAACAGATCAAAGGCTGTTCCGTCAGGCAGGAGGAGAGACCCTTGGTGAGACAGATCCTAGGAAGGGAAGATCATTTTTGAGGGACAGGAGAGGGACAGGAAAGGCAGCCAGGGAACAGCTGGGAAGTAGACAACAGAAAGGAGGAGAAGGAGGAGGAGAGCCAGGAGAACCTCATGGCTGGAACACTGAAGCCCGCTGGAGGGAGGAGACGGTGAGATGCTGTTCCACACAGAGCAAAAAGCCTAAGCTCAAGGATAGAGAAGAGCTGGAGCTGCCCAGGGACCTCCAAGGCTGGAAGGAGCGACTGCCCGCAGTCACCGTGCGCTGTTTGATAGAGCAGATGCCAGGCAGGAGAAAGGGAATGCAAACTGGCACGTAATCCTTGATTTCACTCAACCAAAGCGACTGCAGGGCAGCTCTGGGAAGATGAAGCACAGAATTAAACCTCACGGATGGACCAGAGAGGCAGCGACCACGCACCACATCGTAGCACTGAGACTCCTTTCGGGCACACCCTTACGCGTACGCTTTCTGACCAGAAAAGACCTCAAAAAATGTCAAAATCAGACCAACGACTTCTGAAGCAACGGACAGAGGAAATGACTGCAGAGATGTGTAACAGAAAAACCTCGTGCCCCCAGATGTCCACCTGGTACGTGCAAGGACAAAACAGACAAGGTGCTCAAGGACTGCACGGCAACGTGGCTCACAACCGTCATCTCCAACCCCTTCACAAAGACCCCAGCGGCCCTCCCCACCCCAACCCACCCCCAAAGCCCCCCGAATCACAGAGCTGTCAGTCACTGCTCGCACCCTTCCCTCCAACGCTTCAAACGCTGCGCTTCCCACGTCCAGACGGAGTCCACCTCCAGCAGCGAGCGGAAGAAGATAGGACACGGCATCCACAAATGCACAGAGAACCGTTTAATTTACAGCCACAATGGTGAAACAAACCATTCCAGAGCTCGGACATTCAAAGTTAAGTCTGACACTCATTCTTATATTCACTTATTGTGCTTAAGTATTAGAGAACACAGGATTACACTGACAGTACACGACACCCCGAGATCCCTGCAGGAGCGAGTAGTGGAAGGGATGGGCAAGGAGGAGGGACCAGCCCCTCAAGTGGTGTAAGCAGGCACAGCTCCACTGCAGGCAACGGCGTGGCGCTGGTCTACACCAGCTGAGGACATGGCCCTCGGAAATGTCCAACTTAACTTTGAATCCACGTCTCNACCCCAGCCCCGTGCCGGGGAACGCCACCACCTCCCTGGCCACACCGGACATGGACCGGGAAGGGCCCCTTTTGGGCTTCCTTCTCTCCCGCCCTTTAAAATCTCTCCCAAGAATTTTAACCAAGGGCCAGGCTCCCCGGGGACGTAACTCGGCAGGTCCTCCAGGGAAGGCTCCCCGGAGTTACTGCAGGGAACCGGGCCCGCGGGTCTCCAAACGCCACCCCCTCTCACCAGGGCAACCACGGGGCTCCCCCAGAACCAAACCAAGAGAAAAGAAAATAAAAAAAAACCAAAAAAAACCCTGTTTTTTGCAAATTATTCCACTGAAGTGACTCTGAGGCCCTCTCCCACCTGCACAGCGTCGCAGCAGGTCACGTCAGGCTTTTCATCTACACCATTTTAATGGATATACGGGTTGGTTTGTTTGTTCGCTTTCATTAGATATCTTTTAGACAAAAAAAAAAAGGAACGGAGCAACATTATCGGCATCCCACTGAAACATAAATATATAAATTACATTTTTATACACTTTTGCTTTTGTTTTTAAACGCAGACACATACATTCATGTGCATAACATCGTGAACAGTACACTTAGTGGAAAACAAGCACAGACAATCTCAGTTCAACGTATTTCCAGTTTTTTGGTGCTCAACAAATACAGGGAGAGGATGAGGAGAGGAGAGGGACTAACCCTGGGGCTGCCCCAGTGGCTTCCTTGGGCTGGCACCGGACCCCACCAGGGGAAGAGGAGGGGAAAACTATATTTGAAGAAATGGAAAAGTTTGAATTTTCTCACTGGCTTTTGTTCTTTTAAGGTTCTGCAGCTCATTCAGAGCTATTTTGAGTGGAAACGCTGTCCTCCAGACAACCTTTTTTGATTCTTTTTGCCGTTGCAGACTAAGGAAACCCTTTCATCTCTTTGTCAAACACCGACAAACAGAAGAATCCAGTGGT
>VZRU01009825.1:4299-14714 GCA_013398155.1 Pedionomus torquatus | reverse complement strand
GGGGCAACATGGAGGCTGCGGGGGTGGCAATGGAGGGGAGGGCAGGGAGCCTCAGCCGGGAGGAAGGCGCCGGGGACACAACGGGAAGGGGCTGCAGCAACGCCGCTGCCTCCCAGGGGGGTAGCAATGGGGGGGTCCCCGCACCCTCTCTGCAAGGGGGAAGCGGCCACCTTACCCTCCGTCCTGCTGGGGATGCTCTGAGGGCACCTCTCTCTGCTTTCCCATCTTGCTTCCACCTGCACCAGGGCTTCCCTTCTCCATCCCGCTCCTAACCCGACCCTTGATTCCCCTCAGGCCCTGCCTGCTGCTCCCACCAAGGCCTCGCAGGCATCTCCAGCCAAGCCAGTCAAATCAAAGCGCCGTTTATCCTAACGACAGCAAGAGTCGCCGAATAACAATGTTTTTAAACCTGCCACCGTGACATACGGCCATTTTACCTGCAGACGCCATGTGTTCTGCCAGGCCTCTTTAACCTCTTCAGAGGCCGGCTGGCTCTGACGAACAGCCCCTTTGGAATTCCTGCGGGTTTTTTCCCCCCATCTCTCTTCGAAACCTCTGAACAACTCCCAGGCAGGAGCTGAGGAGCTGCTCCCCGGTTCCTTCCCTTCCAGCTCCTTTTCTCCACGTCCTCTACATCACCTTTCCCCAAATCACCTCAACATCGAGGGTTCAGAGATGGCTGAAGCTGTGGCTCCAGGCCAAGCAGACGGCAAAGCCGAGGTAGATGGAGTGATTTAGCTCGTTTCTTAGTTTGCAAACGAGCATTGCTGCAAACAACCGTAATACTCAGCTTGGCTATTCAAAATTAGCAGTATAGGCAGGATTTGCTCTCTGATATTAACTGGATTTTGCTGCCGTGACCAAAACCATAAAGAACATCACGCTCAGCACTACAAGAAACCTCTTGGGAAGACTCAGCTCAGAAACCCCCCACGTAAATTGCGGTCGGGTACTCGGTAAATACTTGATCTCGCTGTGCAGAAGCAACAGAATCTGCAGACGTTACTGAAATGCTTTTGCAGACAGGAGAGGAAATCCAGCTGTAAGAGACACCAGCACCCCTAAGCTCACCAATCCCTGCCACCATTTCTCTATCAGGAGAGAAATCCCAATCTTTCCTTCCTGTGGAAGAGCAACTCCCAACCAACCGCTTTATTTCGGTCAAGGTCCAACTTGCTCAACAGGGATTTCTTTAGTGCCAGGAGGCCCATGGGCTCTCTCACTTAGGGTGTAGAGGAAACCCATCTTTTATTAACCTACCCCGTGAAGGGGAAACCACAGAGGACCTGTCTTGGGGAAGCTGCTCCACCAACACCCCTGGCTCGGCTCCTCCCCACAGCTCCACTTCCACAAGCCCATTAACGGCACTTCACTGACCAAGAGGTGGTGAAGGCGAAGGAAGGACATCCCCAAAGCCTGTGAATCGTGTCCCCAAGGCAGGAATGCCCTCCACTGCTCCTCCCACACTCCACGGTCGTCTCTTACCCTTGACTACAGCAGCTCTCAGTAAGACAAAGAAAACACCCGTTACTTTCGCCCGTTGGATGATGCAAACCCACTTGCTGACCTTTCTGGGGGAACATTTTCCTAGTGTGAATGGGCCAGCTATGAGCTCACTACCTTGTCAATGAGGAGGAAGCGGGGAAAGCCTTTTCAATCTTTAATCAAAAGAGGGCTTTTATGCAGTCTGACATCAGGGGGAAAACACAAGACGGCTTTTCCAACCGCATGGCAGGGACGGTTGAGAAGCCTCTCCAAAACCATTCCCCCTACCTCTCCAGCGACCCTCGCTCTGGGCCAGCTATTTAATGGCATGAGCAGACATTCAGCTCTGAACCTGGGACTGGCAAAAGGCTCATAAAACCATCAATTATATCAAAGCTACAAGAGGATCTGACTCTGGAGGGCATAAATATGGATTCTGTTCAGAGATTTCTGGTGTGACAGTGGGGTCAGCCTACAACCTTTACAATGAACATCCTGTTCCTGCTTGACCTCTTGTCCTTTTTTTCCCCTTCTACTTAATGACTGTTTAGAGCAGCCTTGGAGCTTGGAAAGCAAGAAAAAAAAAAGAGTCCTCCAAAGCTGGCTGACGTATATTGATATTGCTGGTGGCCATATATTTACACAGCCACAAAAAGCAGCTGCTCGGCTGAGCCTACTTTTAGCTTGTACCCTATTGAAATCAATGCAAATCCAGGAGCACTGGAACCGTACGGGAGGACCGAATGAGAAACGGAGATTGCTCTGAGGTGGCGGTGGTGGCTGGGGCACTGGCCCCCGCAATGCCATCCTGCAAAGCTGCTGCCAGCTGCAGGGTTTGGAGCTTCCAGGGACCTGCGGTGTCCCCAGCAGTGGGGACCAAACAAGCAAACCCCTCTCTTTGTCATCCTTCCCATCACAGCAGGGGAAGGAAACAAGCATGGGGTCCACAATGCAGGGCTGCATCAAACCCAAAGCCAACAGCGCCAGATATTACAATCAGAGGCACTTTGCTGCTGAGCTCCTACTCCAAATGGCTTGCAATCGTAGTGCTTCAACCTCCTCAGCTCGTTCTGAACCCTCGAATAATTATCAATCCAAATTTCTTCCTCATTTTTAATTATTTCTGCAAAACATATCCCCCAAAGGAAGGGCACCAAGCACACATAAAGTGTAATTACTTTTTGAAAGACTGAGGGAATCTGTTCAGATGTTTCTCCAGCTTCTTTGGGGGTGAAACCATTTTTTGGGTGTTCAGAAATGGAAAGGGAAAAAGAAATCCTGCTCTGATGCATACCCATGTGTATGAAACACAGCATTTTGTGCTTAGGACATACAGCACTACAGGGGTTAACAGCACCTTTCTCAATAATTAATCCATTGCAAGTGCAGCCATCAGCATGCTGTGCTGGGCAATTTTATGTTCAAGAATGTGTTGGGTGGTGGTGGTTTTTTTTTTTTAAATCCTGCTCTTAAAATACCCAGGGCCAACAAGAACTCAGAGTCTTAACAACATGAATGCTAAGTGTAAGTCTAATCTCCTACACGCAGATGTAAATCAACATGACTTGTTTAAATACTGATAAAAATTAGAACACTGTGAAGCCGAATGAACATAAGAAATATTTCACGTAATATTTACTGGAAAATTGCAACAGGGATTTTGCCTAATGAGTAAATACAGCATGAAGCCGTTGAGTCTTCTGTCCCTGGGGTAAGATAATTTGAAACACATTTTTTCAGATCAAAAGTGTTATGTTGTCAAATATAAAAGCCCAATTTAGCCTGCATAATATTCAATTAAGAAAACAGCATTCCATACTGTGATTTATTTATTTTTTTAAGTCCAATGCCCCTTGAGTCATTTTATCTTCTTAACTTTTAAGATCTATGCTGCGAGAGATCATGGGAAAGACACGATCAGCTTTATTTTCATTACCGAAGAAGAAAAAACCTAAAGGGAATCCTGTGAAAAACCACATCCAAGCCCAAGATTCTCCAATGATCGTGGCACATGGGAAAGGCCATGGCTCACTGGCAAGGGAGGGGAGCAGTGCGCCTGACCCTGCGGCCACGAGGATGGCTAATGAAGACCCAGGACACACAGAGAAACCTCCAAAAGCCCTGGAGATTTTACACCCCGCAGGACCCTCCCAGAGCTCGGCAGCCACCGGGTGCTCACCTTGACGCTTCTGTGGTGTATCCTCGAGGGCTGGCACTTCACGCTGCTGGTGTTGCAGCAGCCCGTGCAGCGCTTCACCTCCACGCAGGGCGGCCAGATCAGGAAGTTGGCGGAGGTGGGATCGATCTGACTCCGAGGTATCTCGTATATAACTGTCCGTGTCTTGCAGACGGCCGGGATGGCTTCCTCTGCGAACACAGGGAATTCACACTGCCTGGTGAGAGCCTGCTCACACCTCAGAGCACCCTGACATTTTACAGCACTGCTTGAGGAGCGGCACCCTCATCTGGGGGCTTGAGATGTCCTCAGTTCCCCTTGCTCACGGACAGGTTGGTGGTGAGCATCAATTGGCTACCACTGAGCTGTGAGCACTAGCCTGAAGAGGCTTGACTCACTCCCAAAAGCCCAGCCCTAAAGTAAGGGTTTGCCATGGCCTGGCTCCCAAAATACCATTGAACACGACAACCCTGGCTCTGCAGAAGTGGCAGCGAGCCAGGAGCTCCTCCAGCTTAGATGATCCTTCAGCAGAGTCCCGTAGCCACTGCCCAACAGCAGTGCTGTTCTACAGTATTGGGGCCATCACAGCACACACGTATTATCACCCAAACGTGCAACACCTGGTGAATACCACCATGGATTTTGCACTGAGGACATGTATGTCACACTCAAACTGGCTGAGATGGGAAACAACCTGCACTAGCTCCAGGCTTGTGTGTCTTGAGTTCCCACCTCCAAAACCTCAACATCCCCGTCTCAAGGAGTCTGGTCCATCTGCCACCCCAAAGGGCAGCTGCCATTTTTCTGAATGAAGTTATCAAAGCATTCAACATACTGGGGTTTATTTAGTTTGTTATTCCTTGAATGAGGCAACACCACAAGAGCAGCACAGCTGGAGAACCTGCAGCTGAACCAGGGGAAACTGCATCTGAACCTGCTGGGCAGGATAAGGGGAACTTGTGGGCAGGAGCTTCAGCCACATGAGGATCATGATGAGTATTCCTGCCCTGCTGCATGATGCTGCCATGAAAAATCCAACTCAGGGATCATTCTCAACCTAGGGACTGCCCAAGAAGTCAAGCTGGTAATTCAAATCGCTCCAGAAAATAATACCAATTGCAGGGACAACTTGTTCTCCCAAGGGAGCTGTTTTTTTTTTTCCCTTACAGTGGAAGCAGTGACAGCTTTGGGCTAAATGTGTCAGGGAACTGAAACACTGCCTGCACTTCTTCAGTTACTCCTTAAGTACAAGAAGTTCAGGCCTGCAACACGAAAATCTAGGCTTAGTTTTGAAAGAGATGCGTTTCACTCGGCTAAACAGAGTGAAAATCCTTCTTCTCAATCCCCAGTGCCATGAGCTCAAGAAAATTACGGGATCCAGTGCTGCAAGAGAGCTGGCAAGTCCTACTGAGCATATCCAGCTCCCGCTGACTTTTTCGTCAGGCATCCAATCCAGCACCTTGCGGGGTGAGGTGCCAAGTGCAGCTGACTGTTTCGGAACCCCTGCTTTCCAGAGGCATCCAACGTGACGAGGGCGATGGCCAATTCCCAGCACAAACCCACGCCGACAGCAGGCTGTGCCACCCGCTGCCCCCACCACCGCCTGAGGAACAAATACAGCCACTATTGCCTATGGCAGATCAGAGCACAAATGCTTTCCCCACTCCAAGGGAACGGTAAAACGCTCAGGTGTAATCAGATGAACAAGCACTGCACACAAATCCCATCCTAAAACTCCTTATCATCTCTTTATATTCCTATCTGGGCTTTGTTAGATCACCATCGTTATTGTTTATTAAGAAAAAAAGTCCCCTGTAAACCTGCCTGATAAGCGATGATGGAAATCAGTGGCCCAGCGTTTCCATCAATGGCTTTTTCACTTTTTTGGATAAACTCTTTTGTTGATTTTTTTTTTTCTTTTGAATAAAGAGTCAAGCTGTTTCCTTTTGTGGAGCTTCTGTACTGAAAACTCTACCAACTGTTGATGTTTTTTAAAGCACACGGCTGCAGTCGTTCCCCACACTATGAATTATACATTGAATATCGCAGCATTTTCTAGCTGAGGTCTAGCTTTCTAACATGCTGCAACAAGACAGTGAATGTAAAGAATTTGTGCTTGTCTGTCTCCTATGGACATCCTCCAGCAGACAGCTTTCTCGGGCAACGTCCCGTTTTGTGCAAAAAAAGAAAGGCAGAAACCAGAAATGGCCTTTTTTTTCGTTTGTGACATTTTTCCAGTGAAACGTCCCACCTGGCTGACCAAAAGCCACCCCCTGCCCCGCTTCTCCCTCCCCAAGTACAAACAGCTTCTTCCTTACCGATGCTTCTTTTCCTGCGGATGGGCACGGGACGATTCTCTTGCACATGTTTCGCAGAATGAACGCTGTAAGACCTCAGGTTTGTCTCTGAAACATCCTCGTACCCTGAAACGGGAGAGAAAATACTAAACCTCAGGCATCTAATTCGCACGAAAGTGGCTGCAGGCTGCTCCACAGATATAAATCTCGTGCCCAGGACCAAACCCTGCTGCAACTAAATCACATGTAACTCCCATCAATACAACTGCAAGGGCAGGGAAGACACCGACACTGAATGTCGTGTATAAGCACACACACGATTTCACTCTAACACCCATTTGACGCCCCCACAAACCCTGCACACTCCTGACGAAAGCAAAACACTCGCACCTTTATGGGAAAAGCCTAACAAAAAGCTTTTCTGATTGGAAAGGTGTAGAAATAAGAAGTAAGAACAGCAGTATTTCGCGCGGCATGTTTCTTGCAATAAGTTTTTTTTTGAAGTTCTGGCAGGAGGTAGGGGTAGAAAGTAAGGTATTACACACCCAGCAGCAACAATGCTGCCTCTGTGTGTTTTCTCTCGCTTGGTTTTCAGGGCAGTACTGGGACAGAATCAAAAAGCAAGAAGTAACTAGCCTGGGTTTCCTTTTAGCCTCTCTGTTGCAGAACAAATCCCCTGTGAAGTATCCTAACCTTTGGAGGGGCATCTGAAGCTACTGCAAGCTCTGGGACTGCATCCAGGCTTGTCTTGTTCCCTAAATAAGCCTACCACATGGGTTAAAGGGCCATGAGAAAAAGCCAAGATGGAAAACTTGGCATTTCATTTATCATTAAAAACAAAACAAAACACACAAAAAAAAATCCAACCCAACAAAATAACTGCTCCAGCTCTTTGGTTTTGTGCAGCGAAGCAGTCCAGGTCATGTCCCAGGCAGTGGGGTTCCGAAAACCACAAGAACCATGAGGAAGAAGGAACCAAACTGGGGATGGCACATGGATTCTGGCACGCCAGAAGGAAGGGGTTTAGCACTCTGCTGCTTGGAGTGCCCTCGAACACCACGGGAGAGCTTCGAGGTCCCACTGCCGGCTCCAAAGAAAACTGTGATGTACACTAAGAAATTAGAAGGCTCTTAGAGTACTCACTTACCCTCCCTACACGCTACCAGGATCCTACACTCCGTCTTCTGCACCATCACTCCCTGCCTCCAGTTCACTGACTGACTCTGGAACTTGTTTTATTGTCGGCTTCCAAAGCAATGCACATCCCGAGGGACCACTCTACCACCAACCCACTCCTTTTCTCTGAGAAATCCTGCCCTAAGGAGGGTGCAGCGGGCAAAATGTCCCGCAGAGCCTGGTGGGACGCGAGGATGGTGGCACCCTCAGCACCTCACAGAGAGCTCTCTGCCCTGAGGTCTGGCCTCGCTCCCTGGCAAACGCTACCAGAAGCAGCTGAGAGGAGATGAGATGGGAGGTCCAAGAGATGGTGCCAGCATCACCCACTGGCCCTGTCTATTTTCCTGACCAGCTGAACAGATCCTCATATGAAATAAGTCCGTGTGAAATCCAGTCTCGATTTACCCAAATAAGCAGGCTCCTGCCTTCCTGTGTAGAGTGCTTGTTTCCCACTGATTTTGATGGGAAATTCTGGAACCTGATTAGCTGAAAGCGGGCCTTACTTGCAGTCCCAGTCCTGTAATGTAGCACAGCAATGACTAATAGATTTTATTTCTGGTTCTATTGTACTCCATGCTCCAGAAAACTCATCAGTGGGGTAAATACAATGGCTCTCCTGAGACCCACGGGAAGCCTGTGATGGAGCCGGGGCGCGGATCCACATCTCCCGCATCCCATTTCGATGGCACCAGGCCACACACCTGACCCAAAATAGATTCTGCAAAACCAGGACCCCTTCTGACGTCCCTCTAGCCCTCTCCTGCTTCCCAACACCTTCATCCGAACTTCCTTCTTGGCAGCTCAAACCCTCTCCTGCCCTTTGAGGCAATGGAGCGATCCTCAAAAGAAAGCAGCACAAATTCTGCTTGGGGTGAGAACCGAGCGAGGCTCCGAGCAAGAAGCATCTCTGTCCGTGCCCAAACAGCGTTTTAATAAGATTAAAGACAGAACTATTGCCTCTACAGCAAACTGCGTGGTGGGCACAGACATCATCCTGAGCCGAGGAGCTGTCAGCGCTCCCTCCTAACACCACCGACTTCTTGCTGTCTCGTTTGAAGGAACTGGTAGGACTAAAGGAATAGTACGATCAGCTCACCAATATGTTGAGCCATGTGCTTATATGTAACTGCTCAACTCAGCAATTGCAGCAATTAGCTATATTCCATCATCGTGTTTGTAAAGCAAAATGACACGCCGAGGAGCATGTGTTGCTTCCAAGATGATTTCTGAGGTGAAGAAGGCCTCTGGCTCATACTGGATCTCACTGTCTCGCTACATATCTCAGGCACGTGTACCATTTCCTAAGCTCACACCTCGCTGAGGGGGGGATGTACACAGCGAGCACAGCAGACTGCACCACTTCCACTCCAACCCCAACGCATTACCCATCGCAGGTTGGATTATTTCTATCGACGCAGCATCAGCGCTGGGTTGTTGGGTTTTTTTTTTAATAAACAGAATTACAGAGCACATGGCTGGTGCCAGAAGACACTATAAAGCTAAAGGCGCTCGGTGTCCCCCTCTGGTCCCCGCGTGCATTTGGAAGGAATTCCATTTCCCAGTGAAGCCGATGGGAAAATCACCGCGCTTCTTTAAGCCAAGAGGAGTCTGGTCCGAGCAGGACTGAGGAATCAGAAAGTCAGCTTCAAAACCCACACTCGACCCTAGATGTGCGGCCAGAAGACTTGCTTTCATTTCCCAAACACAACGCTGCCGCGCTAATTGCAAACAGCGCTCTCCGGGTTGACTTTCAAGAAGCCCGACACCCAATTTACAATCCGGCAAAAGGATTCCCAAAGGAACCGCCTCGGAATTCCCATCCCTCTCTCCCTTTGCTGTACTGATTTGGGAGCAAGGAGTGGCAGGGATCGCTGTTTCGGCTCTTAGGGCAGGGCAGGGGAGTTCACGGGTGCTCAGCGCCTCAGGCAGCGAGGTTTAGGGCAGGAAGCCTAGAAACGGGGGGTTCTTAGTTTGGAAATTGAGCGCTGCTTGTCACTAAGCGAAGCTGGAGGCTGCTGCACCGAGCCAGACCAACGCAGCTCTCTTTTAACATTTTAATAATAAAAAAATGTTTTTGTGGCAGCCGATCAAGAAATTTCTCTGTAATCTTTTCTGTACTGACAACATATCAATGATGGGTAGAAAAACTCTCGCAATTAGCCTTGGTCAATCCATTAGTGTAGCTGAAATTGTTCTTTTCTGTCAGATTGGCATTCTTCCACTGGGTCGTGGAGCATAAATCACAGAGTTCCCGTGACATTCTGCCAATACGCGATTACTCTTCTCCCCAAATAAGCATGTGGAAAGCATCTGAAGACTACTGCTATTTTCTATTTATCCATTTTCACTTTCGCGTTGCCGTCTCCTCCCCAAACCAAACCGTTTCACGCGAGGTGCAATCCCTCACTCCCAACACAAACCCCCGGAGACGTCACTTTGATGTGCACCCAGAAAGCAGGGGCCCAGGACTTCCAGTGCCAACGAAGGCAATTCTCATTATCTCTTTGTTTCAGGAATTCAGTGGAAAGTACAAGAAAAAAAAACAGCCCCAAACCTGCAGTGGTCTGTCTTACAAACAGGTCCTCGAGCCAGAAAGCCCAAGGCAACGTCAACCTGTTTTGTTTGATCTCCTCTCTGCCTTGATGCAAAATATGCCCTTCTGACATCCAACTGCAGAGAGATGTCATGAAGTTTTCAACTTTGATCTACCAAAGGAAATATTAGCAGAGCCTGCAAGATCCTGCTGGCTTCAGGGTGGGTTGGTTTTTTTTTTTTTCCCCTTTACCTCCACATGATGGATCAACTGCAAAGGAGGAGGAGCGTTGCCTCTGTCTGTCTGGGGCAGAAACACAGGACATGATGCCCACCTCCCACGGGTTTTTCGGGGGGGAAACGGTGAGGGAAGCCAACACCTTGCATCTCAGCACCGCGCCAGGAGCCACCAACTCCACGCGAGACCCTTCCAAGCCGTGGGGGCTCGGCAGCTCAACTTGACGCTTTTCCACCCTTTGCCTGGAGCGTTTCTCCTCCAGCACAACCCCGCTCTGCTCCTTCGTACCCGCGGGTAAAACAATCCACATGGCCCGGGGTGACCCGCTGGCTGCTGCCCTGACACCCCGCCACCACCCAGCTCGGCCCCTCAAGGGGAAAAAAAACCTCTGTCCCCAGCGGGAGGCAAAGATAATAGGTGACGGAATGAACTCTGCCTCCCACGGGACAGATGGGAGAGGTGAGGTGGGAGGAGGGGAATAAAAAAGAAATTAAAAACAAAAAAAAAAAAG
>VZRU01009824.1:29471-42932 GCA_013398155.1 Pedionomus torquatus | reverse complement strand
TTTTTTTTTTTTTTTCTTCTGTCTGAATGGGAGGGGTAATCTCCTTTATGGTTCAGGGAGATACTCTGCGCAGGGAAGAAGGGCTGGTGGTTAGAGTGGGAGATGTGGCTTGAGGGATCCATATCCACTTCCCTCATCTTCCTCAGACTTCACACGTGACAGTGGTCAAGTCTCGGTTTCTCTGTAAAATGACTTTTTTTTTTTTTTTTCCCTGTCACATGGTGCTCAGCTGCTGCCACCCTTCAGATAGGAACGGATCTAACGAAGACAATGTTTTCCCTTTTATGCTTGAACCCGAACTTTGCCAAAGTGCTTCGTTCCAAGCGCGTGTTCGCTTGGTTTTAACAAATGAGTTCTTTAAACAACTGCGGCGGTTAATTCCAGAAACACTGAAATACCACAATTTGTGTGTCCACGCTTGCTGGTTCAACTGAGACCCCAGAACCGTTGCCGTGCAAAGAGGTTTCCTTGCGCAAAAGGTAGATTTGCTTCTCCCTTTTGGGCTGGTTTCCTTGCAAAGAGATGATGTGTCTGAAGCCCAATCTGGGGGTCCTGGGTGTGCTCCCAACAGTTTTCCCCGAGGGTTTCCACACTGTTATTTTGTGAAAGAGTCAGTAGATGGAGCTGTGACCTATGGAAGGTGTCCCGCCGCTGCTTACTGATGTGTTGCATGCTAAATAATCGTGTTTACACGCCTGTATTTCTCTGCCCCAGAAATCTTGCAGGCGAGGAATTTGGATGAGTTCAGGATCGCGCGGCTTACATGGCATGGTTGTGGGCACTTCCCGAGTTGCTTTCCTAGCAGAGCTTACTGGAAGAAAACAGGCTGGAAGAAGGGATGGGAAATGCTTTGGCAAATATCCCCCTTGGCCTCAAGGACAGATTTTTATTTTCTAGTGTGTTCCTTTAGAATTTTGTCGGTTTTAGTTTAAGTGTTTAGATAGTTCCTATCATTGTGATGGTTTCAAGGACTCTAAAGCACCAGACAATTCAAGCCCCTGAAAGGTCCTTGAAGAAACACCTTGGAAAAGATCAAAAAAGCAACAGTAAAAAAACCAAAATCAAACCCAAAGCGAAAAAAAACAACACAAACCTAATCTCTGAGAACAGAATGTCATTAGAGATTCTTCATACATAGAGGGAAAGTGTCAAGGCATAGAGGTGAGCTGTGATTTATAGAAATGCAATCCAAGTTAAGCCACGGTAAAGAGCGTGGTCAGGAAGCGAAAGGCTGTGGAGCAGCTGAAGCGTGTTTTGGGGAGGGGGGTGGATGGGCTCTGCTGCTCACGTCTCCCAAAAGCGCTGTTGGTCATCTCCTGGGGTCTGATACCTGCTGGGAGAAGGGGCAGGGCTCTGGGACTGGCTGGGGTCCTGGAGCAGCATCCCCCAGCAGCTGCTGGGTGGGCACTGTGGGGCTGGCAGTCCTAGCTCAAGCTCTCTGCTTCCATTCCCCTGGCCACTCTGGCTACCTGTCTCCAGCAAATGGCTTTGCAAAGTGATGATGTGACTCTGGGGGTTAAGTCCTCCTGGAAAATGCAGAGAATTATACTGTTTTAGGACAATCTGCCTGTTCTGGAGATCTGAGATAAAGAGAAACACTGAGTTAACTGTCCATCTTCTGCCTGTGTGAGGTATGAGCACCTCTTAGTTTGAAGTTACTTGTACAATAGGACTCCTGCCACTTTCTAGGAATAGCATTTCAATCTGAATTAGATCTTACTATTCAAGCTTCTGTAGCATTACCTACGTTTTCCCATGTTTGCTATTGTCCTTTTTAAAAGATAAAACTGTTGGCTGCATCATACCTGTTCTTAAACTGCTGATTCCAGTGGCACTGAAGGCATGAAGCACCCTCCTGGGATTCGCTTGCAGAAGTAGGGCTTGCAGGTGGGAGCACAGGGCTGAAACCGAGTGTTTAGAGAGCGCTGAGTGAGCCGATCCCTCTCCTGGCATTTAGCACAGGACCGAACTATCACAAATTAATTTTTCCTCATTTCAAAGCTAAGCTTTCCCCCTTCCCCTGTTGCTATTGCCCCGGATATCCCTGCAGTATTCCTCTTGGGGGGGTTCTTAATGTGGGCTCAGCCTTAAGAAAAAAACCAAAAACCTTTTGGGTAATCTTTTTGGCTGTTAGATTGGGTGGGAGGCGGCTGTGAGGGCATGAAGTGCAAGATCATCTCTGAATTCAGCAGAGTCCTCCAGCATCCCTCCTGCACTGCCCACCTGACTGCTGCGATTCTATTGACGCTGCAGAAAGCTGGTATTAGCACCTAGGGCTTATTTGAGATTTTCAAGCTGGTTTTTTTTTTTTCTTTTTTTCTTTTTTTTTTTTTTTTTGCATCCCTTCGCCACCTTCTCTTCCGTCTGACCTTGAAAAAGTCCCTCTTGGTACACTGCTGGCTTTTTCTGGATCCCAGAGCCAGCACGGTGGCTGCCAATCCCACTCCGCTAGCCTAAGCATGTTGTGGGCTCCGGCCCTGCGTCTGATTGCAGAAGACTTAATGTATCGCTAGGCTGGTATAGTGAATCATTAGCATCCTGTTCCAGCTTTCATTGTCTGTTTCATTTCCTGCTCTTAGAAACCCCTGAATCATTCTGTCACAGACTGAATAACAAACTGCATCCTTGTCAGCTCGTGTTACCCAAGAATTCCTTGGCGGGCTTGGCGAAAGGCTGACTGCTTGAGGTGTGGCCCGGACACCTTCGCTTCTACCAGGGGTGTTGTTTATGGGTGGGTTCGAATATTTTACAAGCCAACGTGGCTTGTGGGACCATCCCCAATTTGGCATATTAATGTATGTTTGTTTGGGGGGTACTAACATAACCTTTTCTTAAGTGCATTCCTGTGGTTGACCCAGATGTCTTGTTCTAACTGCTGGCTCGTGTGTTTTGAAGGGAATTCAGTCCTGAAACCTTCCTTAGCGAGTAGGTTGGTTTGTGCATGAAGTAGATTTCAAGGAATGTCCTCCTCTCTCTCTTGGCTGAGAAATAATAGTGGAACAGTACTGTCATGCTTTCTCTTCATGAGAGTGTAAAAGGCTGAGCGGAAGCATTAAGTGCAGCTTTAAAGCATTTCCATAGTAAAATAAATCTAATTGAGCAGTTATTGCAGTAGC
The DNA here is from genome assembly GCA_013398155.1 of Pedionomus torquatus. Classification (NCBI taxonomy): domain Eukaryota; kingdom Metazoa; phylum Chordata; class Aves; order Charadriiformes; family Pedionomidae; genus Pedionomus; species Pedionomus torquatus. Next base: position 39,816 of record VZRU01009824.1, on the reverse strand, counting down.
TTTTTAATTTGTGGAAGAGATTAGGAAATAACTTTCAGCTTGCTCTGGCAGAGCACTCCCCTAGGACGTGTCCTGGGCGCTCTGGCATCACTCTTTGGGTTCTTATTCCCTCCCCCTCTAATTGTCCGGTCACATTTGACTGGTGCAGGGTTCAGCTGGCAAAATAATGTAAGAACCTCAGTCTGCGAGCGTGTTTGATACAAACCTCAGTTCGTGGGAGAAGTAGTGGAGTGTCGTTCATGGCTTACAGGGAGAAACCACAGCAGGGAGATGGATTTGCCTCTACTTGGGGTGAGTCTGATGTGCATCGCTCCTTCCCCATGACATGATGCAGTGACAGAGGATGCTGCCTTGAAGATAACGGAAGAGTTTGCAGTGTCGTGTGTGAATGACGTCCAGAATCCCCCCCCACACTCCTTCATGTCAGGGTGGAGGTTGTAGTGATGGGAAACTGTTGAAGTCCATTTCTGAAGTTAGAAAATGAACTTGCTCAGTGCTGATACTCTGGGAGGGCTGGAAGTGAGAATGGCACTAAGGATCTAGAGTCAGCATGTGGGGACTTTGAATCCCTTTTGAGAGGCTTCTGGGGGATGAGTTGGGGGGTAAGGGTCCTCCCTGCTCACAGAGGAAAGGCCCCGGGGGAATCCCACCCGCGGTTTCTTTGGCATGGTTGGAAGATGCTCTGGATGAAGCTTCATTTTACGTTCCTGTAAAGAAGGAGAGCTTTTGCAGTTCCCTGTTAACGAGTTCAGGGAAGAAATTTGAAGTGTGTATCTGGCCTTCCTGAAAAGATGAGAAATGTGTGTTTGTACATTGGGTCGTGCCACTTGTCAGCTGCTCCAGCTTGTCCTGGCACTTCCTCTGTTCCACTGTGCCACGCTTTGGGGGTGGGAATTTCCAGCCTGGCTCAGGTACGTTGGCTGGAGCTTTCAAGACAGATGCCACATTTGAACTTTGAGATGCAAGCAAGTCTTCCAGCGAAAACAAATTTATGCTGTGCCTGGCGGAGGATTAACAGGGTTTGTTTTTGTGCGTGTGGGTAACAGAGCTGCATACATGGCAAAAAGTGAGTTGGTCTGAATTCTCTTCTCTTGGGAAACTTGCTCCTCTTCAGAAGCAGCTCAGCAGCCTGTGTGGGGAGTCGAAGAGGAGGGGGGAGAAGGTGTGTGACTGCATTGGTTTTGCATTTGTGAGAGTTGGGCAAACTGGAGACCGCAGTGTTCTGTTCCCCCAAATCGAGCTTTTCTCCTGGTTTGTTTCCTTCCTTTCCTTCTTTTCCCATAAGCTCATCTCAGTTTGTGGAGCTGAAAAAACTGGCCTTGATCCACTCCTGATGCACTTTATTTCCTCATTTTATCTGGTGTGTGCTGCTTTTGTTGCCAGTGCTTAATTATACCACCTTGTGTGCCCTTATTCCTGCTTGCCAGCTTTTTGGGAGGTGGGATGTGCTGAAACATCTGAATTTGGCTTGGGGCTTTTCTTTTTGGTTTCTCAGGAAATCTCAAGGAGAAATACATTCATCAGTCCCAAATACTGCTCTATCCTTTCCTTACAAGTAATAGAAAGATAAGTTTGAACAGCTCCTAACGCGGCAGAGGTGTCATCTGCTGGGGTTCTGTGGGGCATCAGCCGTTGTGACAGGCTGGTGGGTGAGATTCTCCTGTGGCTTTGGGCTGCCCTTTGGCTTTATCAGCAGGTGGAGTCCTGGGGACTCACTTGGGGGGGGGGAGGCTCTGCAGAAAGGTATGTCTGAAAACACACACTGAGAATGTTTGCCAGGAGATAACTGCATTCCAGGGAGTGACTCTTTTGTCTTGCTAAAATCGAGGAAATCTGATCAAAGTGCAGCCTTGCTTTAGACTTTTTCTCTTTCTTTTTGACTTTGTCCCTGACCTACATATTGGATACTGCTACGCTGGTTGGAAGTAATTGAGACCCGTAGTGTTAGGCTATTTACCAAGCTGTTCACTTGAAAATAACCTTACTGTGTCCAGTCCACACCTGTTCTGGGATCGTTTTGGAGGCAAATAACAAAGCGCCATTAACCCTTTCAGCCACATGTAGCCTGTTGAAGATCTAACTGTAGAGCTGATGCCAGGAGGAATTTGTGACACAGGGTGGGCTTCACTATTTGTTTCCCAGCTCCATGAATGATTCCAGCCGGCTGCTGAAGCCATGCCCACTGTGTGTCCACGTCCAAATGAAGACACTTCAGAGACCTTCTTGTAAAAGTTCCCGCTGGGTGGTTGTTGGTTTGGTGTTGAGTCTGCTGGACCAGAGGCTATGCTGGAAAATATGTGTGTGAGGGGGTATTTTCTTTGTTATCCCAGTGGTTGTTTCTGATTAAAGGATCTGGTTTGAAGGGGCTGCTAGTCAGTTGCCTAGAAAACTTGCTTTCATTTAATTAATCATGATGAGTTTAGTCTGGAGGTTTTGTAGGAGAGAGCAAGCAAGCATATCCTTGGCTTCTTTCCCTTGGAAAACAAAAAAAAAAACAAACAAAAGAAAACCAGGATTTCATGTCTGAAACTGCAGCTCTTTTGTCTCCCCAGGTCAACATCCTTCTCTGTCCTTTGGGTTTTAATTTTACAAGCCATGTACTTGCAGAGGTGGATCCAGTTTGAAGTCCATCCAGGTGTGGAATGAGGAAAGAACCGTCAAGAAGATTACAGGAGCTATTCTGCAACTCATTAACTCAATCTCTTCCCCTTCTTGTTATCTCCTCCCCATGCCTGGGGCCTTTCAAACTAGTGCTCTAAGTGCTTCTCACTTAATCTAGCCCACCTGGACAGGTGTATGAAGAAAGGAATTGCCTTCCGGGGAAGGACTAAAGGAGCATAGATTGCAGAGGGAGGCTGCTTTTGGGAACTGCTAATCCCAGTTTAACATTATGACAGCTGCTCGTTAAAATCAGGGTGTTTTTTAACAGGCAGTTAAAGGAGAGATTTTGCACGCACATTTAGATGAGAATAATAGTGAACCATGTGTATTTGATTTTTTTTTTCTTAAATCATGCAAATTGTACATGGAAAGAATTCCCCGGCGTCAACTTGCTGGGGTATGGAATTTACAAGGTTTGCAGTAACATACAGTTTCCTGTTGAGGGGGGGGAAAGAAAATTACAAAGCTTTCTCTTTTTTTTTTTTTATTTTTTTTAAGNAAATGCCTTTTTTTTTTTTTTTTTTTTTTTAAGATCAAGTTCAAACCTCTCATATAAATCCAGCCTCTTTGGAAGGTCTGTTTGCTGCATTGGGGTTTTTCAGTTGTCTTGGTGGCAGATTGTCGTGTAAACTTGTCTAGGTTCTCATTTTTATAGCTACATGTAAAGGCTGCTTATAAACTACAATTTTGTATATGGTGAGAAGGCAGCATGCAGATCTAATTTGGGAGAGTCTATATACAAAGAAAGAAGCAAAGGTTTATTTGCCTTGGGGAGATGGCTGTTTCTTCCTAGCTGAACTTCAGTAAACTTGGACTATTAACATGATTTTCTCTGCAGGACTGTGGTGTTGGATAAGGAACATGAAGAGCTGAGGCAGAAGAGAAACTATCAAAGAGACATGTGCTGTATTTTATGTAATTTCACTGCAGACTTTACCAACTGCCTCCCAGATCAGTGGTTATTTGCTGGTTGATTTCTTGTAGGCAGCGCTGTGGAAGTAAGAAGCTGCACAAGCTCCTCCACGAGCCCCCAGATCCACTCAAGGAGCGGTGTCCTTTTCTGCCAGCCCTTAGGCAGGAGCCATGAAGGGCAGGTCTGTGATGCAGAAAGATATAAAATTGCCCCGGGTAATTTTGTTGCTGGAAATCCTTACTCCAGCAGCTACTTACGTTCAGGCAAATTAATTTAACCCACCAGGACTGAGCAGCTAGCCTCGGAATGGGAGTTTCTCTGCTACATTTTTGGCAGCTCTACTCCAAATCGTTTGTGGATGGGAATATCCTTTCTGTCTCCTGGGAAATGCAAGTCTCTGGTGGCCTTTTCTTCAGCTGGCCGTATTGCTACCTGGGATTCTTCCTGTGTGTTTTCAGCAGCTGAATCTCCAGCCGTTCCCTCTCTGTTTGACAGAAATCTGGCCGTTTCAGAGCTAGAGATGAGCTGGGAATTTTCCAGAGATACATCTGTACAAGAGAAGTTTGTTGAGCAGTGAACTCCTCTTTTGACCTAACGCAACTTGCTTCAGCCTCAAGGGACTGATGCTGCCAGTTTGACTTTGCCTCCTTTAGAGTGATAATGAACTGGCCCTTGTCACAGGGTTCGGAGGAAGCATCTTGGTGGCATGGGGCTAAGAGTCACAAGTCTTTTAATCTTCAGGGTGTAATTCTTAAGCTACAGCATAACTTCCCTTTACCTCCCAGCTTTAAAAGACTGAACTCTTGTTGTGCTCCACTGAGTAATGCTATCTCTCTTCCCCCGTGTTCTCTTACTCACCAGGTTGCTATCGTGTAGAGAGTACTTGCTGATGGGGACTTGGACTCTTTTTGTATGGCTCTTTCTACATCATATAAATGGCTTTTGCTGTTCTCTTGCTCTGCTTGTAGTTATAACCCTGCTGCTCCTCTCTCACGTTGGTGTATTCGGCCTCTTGCTCACAAGGTCTGGGATGTGCTGCTGGAAGGCAGACCCAGTGGCAAGAAGAACTGGGAGGGCAGGAGGAAAACACAGATCTCTCAAAGAGGGGACCAAAAGACCAAGATCTGTAGATTCAGAAACTGGAACCCAAAATTCAAGTGGCAAGCAGGGAGAGCTGCGTGTGTTTCTGTTAGGGCAAATTCCTGTGGTGCCAAGACAGGTTTTCTGCAACTTGGATAAAAAGGAGGCTGCAGTGTGTGTCTGTGTGTGTCAGCGTGTGTGTGCTTAAATGCTTATCTGCAGATCTGAGCTTTCTAAACTTGCCTGCGCTCTAATTGCAGAGCGGAGACTCTGCATGCAGAACAAGCCAGCCCCAAGTGATAATCCCAGGCTCAGCCCCGAGGGAATGCCTGGCACTGCTCTGGCCTGATTTTCTTAATGGCTCTGCAACTTGCTACTGGTTTGTTGTAGGTGATTTAAATTGTTATCTCTGAGCACCTTGCTCACCTTGGGCAGAGCTCTTAGGAGCTCTGGTCCTCTAATACCTATATGTTGTGATTTATTTATTAATTTGGTAAAACTTCCTCCCTCCCTCCTTGTGATAAGCCTGATTTGAGCTTGTATCAGTTCAGCAGACTTGGTGAAAAGGGGTGGAAGCCCAGTTGACACACAGAGAGAAGAGTGGGAGACCTTGACTTGTAGCAGCCCCTCCTGCCTCCTCTGAATGCCCCTTCCTTGCTGCCTCCACTGCCTGATCTATAACCCGTGAATCCATGCAACCCCCTTCTCTTGCACTGGAGAATTTGTATTTTTCCTCAGCTAATAACCTGTGTCTGATTCAGTTTCCAGGCAGACCGCCCTGCATTAAACGTCGTCATTTTCCCTCTGCTTCATGAGGACTTGACAGAGGTCATCAGAGATGTCCCCATGCGGCACTTGGATGAAATTACCTTGTTTAAAAGCAGAGTGGCCGAGGAACCTCCCAACTTGTGGTGGTGACGGTCACAGCACGGAAAAGACAGCGTGAACATGTGGAATGGCTTCTTGTTGGCCTGGATTCCCCATCTCCAGCTCTTGGCCGCCTCACTGGATGCTGTACAATCNCACCCAAAAAAAAAAAAAAAAAAAAAAAAAAAAAAAAGCTGGTCCTTTGCAGTGGGGAAACATCTACTGGATATTGCTTGCATCTGAAAAGCCTGTCTCAAAGGCTTCTGGAATCTGACGAGTATTTCCTTGCGGTTACTATGAATTGTTTTGTTATTTTACTGAAGTTAAAGGTAAGAGAAACTGACTTAACGATGCTCTTTCCCCTGTGTCGCCTGGTGTGTTTCCTAAGGGCCCCTGTGTACTTTGGCAGTGTGCTTTGTGATATTGGTGGAAATCATTCTTTGCTTCCGTCTATTTTTGGCGAAGTAGAAAGTCTTAAGCCAGTGAGAGCCCAAAAATGTGTTGCTCAGTGGAAGTGCATCACATCTTTTCTGTGTTATAAGTACGCATTTGTAGTCACACACACGCAACCACAGATATTTAAAGGATTTTTTATTTGATTGAGAAGTACCACAAGGACTCTTCTTTTTCATTTTTATTGTTTTTAATAACAAATTAAGGTCATTAGTGCCTCGACCCTGGTACTTTCTTGCTGATGCTATTTCCATTGCTCTGGTGGAAGAAGTTCTCAGCTCTTTTGGAAATCCTTGTCCTAGGGTTAGATGGTGCCTGCAGTGAATAAGTTGAGGCTCAGATCTGGTTTAAATGCAGTCTGTCTTGCAGTGTAGATGGGAATGTCCAGCTGTCCTTAGATCCCATGCCTTGAGCTCCTGCTGATTTTAGAGATGTTATGAAGCATTTTCATAGTGTGATTTCAGTCAGCTTCTCTGCTCCACAGAACCTCCTCAGGCATCGGTAGTGGTCTGGATCACTTTCATATTGCCTTATTTACTGAGCACTTTTGAAAGCATCAGACAGCTGTACCAAAAGCCGAGTTACGAATTCCTGGAGCTACGTTTCTGGGTGGCAGTCAGATTTCCCTTCTGCTGGAGTATTTTGTGGTCACGTAGTGGGGCTGTCTTCTGCTGAACAGCGATCAACAAGAGCTGTCTGACTTCTCCGCCTAATTGCTCCCTAATGTGTTGAGCAGCGCTTTTCTGGGGAGGCCCAGTGTCATCCAAAGATGAAGTCCCCATCTCCTTGTTGACGTTTTCTACACAAGATGCCATCTCCCAAACGCTGTTCTGCCACCAGTGGTTCAGAGGCAGCCTGGTCTGGTGGGATAGACTTGAGAGCAAAATGCATCTTGCAGTTTTGTAGGACTTTCCTTCTGTACTGTGCTGTCAGCCAGGTGTGAACCTGGCTGGAAATCTGTCCTGCTGATGTGAATCTTGAGCCAGACTGTTGTAACCCTTATGCTCAGATAGGTTGTGGTGTTAACGAGACAGTTAATGTTAGACTTCTGATAGCACAAGCCTGTGTATTGCTACAGCTAACCCCTAATTTGCTGTCTGCCATGAGTTTCTCTCCCTTCCCCGCTCAGGACAGGGTGCCAGCAGCGGTCCCTGGGTTGCAGCTGGCAAGAAGGTGGTGAGGTTGGCTCGTGCTCCTCTAGGAACGGCTGTGGCTGAGCCGCCATCACTCCTCATGTATTTGAGACTCTTCTTCAGGTTAGACGCCGTGCGGGTGAGTGTGAGGAGCTGGTGTGAGGTTCTTGGCATCCTGCCACAGTTTTCTCTCCTGCTCTCCCAGCGAGGTCGTTCTTTCTACCTCTTGTCATATTACTCACCTGTTTGAATCCCTCTCTCCCTCTCCAACATCTTTCTTCTCTCTTTTGCCCTCCCTTCAGCAAATCAAATGTCCTTTATAGCAGAAACGCAGGCCGCTGCTCTGCCCAGTTCAAGCCACTTCAGCTCTGCCTAGTTGTTGTCTGGGTTTCTTTCCTAGAATAAATAGTGAGGGTTAGGCAGCGGGCATTTGCAAAGCTTGTCCTTGTTCCTCTGGTCTTAGAGCAGGATAGCGGGAAGCTGAGGCTATGGAGCCAGCTCTCTAACGCTTAACGTTCTGTCCTGCTGAGGGATCCTGATGCTCAGTACCTGCTGTAGGAGCGAGGCTGTTCCCACCATTGGCAGGGATTTCCCCTCCACATACACACTGGCACCAGCAAGAGCTTGGCAGAGTCGCCAGCTCGCCCCTTCCTGTCCCACTGGGGGACACTGGAAAGCAGAAAACACCAGTAGCTTAATGGTGGTGTTAACCCTTTGCTCTGGGGGGGCTAGAATAACCTGACGGAATGTGCTGTACTTAAACCTTTTGCTAGGCAAAGCAATACCCATCTGCCTCCTGTCTTGCTAGACTGGGGCAGACAATCAGGCATGTTTTATAATGCCATTATTCTGTTGCCTGGAGTATGATGTTTAGACATCTGTATTCACGCAAGCGGGTCAGAAGTGCTGGTGCAAACACTACTAGTTCTAATCGGGGGCTAGGAAAGGTCACCCACAGGTAATAAAGATAGCACCACAACTAGTGATAAAAAGCTTAAAAACTCCTTCCACCCCTGACTCCCCAACTCCGGGCCAATGCTTGATATCTCTACTACAAATCCTCTTATGGTGAGTGAGAATTTCCGCTGCTTCTGCACTCCAGGCAGGATTCACCAGATGTTAATAATGTGCTTATTTTCTCTAAGTGCTATTTTGGCATCGGTGTTAATTACAATTTATATTCTGCAACATTTACACTGGGAAAAGAACCCACCCTAATAGTCCCCAATTGGCAGAGCTGGGCTATTAAACATAGCGCCATATGTTCTGAGCAGAGCAATATATGGGACTCGGAGCTCACTCAGCTGCCAGTCTCCGACGTGGAGCATAGGAGAAGGAGAAGAGAAGGGAGGGAATGGTGTTTTGTTCCTAGCTTTTATTTAATATGAAATTCCCCCTCCTTTTCCCTGGCCTCTGTCCCCGTCTCTCTGGAAATCTCGCTCCCCGCTCTCCCTGAGCATCTAATGAGGTGATCTCTGAGCTTGCTGATGCCACTGTCCGTAGTCTAAAATAAATGAATTCAATTACAGAAGGTGCCCTTCTCAAAGGGGCTGCCTCTGCAGGATTCCTGGTCCCTGCTGGCGTGTTTCTTGCTGCTCTCCAAATCAGTCCTCCCATCTCTGGGGACTGCAGAAGAAGTCTTTGCTTTGACCGCCAGTGAGGTGTCCGCACTTCTTTGGGAGAAGGATATGCTGGGACAAGTGCCATAAGTGGGTAAAATCCAAAGTTATTCGCTGCTTCGCTAATGTCTGAAGTCTTGGTTAGTACCGTGGTTCCTGCAGGCCGGGAGGGTCTAGAACCTGAAGAGTGACGATGGTTTTGGTGTGGGGAATTTGACAGGGTGAAGTCATCAGTGTTTGGGTAGGTTTCTTAGGACTGTAGGTTAAATGATTGCTTCCTCAGCCCTTTTGTGAAGCTGTTTTCGTGGTCTCTTTAGAAGACAGCAGTGGAGCTGCTGGACAGCAGTGGAGCAGAGGGCTGTACGGCAGCGGCCTCTCCCTTCAGGAGAGCTTGGACTGCAGTCACTCCTCTGTTGGGGAGGTGTTTTAGCAGGAGGAGAAGAGATGGGAGTGCGAGGAGGCAGGACAGGAGCGTGGGGTGGACCTCCAGCTGGCAGTCAGACACGTGCTGTGGGACTCCACCTCAGTTTCCCCACTGGTGAAAGGAGAGGAGGGCTCACCCCCCTCACGCGAGGGATTTTGCAGGGGTGCAAGATGCTCTGTCCCCACCCTCCACGACGAGGTGATGCTCCCTTGGGAGGAGAGGGCAGGAGTGGGGCTGCTCATGCAGGCTGATGGGTGACCCTGCTCGCTTTCGTTTGTGTGACCACCTCCTCCTCTGCTGGGGCACGTGAGACTCAGCGGGGAGCAGGGCAGGATCGATCCCCTCACCTTGCTGATCTTTAGAGGGATGAAAGTCTTGGGGTGATGTATGAAAATGTGACTGTACATTGGTGCTGGGTGCTCCCTCCCAGGAGCTCATTTTTAGGATGGGGCATCACCCCTCCCCAGCTGCAGCAATGTGGGGCTTTTCCATTTGCGGAGTTAATTGATGCAGAAGGGTTGCTCCCTCTGCTTAAAGGAGATGCGGTTTCACCTTTGCTGGTCCTGGGGATGGATGGGGAGTGCCCAGCCAAAAGCCCTTGCTCCAGTCTGCAGGGAGACCTGTGCAGGGAGCCGTGCTGGGGATTGCAGAGGCAAATCTCCTTCCACTGCAGCTCTCCTGCCTCTTTGATTAGATGCGCAGGCAGCCGGGGTACTCTGGCAGGAGAATCATTTCCATAGAAACCAATTGGGATGTTGTACGGGGAATAATGATTAATAGTGAAGGGATGTTGCCTCGGGCCCTTTTCATTTTTTAGGGGGCAGCGAGGGACAAACGAGAGCACAGGTGGGGGGACAGGCAGGCTTGAAAACTAATGGAAACCATCCCTTCCATTAATTTCCAGGGCAGCTTCCCCTCTTCTCTTCCTACCCTGCCCCCCACGGCTGCTTCCCAGCTTTCGTCAAATTTTCAAAATGGCTAACCTGGTTAGAAATAATCATAATAATAAAAAAGGATGGATGAGGTCTGACTACTAACATTGTTGCTGTTAGCAGCAGGATTTCAGCCATAAAACATGAAGCAAGGGAGGCATTGACCTTTCCGCTGTTTGAAATGAATGGAGACATCAATATCTATTGTTTTGTGGCATTGCCCTCTGACGCTCTCGTTTCGCCCTCCCCTTTCTTTTTTTTTT
>VZRU01009823.1:23493-38972 GCA_013398155.1 Pedionomus torquatus | reverse complement strand
GTGATTTGTATCTCTGATTTATAAAAGCATCATCCACACAGCGGCACGAACCCTGCCGGGGGTTTTCAGAGGCACAAAGTGAAGCTTTCAGTGAGATGCTAACCCCCAGATGCCTTTCCAGCCCATTTCTCAGCACCGGGGGACCCTGCGGTGCCGCTCAAAGAGGCTTTGTGGTCTCCTGGGCTCTCCCGGGGGCTGGGGCAGGGCTCCTGCAGGAGCAAGGAGACACTGAGACTCCTCAGCTCAGGCTCTGTCCCACCCAAACCCACCCCAATCAATCACCTTTCTTGGCCACAGGGTCAGCAACAGTAAGGTTTTATTTATGAGATTTAAAATTGTCTTTTCCATCTGGGTGAATTCCTGGGTTAGTGGCATATTTGGGTATGAATTGTTTTGCACCGAGACAGACAGTAAAGCCCTTACCCAGACCCCTCTGCTCCCCTCCCCGAGAATCCCCCCGCTTGCAATGTGGTGCTGTTTTCCAGCGCGAAGTGGGTCATCCTCTGCAGCGACCTGAGCATCCCCCGAAGCCCCCGAAGCTGCAGTGACATCAAGGCGGTGGGTGCGTGTGTGCTGGCTCAGACACCAAGAAGGGGCTCCTGCCGCCCCCTAGTCCTCCCCCCCACACAGGGCCAGCAGAGCCTTGCGGTAGTCGCCGGAGGTGTCCTTCTGCAAAAGGGAGACCCATGTCAGAGAGCTGCCGCCTGATGCCTACCCCATGGAAGCCCACTTCAGGGCGCTGGGAAGACTCCGTGCCCTTGGCCACCCCACAGGCATCCATGCAGCAGTGGAAGATGTTGGCGCATCCCCTCTACAGGCAGACCTACCCACGCTGGGGCTGGCTGGGCAGGTTCCCCATCCCCAGGTGATGCTCAGCCCCTTACGCCACTTGTGGCACTGCTCACAGCTCAGGTCCCCGCAGGACTCATGGCCAGGGCTCAGGCCACACAAGGTGACAAGCCAGGGAGGGGTGCCCCAGGTCCCCTCACCTCGATCATGTGGTGCAGGGATTTGTCGAACAGGTCTATGAACTCGCCCCGGATGTTGAGCAGGTCAATCTCGCTCCGGGAAATCATGATCCTAGTGAGGGTCCTCTCATCCGTGCCAGCGCCCTGCAAAAGGAGAGCTTGAACAAATAACCCCCAAGGGACTGGGGTTCATCTTCAGCACAGGCCAAGCCAGGGACTGGGTCCAGAGGAGACCGTAAACGTGATCAGAGGGATAGAGCACCTCTGCTGTGAGGACAGGCTGAAGGAGTTAGGGCTGTTCAGACTGGAGAAGAGAAGGCACTGGAGAGACCTTATGGCATCCTTTCAGTACTTAGAGAGGGCTTATAAGAAAGATGGGGACAAACTTTTTAGCAGGGCCTGTTGTGATAAGACAAGGAATGATGGTTTTACACTAAAAGAGAGTAGATTTAGACTAGATATAAGAAATTTTTTACAACGAGAGTGGTGAAACCTCTGTGAAGAGGTTGCCTAGAGAGGTGGCGGATGCCCCATCCCTAAAGCCATTCAAAGTCAGGTTGGACAGGGCTCTGAGCAACCTGATTTAGTTGCAGGTGTCCCTGCTTATTGCAAAAGGGTTGGACTAGGTGACCTTTCAAGGTCCCTTCTGACCAAAACCTTTCTATAATTCTATGATCTCTCCTTGGACATGTGCTGGGCTTGCTGCTGGCAAGACACAAGCCTGTCTGATGCCCTGCTGATCCCAGAAAGCTGATGCAGTATTGGTTTGAGCTCAGCTCTGCCCTGCTCCCTCAGGAGCCAAATGCTATCGCTACTGTGGGATTAAATCGGAGAGTCCCAAAGGATGTCTGCCCACCATAGCCCCCTCCCACAGCCCAGCCCCAGGGGAGCTCATCTGCACCTTCATGGACTTGTAGAGCTTGTCAGCGAAGAAGGCTGGCTTGTTCTTCACACTCCGGACTGCAACACACAGAGGGGAAAGAGAAAGTGGGCTCCTGGCTCAGAGCACCCTGTCGACACATCGCAGCAAGGAGCTGTGCCAGCCGTTGGGTCAGCTGCAAACGCTCCTTGGTACAAGGTGCAGGCTTGGTCCCATAAGTGCCCCAACACTGTGCCACTCTGGGAGTGTCCATGGCCCAAAAGCAGCAGCAATCTGCCCTCACGTTGCCCTAACAGAGGCAGGCAAAGAGGCTGCCTGCCCTCTGGAGAGCCCAGCTGAAGGGATCACCCGGTGGGCACTGACCGATGGCCAAGAAGGCGTCCCTCACGTCTCCTGACATCCGCTTCCTGATGGCATGCTCCACATCATGGTTGGTCATTTTGATGAACTCCTGAAACACTGGGGATGGAGAAGAGCAGAGGGTCACCACCAAGCAGCTCCATCCCAGTCCTGAGCACCCAGGAGCCCTGAGCCTCAAACAGGGAGACTTCTGGATCATATGGGACCAGAGCAGGCTTGGGTGACCAACCACCCCACATTCCATCTTCTCCCACCACCGGGTAAACAGGGCCACCCCAACCTCTGGGAGTCATCTAGCACTTGTGTTACAGCAGAGGGTCTAGCAGCAATGGAGAAATGTCCTACCTCTGCGGAGGTGGGGGTAGCTGCGGGTGCAGAGGATGCTGAGGAAGCGGGTCTCCAGGGAATCACTGGAGTCATTGCTGGAGACATCAGCAAGTTTCTGAAAGAATAACCAAGAGTGAAGAGGGAGGCAGGGGGTTGAGCATAGTAGAGAGGTAAAAATATAAAAGCTCTTCTGGGACAACCAGATCCGAACACAATCTTGCAAAGGTGGTGGCCTCTTATGAGCAGGAAAGCAGCTTTTTTTAGGCCAAAAAAAGACTTTTTCTGTGCATGGGTGTGAAGGTGCACAACTGCAGGCCCACAAATTACCTCTGAGACAAGATATCTTTCAGATTTTTTATGAAAAAAAGCATTGCAGTGCTCACAGTTAAGACTTCTTATTTTGTCCTTTGGGGAGAATGTTTTGGGAGTGACCAATACTGGAAGGCAAATTCAGAGCTGCCAGACACAGGAATGGCCACCCCCCTCCCTGGGCTGCAGCAGTGATGCTCGTGGCTCAGAGGGCTGCCACCCCTGCTGCAGGGCTTCGGCTGGGGATGCTGTGCTCATCACACCCTTGGGTTATTGCAGTAGAAAGTCTCTCTTTCCCCAACTCCCAGTTTCGGTGAGTCAAGAAAGTCACCTCTGGGTTCCATCCTGCCAGGAGCATGGGTCCTGCATGCAGTCAGCCATCAGGATTGGTCCCCAGCCCTCCCAAGGGCAAGACAGAGGCTTTCCCTCTATTCTGCCTTCCCTCCTCCCAGCCCAGTGCTGCAGGGAAACATCCTCATGCAGGTCTCATCTGTCCCCTTGCCACCCCATCCTCATGCAAGGACCCTGGAGCCCCAAGCAAGCAAGCACAGCCTGCATGGTCAAAGGAGTCCCAGCACATGGTGCTGCTCCCCTCAGCCCAGGATCCGAGGACCCCAGCAGCCCCTCAGACATGCAGAAGGCTGGGGAGTGAAAGGGTAGGCACTCACCAGGGTCTCAGCAATAACCTGGTGGAGAGAAAGAGAGAGACAGGAAGACAACAGGGTCAGAAGGTGCTGCTCAACCTTTATCCTTTTCTGACAAAGCAAGGGAAATCTGGCAAAATCCCCTAAAATGACCTATCTCCAGCTACCCTGCTTCCCCAATAGGTGGGTTTGATCTTAGGACCTATTTCCTCTCCAGTTTGGCCTCCACACCACTACCTGGGATGGGGGGCCTGGTGTGGTCTTTGGCCAGGCAAAGTGAATCCCCCCACCCAATGGGCTTGGGTACCAGCCCATTGCTCCTTGAGGAGCATCCTTGCTTGGCCCCAGCATCCTGCTGCCTCTGCCGGGTGCCAGCAGTGACAGGATGGGAAGGGCAGCTTTGCTGACAAAATGCAGCAAGGTGCCAGGCCAGCTGCCACCAGGCTGGCTCATCCCTGTGTTTGTCACCCCTGGCTCTCTCTTTCTCTGCAGCAGGTTGAGGCGAGCAGTAGCACATGCAGCTGGGTGCAGGCAGCGCAGCATCCGCTCCCTCTGCCGGCAGCAGCCCCACCGGGAGAGCTCTGCGTCTGCTGCTGCTGACAAAGCCTTGGAGCAAGCGGTGCTGGGGCCAGACACCCAAGTTGGAGCTTGGGTTTGACCCTGCACAGAGCTTTCCCAGCCCTTTTGAGAAAGGGCTTGGACTGAAGGAGGCCAAGGTGCACAGCCCAAGGGTCATGTGTCTCCTGAGACTGGGAGCTGAGCCAGGCAATGGGGCCCCAGCACATCCCAGAGCTGTTTCTCAGCTTTCTTCCTCCAGTCCTGGCTCACCACAGCCCAGTAAAGATGAGGCAATGGCTTAGGGCCTGAGGCTGTCATCCCCAGTACACTGGCAGGGTGAAAAGTGGCTCAGGCTTCAGGGCTACCCCATCCACAACTCAAACTCCTGCAGACCAGCCCAAAGCTGCCTTTGAAGCTCAAGTGCCAGATTTCATCATCAGGGTGTGTTACCGACCCCAAAGTGGCAGCTCTGCCCAAGAAACAATGCAGCCTCTGGTTGGGAGCTCTCTGGGGCTGGCACCCATTGCTGTGCTCATGGTTTGCAGCTTCCCATGGAGCAGCAGAGCCCAGGGCTGCAGAAACTGGGCCTGGGGGCTTTACCTCCAAGGGTGTCACTTCACCTGGCATCTCCCTTTGCACCTTACAGAGATCCTCCCTCAGGATCCTTCCCTGAGGGTGCCATTTCCAGACCAGGGGGTGCAGCATCCTCATTTTTATTACAAACAGCCTGTAACAGCACTGCCAGTGCTGTTCTTACCTTGGCATCTTCATGGGCCTGTGTGAGGTTCTCTGGTCCTTCGTCGCGGTTACCCTGTGGTTCAACACAAAAATCATGGAGCTGGGGAGAGGACATCTCCCAGAAGAGCCCCAAGCAAGGGCATGGCAGACAGGGTCCAGCAGTGCTCCCAGCCAGGTGGTGATGTCTTCTCCATAGCCACATCCTCACAGACCCCCACTGCAACCCACAGCAGAGAGGGGACAATCCCCAGCAAGAGAGCTGTCCTTACCAGAGCCAGGGAGACGAGGATTCTCTTGAAGTGCCCTGATGTGTCAGAGCTCAGGTCATCTTCCAGGCGCTTGTGGTAGGCTGTGGAGAAAGGGTACCACTGAGCTCTGCATCCTCCTGCAGATCTGCTTCCCACCCACCAGTGCCTGTTGTGACCCTGGGTCCCCACAGACGGTGGTGACTATCTTCCAGCCTTTGCATGGCTGAAGCAGATGCTTCTATCTGCTGTTTTTAGGCCCAGGGATCAGCCCAGCAGATGTAAAGCCCTAGACATGAGCACAGCCTCTGGCTCCTGAAGGAAGGGGGTCATTGCAAAAAAGCTCCCAAGGAAGCAGAGATTGTTGGCATGTCACCGTGACATGGAGAGGCCAGGACCTGCACGCTGCTTGGGCTGAGCAGCCACAGAGCCATCTATTTAGAACTAGGAGGTCTCTGGGAGAGAAGAGGCTGGGGATATAATCTGGATCTTGCAGCTCTGGTTCCCCAGGGAGAAGGGGGCATGGATGGAGGGGCAAGAGAAGTGTGTGATCTGGAGGTGTAAGAAAGCACAGGATGGATTTGAAGACTCCTGCCAGCCTCATCCAAGGATTCCACTGCTCTTTAATAAGGCGTTGGTCCTGAGGAAGAGCTGCTCTTGGCTATGAAGGACCAGTGGACCCTTACAGCACCAACCCATGGACCCAACCCAGAGACAGTTTTACCCTGGGCTCTAGAAAGGGTCTCATACAGCATTAAAACTCGGTCCATGCCCAGGATCTACTGCTTCCCTTTTCCCTCCTGTGCCGTACCTTCCTGATAAGCATCATTGATAGCTGCAATCTCGTGGTTGTTTCGTGTGGCCATGATTTCAATGAGGACGCTCTCATCTGTGCCAGCCCCCTGGAAAAGAGCAGCATGGTGGGGTGCTGAGGGTGCCAGCACTGTGTGGGGATGAGGTGGCATCACCTCACCAGTGCCAGGCAAAGAGGGGCTGCTCTAACTCCAGGACTACCACACGCCCAAAGTCCATGTCCAGCAAATGGTGGGAACCAACTTGAAAGCATCCAAGAGGGGTCCCAACTGCTGTGACTGGTGGATCATGCCACATATTACTGGTTGCCCCTACCCTGGGCTTTCCTGTGCCTGCCTGCACCAGGGCACTGCTCCTGGTGCAATGTGAGGGTCCTCTGTAAAACCATGGGAGGCCTCCTTGCAGGGCTTTATGTACATGCTGGGTTGCCAAGATGCTAAACTGGGCTCCTGGTGGATCTTGAGTGCAAACCAGGTCTTTGTCCTGGTGCTTTCTGCTCTGTTTTCCTTTCATACAGGAGATGAGAGCTTGGGGGGGATGTGAAGCTGGGGCGCACTCACAGCCCTGGAACACCAACAGTGTGGGTACAACCCCAGAGAAAACCTCCTGGTCCTCATGTGCTGAAAGCCAGTCCCACCAGTGTGGCAGTTACCTCCACGGCCTTCTTCAGCTGCTTGGCATCGTACTGTGCCGGCGTCAGCATCAGCCCCAGGATCAGCTTTGCCAGGCTGCCCGACAGCTCAGACTTCAGGTCTGCCATCAGGTCCTACAAGAACATTTGGGGATTCAGTCCCTGGCTCCTTCCACAGCGACAGACCAGCTGAGGCAACATGAGGGAGAAAACGGGAGGAAGGAGACATCTGGGAAGACCCTTGAGATGGTTTAAGGTGTCATTTTGGGGGGTGGTTCTGGAGTCCTCTATGCGGGACTGAGGATGGGGCAAGCAAAGGGGAAGGGATGTCCTCCAGTCGGTCTGGTGGTACACCCACAACAGGAAGCTGATTGAGAAATTGGTCTTCCTTGGGGGAGTCATGACAGAGCAAATTGGGGTGCCTGGTCAGGATTTCTTTTAGCAAGGGGCAGATTGCTGCGTGGGAGGGGGCTGGATCCAGGCAGAAGGAGGGAGCAGGGTGGGAGGGGGCTGGATCCAGGCAGAGGGAGGGAGCAGGGTGGGAGGGGGCTGGATCCAGGCAGAAGGAGGGAGCAGGATGGGAGGGGGCTGGATCCAGGCAGGAGGAGGGAGCAGGGTGGGAGGGGGCTGGCAGTACCCTGCCGTAGTGAGCCTTGTAAGCCTTTAGGATCTGCTGCCTCTGGGCGTTGCTCCTCTGTGTCAGCACCTCGATGATGGCCCCTTCATCCGTGCCTGCAATGACAGCAGTCATGCTGGAGGGTGCCAAAGGGGCCAGCAGAGCCACACCATGTCACCCCTAACTGTGGGCACATTGCTGTCGTCCCCCATGTAAAAGGGTGATAGGGAAGAGGGAGCTCCCAGGGTTCCAAAACTCTCTTTTCCCCCTTCCCAGGGCTTTCAGGAAGCCGTGATTTGCTCAGGGTGGGTTTTCTGCCCCAGGAGCTGTTGAAGAGCATCACGAAGGGGTGGGCACACGGTCCCAAGCTTACCCAGGCCTTTCATTGCCTTCCTCAGCACCTGCGCATCCCCATCATCGTAGAAGTTCTCTGTGGGATGCACGGTTCCTCGCAGCTGTGGAGGCACAGAGGGGTTTGGGTTCCTCCCTGAGCTGGATGGGATGGAGGGAGGGAGGGAAGGAAAGAGGGAGGGAAGGTGCCACCCGGCAAGCTGAGGCCAAAGCGGGTCGTGTGTTAGTGCAAGCACCTGGGGCTCAGTGAGGTCCCCACCACTGTCACCCCTTCCATTGAGGGGCAAACCATAGCCAGGCCAGCAGAGAGAAAGGAGAAGACAGCAGCAGAGAGTCCCTGGAGTCGCAGTGTCCTGCTTGGTGTTACACCTGCCTGCCCCAGTGCTGGGACACTTCGGCCAGGGCTGGCCACATCAGCTGAGAGCCAGAAGAGTCGCTGGAAGGGTGCCTGCCTGCTCCTTGCCCTGTAATTCTATGCTCCTGCATCCTGACAGCTCCCAGCCCATCTCCATCCTCCCCGTGCACACAAGGCTCAGGGTACCTTTTCTGCACCTCCCAAAATGCCCTTTTGTGGGTGTCACCAGCTGCATGCAGTGTCCTGGCCTTGGGGAGCAGCAGGGGGTCTCTGGTGGGCACCGGAGCCAGGGCTGTGTGTGATGCACTGCAGACATGCAGGGCCCAGTGCCCCAAGGGTTAGTGGTTAGTGGAGCCCACGGCAGGGTGGCCAGCTCTGCCAAGGTTACGTCTTGCCAACTTTGTGCCCCAAAATCGGAGAATAGTGTCGAGAGAAGCCGTAGAGCAAGAGACAGAGCGGAGGTGCGGGGCTGGCGGTGCCCCACAGCAGAGAGGAGCAGGCGGGGGTCCCAAGCTGGCAGGGAGCAGACGGGGGGGTATGGGGAGGAACTGGGGGGTGCTGACCTCTACTTTGGCCACTGCGCTAAGCTCCCACATCCGATAGGCCACCTGCGCCGCCTCGGGGAAGAACTCACCTGCGGCACTGCAACGGGAGGGTAAGGACAGGGGACAGTGAGCCGTGGGGGTCCCGCGCCATGTCCTGCCCCTCCACGAGGGATCTTTTGTACCCACTGAGTGCCGGGCATGGAGCCCGGTGCTTGCTGTGGGGCTGGGTTGGGAACAGGAGGAATCAGGTGAATCCCAACTGCCACCACCAGAGCATCCTCCCTCCAGATGTTTATCTCTGCCCTGAGGGGCTGCCACATGCCAAGAAGGGACCATGGCATCATGATTGGCCATGAAGGGGGTCCACAGGGCCCCCTGTGCCAAACTGCCATCACTGAGGGTACTGCTGGTCCAGGTGCTCCACTAGGCTCTGACCCAGTGATTTGTACCCAGCACCAAGGGGGTGAAAAGGGACAAACAAGGGGTGAGAGGTGGTCTTACTCATCATCCCCTCCGCACAGCTTCAGCAGGGCCTTCTTGTACTCCCCGGAGGTGTCCTCCTGCAAAGACAGATGGAGATGGAGAATTCTGCAGCAGGGGGGGTGAAGACAGTGCTGTGGAATGGGCACATGGAGAGGGCTGTCCCTGAGCCTTGTCCTCAGAAATGGACCCCTGGCACAGGCAGTGGCATCACGAGGGAGGCAGCACTAGCAGCTACTCAGAGGGTCACCTCAGAGGGTGACTGGGGACCCCCAGCACTTACCTTTATCATGTTGTAGAGAGATTTCTCATACTTGGTCCTGAACACCTCCCGGATGTCCAGCATGTCAATCTCGCTGCGGGACACCATGATGCGGATCAGCGTGTTGTCTCTTGTGCCCAGTCCCTGCAACGGAGGAGCCCCCACATCAAGCATGGGGTGGCCAAGCAACACTGCTCAGCCCATCACGTTTGGGACCCTCTATCAGACTTCTACCCAACCTCAGGTCTGAAAGAATAAGCTATTTTGAGGGAAGAGCAGAGACCCCAGGTCACAGAGGTCTTGTCTTTATGCACCTGTATCACCCTGCCCTCCAGCAGCACCCCATGGCAAGGGGACCCCTCCTCTGGCTGGCTGGCTCCCCACAACATTGCGGTGGCCCCCTGGGGAAGGGACAATCCACTCACCTTCATGGCCTTGTAGAGCCTTTCAGCAAAATACTCTGCTGTGCTTCTGATGCACTTCACTGCAGGGAAATTGAGGTGTGGTGAGGGATGCTGGCACCCAGTTTCACCAGTGGCCCCAGCCCCTGAGCACCACATTCAGCATCACCAGCCACCTGGAAGGAGCTCTCCCACCCCAGCAAGGCCAGTGGTGTGTTTCTGCAGCTTCCCCCTCCCAGTGACTGACTTACCCACAGCCAGCATCAGCTTCTCAAAGTCACCGGAGAGCTCTCCCCGGATACTCCTCTCAATTGGCTTCCCAGAAATCTTCAGGTACTCGTCAAAGACTGCAGGATGAGAGTGAGATGATGCCTGGAGAAATTGCCAAGATGCCTTCAAGCCCAACCCCGAGATTGCAAGAGATGCTTACCAAGGCGGAGGTGCTGCTTGCTTCGCCGGCCAAGGATGTAGATGAACTGTGCCTCATCTGTGCCCCATTTCAGCTCACCGGCTTCCAGCAGGTCCTTGTGGGTTGGGGAAGGACACAGAGCCCAAGTCAGGTTGCTGCTCATGTGGGGCTTTGCTCAAGCACAGGCACCCTTGGTACCCATCTGCATTTTGCAGGCCTAGGTCTAGATGGCCTTAGTGCCACCATCCCCATGCTGCTTGGATGCTACCTCTCCCAGCGACCTGCCGCACCTCACCTTGGCATCCTGCTCCACCAGGTCCTCGCTCACAACATCATCTTCCTCTCTGCTGCCCTGTAAGACAGAGATGAGCTCAGCCCTGCTGGGCATAGGCACCCACAATCTATAGATACTGAACAGATGGGCATACCTGAAGCAGAACAACAAGCATCTTCTTGAAGTGGCCTGATGTGTCTCCAACAATGTCAGCCTCCAGGTCTCTCTCATAAGCTGGTGGAAGAGGGATAGGTCAAGGCCTGGAGAGTGGATCCCCTCACCTCTGCCCCTTGTCCTGGGCTCAAGAGGACACAGGACAGCCTCTGGCTTTCCCCAGCCCTCACCATCTTTGTAGGCAGCCACCAGGTCATGGATCTCCTGATTGGTGCGGGAGGCAAGGATCTCAATGAGGCACTTCTCATCTGTGCCGACACCCTGCAAGAAGAGATGCAGCCCCATGAGCAGTGGGGAGAGTCGTGGTGTCCTCAAGGGAGCCCGGGGGGAGAGCCTGCCCAACCCTTACCGCAATGGCATCTTTGATCTCCTTGGCGTCACTGTAAGCTGGGGGCCGCATCAGGCTCACAATCAGCCGCTCAAACTTCCCTGTCAGCTCATACTTGAGGTCTGCAATGAGGTCCTGGTAGAGAGGGAGAAAGGGGCAAGGAGACATTTTGCTCCATGGCATCTCTGAGTGGGTCCAGGGGGTGGTGGGTCCCTGCGTGGGCTGATTGATGGCAGCCATGGCCACCTACATCTGCAGTGGGGACATGGATCAGGGAGTGTTTCTGTTGTTACCTTCCCATAGAGGGACTTGTAGGCTTGGCAGATCTCCACTCGCTGCTTGTTGCTTCTGGATGTGATAAGGTCAAGGATGGCGTCCTTGTCGCTGCCTGTGGGGAGAGCCAGGAATCACATTTAGCCCCACGACTGGGTCTCACCCTCTGTGGCTGGGCTTATCATTTTCATCCTGCCATGCCCAAAGCTGCTTCCAGCTTGGGGCTGGGAGGAAAAGCAGAGACAAGCTGGCTCCAGGGAGGGAAGGGGAGCCAGGAGTGGTCTTGGGATGCTGCTAAAGTAGAGAAGCAGCTGAGAAGGGAGGCAATGCAGGATGTCCAGTCATGCAACGGTCAACTGAAGGAATAGAGGACATCAGGGTGAGCCCAGAATGACAGTCTGGAGCTGCGTACGTACCAAATCCCTTCATGGCATTGTACAAAGCCTCTGCATCCTGGCTGGCGTCAAAGCCTGGGAATTCCTTCACCGAGCCCCTGTAGACCTAGGGGAAAAGGAGGGGAGAAGGTGAAAGGGGAAAGAGCAGCCCCCAGTGGGATGGGGGAAGGAGAAGTTGAAGCTGAGCAGGATTGGGGTGAGATGCGTTCCTGCTTGAGCTGCCCGAAGACAAAGCTTGGCCTCAAACATAAACACTTGTTCTCCTCCTCAGTTGTTTTCTTTCCTGTTTGCTCTCCCCACTGTGCAAACTGTTTATGGACAGGCTCACTGGAGTACGCAGCCTTCCCTCCCGTATCTCATCAGCATCGCTCTCTGTTTGCTACTTGTCCCCAGTGTTTCAGCTGGATATAACCCTCCCCACCGCACCAGCAGGAGCTGGTGATTTGAAGGGAGGTTTTTTGAGCACAGTTAGGTTCCCAGCTCTTTCTGGGGGGGTTGAACAGGAAAAGAAGAGACCCCAGGGGAGGGTTAGATGCCATGAATGCAGGGGAAGAAATGGAAGACCAGGGCAATCCCCCTGCACACAGCTGGGTGGAAGGAAGCCATGGGACTTGGATTGGAAGCAATGAAGGAAGTCCTTTTCCTGCTGCCTGTTGTGAGCAGGGGAACCCTCCGGATGCTGAGAATGCCCAAACTCTGCATGGCCTCCAAGCAAGGAGACATATTTACAGGCACAAAATCATTGTGGACTGCAAAGCAGAAAGCTGAGCTGGGGCTCTCAGCTGCATCAGCATCCTGGGAAACTCTGGGCATCCTCCCTTGGCTCTGCTTGTACCATGTGCCAGCTGGGTGCGTACACTTCCCAGGGTTTGCTTGCTCTCTCAGGATCTGCTGCAGTACTTGTTTAAAATTCTGAAGAGCTTCACGAATGCCCAAAGCTATTGGATGCCAGTGTGGGCATCCAAAGCCGACACATCCCCAGAGATGAGCACCAGGCAGGCAGCACCAGTGCCAGCATTCCTGACCCAGCAAGTGCCTCCAGGAATGATCCCAAGGGAATAGACATGGGACAACCCCTTACCCATCACTCCCATCCCAACACTGTGGCACAACAGCTCCAACGTGCATCTCACACAGCTGGTCTCTGTAACCCCATTTTCCAGCCAGAAACCAGTCCAGGCTGGGGACATCCCACAGGCCCTCTTGGGAGGAGCTGCTGGCACTGGTGTCCCACGTGGTGGGGACCAGGTCTGGCAAGAAGAGATGCTGCCCTTCGAGGGAGCTGAGTGAGAGCAGGGGCAGATCATATTGCAGGTGATTCATCCAGAGAGCTGGATTTAGCCCCACTTCCCGGCAGCTCTCATGCCCTCCTGGCTCACTGTGAGCTGCTGCCCACACACGTGCCTTGCAGAGACATAAATAAGGAGTTGCAGGGCAAAGGAGGTGCCTGGAGGGCAGCAGGAGAGGATGAAGGTGGCTGGAAGGTGCTGGAGGTCACACAGGTGGTAATGGGGAGAGAAGATGTTGACCCATGGTTAAATGGGGAAGAGGAGTGGGCTGTGTTCCTATCCCATTGAGCCATCAAAGCATGACCTGCCATGGCAGGGACAAGGGAAACTGAGGCAAGAGCTCAGTGCTGTACATTGCCCCAGGCTTCCTGCCCCAGGGAGGTGCAGAAACATCGCTGGAGGTAGGGGGAAACAGCATCTTGCCTGCTACTCCCTCCTTACACCCCCATCCCCTTTCCATCCCTGCTTTGGCTGCTGGGGCCTCCTGCCTCCCCTCCTCCAGCCTCTGAGTCATCCCAGCCTGCCTGGGACCTCCCAGCTAAAAATAAGCCAGGCTGGAGCCAGGGAGGGTGGAAGCAAAATTCCCAGCATGGTTTCACTCTTTCCCACCACACTGCTGCTGGGGGTCCTGGACCCCCACAGGGGTGATGCTCACCCACACTGTACCTCAGTTTCCCAACCCAGAGGCAACCAGCCCCTCAGCTGGGTGGGAAGCCATGGGTAATTAGGCTTGAGGCAATAATTACTTAATTTCTGGAGGGAATAGAAAGCAGAGCGCAGTGGAGAAGGAAGACTCAGGGCTGGGACTCCTCCCCTGCCTGACATGCTGCAGGCAGCCTGCACCCTGACAGCCACAGCTGCCCACCGGGGCAGGGTTTTCCACCCACGCCGAGATGTTTTTGAGATGTTTTCCTGGCTGCAAGGCAGCACCTGCTCACCCAGCTGCCATGCTGCACCAGCCCCAGCTTTGAGGGGGGAGAAATCCAGGCTAGGGAGGGGGATACAGGCCAAAGCAGAGCTACACGCCTTGCAGCTGGCTCAGGCGGGATTTCTTTCCAGCAAAAGCCCAAATTCACAGTGCAAAGTCTCTTCTGCTCCCCCATCCTGCTGTGGTTCCAGAAGGATTTTTGCTCCTCGCTGTCCCCGCTCTCCCAGCTCCCCACCCCAGCGCTTCCCACATCCAGACAATGCTGACTGGAGAGGCAGGAATGTAAACAGGCTGCGGGCAGCATTACACCCCACACACGTCACCATCATCATCCTCGCTGCATGATGGAGATGCTTTCTGGGGTCTTCTCCGTGGCAGGGACCCCCACAGCACCCCCAGACCCCATCCTTGCAGTGTATGTGTCACCCTTACCTTTCCTTTGGGTGCCATGGTTTCCCAAGCTGGTATTCACCAGAGGGACGGCAAGAAGGAGCTGTGGGAGGGAACAAAAAAGCCGATGTGAGTCTCCAGAAAGCTGTGCTGGTTCAAGGAGGCTTCGCTTCCTCCCTCGGGTGCTGCTGCCAGCCATGGCCGCAGGTGCGGTACCCGTGGGAGGGCAATGGCCAGGTGATGCTGGGGATGTTCAGGGTGAGGGGCTTCACCAGCCACCCTGAGGTCACCAGAACTGAGGTCCTTTGGCATCTGGCACCGAGTTGGGGACCCCGTGGCCAGGGACCTGTGGAGACAGGCCCCCGTGCAGCTTCCTGCCAGCACCAAAACTGGGAGGGGAAGAAAGCGCTGAATACGTGGAAATGAGCTGAGCATCCTCTGCTAGGCTGACCCTCCTCATGGTGCTCGGCCATTCTCCCCCTGCTCCCTGCAGCCCCCCAAGCCCTGGCACCAGCCCTGGCACCAGCAGCTGCTGGGGATGCCCTGTTGCTGCAAGGTGCTGGGGCTGGGCATCCCCCGTGAAATCCCACCAGCTTTATCTGAGTTTGCGTGCACAGAATCAAGGCCACCATCAGTCCCACGCACTCAGCAGAACCCAGGAAACGCAGCCGGGTTTCCAGGGTAACTCGCAGGTTGTTTTCCAACACCATTTATAGCTGCAACCCGCTTCGGTGCTGGCTCTCTCCACCCGCCCCCATCTCTCCCCAGACAAAGTCTCCAGCCAGTGCAGTTTTCTGCGAGAAAGCTGAGGGAGGAAGAGAAACAGCTGGAAAATGGAGCATGGCCATGAATGAACTGCTGAGTGTCAGCTGAGCTCCAGCCATGAGGCACAGCCCTCCCTCGGCGACACGTTGCAGGAAAGCTGAAGGCGCAGTGGGGCCGCCCTGAGGGGGTTTCTGCCCCCAGCCGAGTCCTGTTTCATGCCGTGGAGAGAGTAGTGGAAATCCCATGAACCCACCCCAGCCCAGCTTGTGAGAAGCAGCCATGGAGGGGGACACCCGGCCCCGCAGCCATCGCTGCAGCTGGGTCACCCCATTTTGGGTGCAGGAAACCTGTACTTCTGTCCCCCACGGGCATCCCTTGCCAAAGGGAGGAAGTTTCGCAGAAAAACCAGAGCTGCCATCGCCTCTCCTTCCCGTTTCAGCCGGGGAGGCTGCAAGCCTCGGCCCCTCCTGGCTTCTGGCTGGGGGAGACCCTCCACACACCCTGTGCGCAGTGGGGCTGCACTGCGGCCAGATGCTGGGTGGGTGCCAGGGGATTCCCCCCCCCTGCCCCGAGCCCGTGCAGTCTTTTAATGCCGCTCAGGTGCCCCTACATGAAGCTGCATATCCTCCAGGGGACAGAAAAAGCCCTCTGACACAGCCCCCCTGCCTCGCTCCGTGCATACAGCGGCCAGGCTGAGACTGCCCAGCTCATCTCAGCAGTGGTAGAGAATCCCCGGCCACACCCAGTCCCCATCCTGTCCCTGTCCCTCCC
>VZRU01009823.1:9331-23461 GCA_013398155.1 Pedionomus torquatus | reverse complement strand
AACGCTGCTGACACTGCCGCAGGGGCTGGGGGAGCAGCCCCAGCTCTTGCCCTGCCAGCAGACGATGAGGGGAGGGTGCCTGGACAAACACACCACATCCACAGGGCAGGCGGTCAAACCCGGGGGCTGCAGAGCCTGGGCATGGGGATGTCCCTGCCCGCCCCCCCCTCACCCCAAATGATGGAGAGGTTTAGGATGGGGGTGTCCCTGGGTGGAAAGTGCCATGAGAAACCCCAAGTGATGTTCATAGTGCATCCCTTTACAGAACAACCCCCCTTTTCCAAAAAAGCCTCTGTCCCCCACCCATGGTATGCACCCCACCAGTTTTTCTGTAGCTTTGGGCTGAGGGGTTTCACCCCAGGAGCCCAGCAGATAATTTTACTGCCTTCTGGGGCTCTCCTGGCAGAGCCACACACAGCAAAGGCCACAGCACACCCAACACCCCATCATCCTGCCTGCGGGGTGGAAAAGGAACTTCACCGGGTTAAAAAAGCAGCATCCGTCCTCCCTGCAAGGCAAGGGATGTCCCCAAAGTCCCCTGCCCCACCCCAGCGCTGAAAAGTCCCCCTGCCCCCTCCCCATGCTGCTGGGGTGTTGGAAGGTGCCTTTGCCTGTGCAAAACTGGCAGGGTCCTGAACTGGGGGGATCCTCCCCACCCAGCCCCCTGCATGGAGGGGTGGGTGCTCCCACAGCCACCCCAGCAGGGACAAAGGCACATCCCAGCATGACACACCCATGGGCCCCACAGCAATATCAACAAGCACCCCAAAAAGCATCCTCTGCCAGCATANTAAAAAGGGAGGATTTTCCAGGAAAAGAAAAACAAGGATCCCCCCCTGCAGCCACCCCTTGGAAGAAAGTCTCTGCTGGCAGGGCTCCCTGCCTTGGCCAGGACTTNCCCTCGCCCACCAGCACGGTCCCCCCTCATGCCAGCCGACACTTACGAGTGGCAGCGGGGCCTGTCCGGGTGGGCTCACGGGAACAGCCTGGCCACCGCCGCGCTCGGTGCGTACTTGTGGCCGTCCTTGGCGTGCAGCTCGTCCTCCCAGCGAAACGTCACCGCTCGCCAGCCCTCCAGTCCCCGCCTGCCATGGCACCGGGGTCAGAACCACACTCCCACCCAACCCCAGAAACTCAACCCCTTGGGTTTGGGGGGGAGAGGGCGGGACGGGACACCCACTGCCACCCACAGAAGCACCCTGTCCCTGCCAGGGTGTGGGGACGCGTGTGTCAGGGGGGTTCACTTGGCAGAAACGCCCCACTGCTGGGTGTGGAGGCTGTGTGCCAGCAGCGGTGGCGTGCAGGGTGCCAAGAGATAACGGTGATTGCATTTCAGCTGCAGAAATTTCACCCCCTTCCGCCTCCCCACCCTCCCCCGGTTTCCTGATGAAGACGGTGCTGCGGGGTACCCTGCTGCCGGTCACCTCAACCCACACCCAAATTGCCCTCTTCCCTGGCTGTGGTTGGGGTCTGACCATCCTGGACCCTCTGGAAAAGCCAGGCAGGGGAAGGCTTTACCCCCCCAGGAACTGCTTTGGGGGGAAGGTGCTGATCAGGGCTCTGCAAGGACCATCCGTGGGGCAGGAGCTGAGCTGGCACAGGCAGCTCATCGTTTCCTCCCGACCTTCCATCCTCATGCAGACAAGAAGAATGAAAAGACCTTGCAGCACAGCAGTGGGTGGAGACGGGGGCTGAGATGTTCCTGGAAGGCTGCACTGCTGCCTGCAGCACCCCGAGGCTATTCCCTTCCCTGCTCAGGTTAACCCTTCTTCTTAACACTCCTTCTTTGCCACCACCCTTTGCTCCAGCTGCCACAGAAGCTGCAGCAGGGCTGGAGGAGCTGGTGGGACCCCTGGGAGCTGTAGACAGTGGTGGCTGTGGTCTGGCTGTTGTCAGCAGGGACAGATAAAACCAAAAGCCCCATCGGGATGTTGAAGGCTACTGGCACGTAACCCCTCAGGCATCCAAGCCCTGGTGGCACCCACTGGTTGGAGCATCTCTCCAGGGCTGCTCAGCCCTACTTGTCCTGAGAGACAGTGATCCTGGGCAGCAGGGACCCCAGGTTAGGCATGACACACCTGATGGTTGGCATACAGCCACAGGGCTGCATCATGTTCCACTCCCT
Organism: Pedionomus torquatus; assembly: GCA_013398155.1. Lineage (NCBI taxonomy): Eukaryota > Metazoa > Chordata > Aves > Charadriiformes > Pedionomidae > Pedionomus > Pedionomus torquatus. The sequence goes on along the minus strand of VZRU01009823.1, from coordinate 21,336 downwards.
ACCCCCAGAAACTGGAGACACCCTGGGAGATGACGACCCTGATGGCCAGCCAACACAGGCTGCTCCTTCTTGTCCTGTCGTTCCCTTAGAGCAATGTTCTCTCTCTCAGGCTGGCGTTGGTGTCTCGAGACCTTGTTCATGTGAGACTGCGTGGGTGACAAGCATGCCTTTGTTCACCCTGGGCTGCAATGCAGGACAACAACCCTGTTCTCCTCCTAGTGCCCCTGGCTGTGCCACGGTGTGCTGAGCCCCCCTGCCCCAGAGGGGCACTAGCTCTGCAGCTCACAGGGTACGCTGAAGACATGGAGCACGGCAACCTTATAGTTAGAGCACACCCACATACTTTAGGTGCTCTGTGTCCTTCCTCGCTTCATCCCTGCATGGCTGATATTCTCTTCTTCCTCTGCTCCTTGCAAGTTTCCCTATCACTGGAAGGCTGGAGGATGTATATCATAGCCTATACGTGACCCTAAATAGCTTTTGTCCCCAAATACCATAACCAGACCCAGCCTACACACTACCTATAGCATAATCAAAATTAGACCCTTGTTCCAAAAATACCAGCTCCCAGCCTCTCCTCGTTACCCAGACTTGCTCCTCTTCTCCCAAGATACTGAAGACCACCCAAACCATACCACAGCTTCCACCCTATCCCTTCCCTACTTAGAACAAACCTGTAGATCAGTTATATTGAGGCCTGAGGGCACTTATATGCTTTATCAGCCCTGAACAGCCTCACCTGGAACCCCCACCCACACAGCCCCAGGCCTCATTTAAGCCCAGCTCTGGACCCATCTGTGTCTCCACTTGTGCTCTGGTTCTGTAGGTTGTGGGAGAGGTACTCCATTAGGGTTGTCCCTGGTGCGGTTTTTTCCCTCTATTGAGAAGGACCAAGATTTTTTTGCACCTCTGCAACCCCTCAGCCAGAGTAGGAGCTAGGGGGCCCTAGGGGGTGTATGAGGCAAATGTTTGGGCTGAAAGCTGCAGCCCCAGACCAGTTCCTAGGGTGAAGCTGGCTGTGTCGGTGGTAGATGGTGCAGCCCACTCTGCTACAAGCTGTGGTTGTACTGACTGGACACTTCTCCCTTCTCCAAGGATGTTGTCTTTCTGTGATAATGTTGGGATGAGGTGTAAGTAGCAACTGGGATCTTGGTGCCTGTGTTCTGGGGAAGTGCTGGCAGCCTCAGGGCTCTGCTCCTGGGAGCTGGGTCTGTGCTCCTCTACCTTGCTGCTGTGGTCAGTCCTTAGACCTGCTCAGCTCCCTCTGTGTCCCTTGGGGACAGCTTGGCCTGGGTACAGCCACAGCTGTAGGTGCCTGCACTCTGACCTGGCCGTGCATCTGCTCCTCTTTGGATTTTGTCCAAAACCTGCTCTGCAGATTGAGATGGGAACCCCTGGTGTGAGGGAGCAGGGAAGGGGTTCCCCCTTCTACCTGCACAGGCAACTTTGAAATGTTAATTAAGCCTCCCTTGATAAAGCCCCTGAGCCTATTAGCATTGCGGGCTCGTGTGTATGATTTGGAAGGCGTTGTGGGAAAAATATTTCTGCACAGATTTCCTATTGTGCAGCCCAGGGGTGGTGGTCAGCGGTGGGGGGGGCCAGGGCGCTCCCAAAAGGAATTTAAGGGGAGAGTGTAACTGGGGCTGCCCGGTGCTCGCCCTCCCCATCAACTTGCAGCTGGAGCCGTTTGCCCAAAGGATGGCTGGAGTAAGTAGTTCATCTCACAGAAGAGGGGGAAAATCATCAGAGCAAGATGTCGTGAGTGGGACTGGCGATGTGTTGCTGGTAGGGTGGTGGTGGTGGGAAAGCAGCCCCAGCTGGCCTGGCCTCAGGTGGTGGCTCTCCAGCCCCCAGGGGACATGATGGCTATCCTCAGAGGTTGGGGGTCTCTGTGTCATGAGGGTTTGCAGTAGCCCATGCTGTGGATTGGGGTGCTGGGTGGTTCCAGTCTCTTCTGGGTTCCACGCTGCAGCGGGGACTGCATGGCCCTCTGACTCTCTCTGCTGCTGGGATGTGTTGGTGGCCAGGGTTTCCAGCCTGGTCCTTATCCCTGTAAGTAGCAGATTATGGCATTTGAAGCATGGACTTTGCCTGGTTGTGGGGTAGTGCAGGGGTCCTGGGAGCACTGTGCCCATGTGGAGGTAGGCAGCCCCTCTTCCCCGGTGGTAGGAGCTCCTGGGGAAGGATAGGGGAGTGCGTGTGGGTCCCACAAATGTCACACAGTTTGGGTTTTTTGCTGGGCTGACATCTCCATCAGTGACCTGAGCAAGCCCTTGGTCCCTGTCCCAGCTGTGCCACTGACTTACAGTTACAAGTGCTGTGGGAGCATCTTCAGCTGAGCACATGGGTCCTTCCTGATGTACTGTGAGGCAGATAACTGCTCCAGGAGTGGAGCATCTCCCACCCCTCCTCCTCTTGCCTAGTGTAGGGCCAAAACTCAGCTGTTTGTCAGTCTCTGCGGCTTCTGCAATTCAAATAGCTTCAGTGTCAAAGCTGGGAGGATGCTGGCGATCCTGCATCCCCTGCTGGGGCTGGAAGGGGGATAAGCGGGTATCCTTGTCCCCTCTCACCCTAGCACAAGTGAGACATAGCCCAGTAAACTGCAGTCATGCCTTGCTGCCCTTCTCACCAGGGATGAAGGAAGCAAACAGCTATTTTAGCCTCCTCTCTCTCTGAAATGGGCTGTTCTTCTGGCAGAGGCAGAAAATGGGCAGTTCTTGGGGAGTCTGGAAGGCATTCTGTAGGTGGGGGGAGCTGCAAGGAAAATGTTCAGGCTGGGCTTGGGTCATGTCCCCAGGCTGTGGGGACAACATCCAGCTGATGGGGCAGAAGTGTCCTCAAGGCTGCTGCTCTTCTCTCCTGCAGATGCCAAGCTGGGACTGCTTCCTCTCTGTTTTGAAGATGCTTTCCCGCAGAAAGCAAGTCCCAGCCGGCTTGGAGAGCTCCAGCCTTCGCCGCTGCCTCTCCACTGTGGACCTCGTCACCTTAGGAGTGGGCAGCACGCTGGGGGCTGGCGTCTATGTCCTGGCAGGGGAAGTGGCTAAGACCAGCTCTGGTCCGAGCATCATCCTTTCTTTCCTGATTGCAGCTGTGGTGTCAGCTCTGGCAGGCCTTTGCTATGCCGAATTTGGGGCCCGTGTGCCCCTGGCTGGGTCTGTCTATCTCTACAGCTACGTGACAGTGGGTGAGCTGTGGGCGTTCATCGCTGGGTGGAATCTGCTGCTGTCCTATGTCATTGGTATGAGGTGTCTGATCCCTACTTGCTTTTCTGTGGCTTTGCTGGGTGTCATTCCCAGACCCCGCAGGGCCACCAGGGCTGCCCTAGCTATCACCTCTCCCCAGGTACCGCCAGCGTTGCCCGGGCCTGGAGTGCTACCTTTGACCAGCTCCTCGGCAAGAAGATGGGGAGATTTTTGGGTGCTCATGCAGCCATGAGCTCTGTGGGACTGTCAGAGCACCCAGATGCCTTTGCCGCTGGCTTGGTGGTCTTGCTGGCAGGTAGGATGCCTTCCCCTGTGATACTCTTCATCATGTAGGATGAGTTCCTCACCCCAACATGGACTCTTCAGGATGATGCTGACCCTCCCTGAGGTTTTGCCATTTCCCTGAGCAAAGAATGGGGAACACAAGGGGAAGTGGGGGAAATCTGCAGATGTTCCTGACTCTGCCATTGTCTGCCCTTTTCCACCCTCCCCAGTAATGTCTGCCATGGACCTGATGATCATTCAGTGTACTTGGCCAGTTTTTTTTCTTTTCATCACCAGGGCTTCTTTCCTTTGGAGTGAAGGAGTCCATGGTGGTCAACAAAGCCTTCACAGCTCTCAACACGCTTGTCCTGCTCTTCATCACAATCAGTGGCTTTATCAAAGGCAGCCTGAGCAACTGGAAGCTCAGGGAGGATGACCTGCCACAGGCAGCTGCCAATGAGGCTGGGTACGAGGGGCTCCTCTCTCCCTGTGCTGCGTTCATGGGGATGGGAATGGCTGGGTCAACCCCTGAATGCTTTATCCCAGGAAATCCTGCTTTCCCCTGTTTCTCCCTGCCCTGTTGGCATCAAAGAGACAAAGTCCGAAGCCCTGCAGGGCTCATGCTAGAGGCATGAGCATGTCGGATAGGCTGTTGAGTCTGACCCCACTGAGATGCCCCTCTGCACTACCTGCCTCTTCCTCCTCCCAGGAACCAGTCTGTGGCTGACAACATAACCAGTGCCTTTGGGGTGGGAGGCTTCATGCCCTATGGTTTCACTGGGACCTTGGCTGGAGCCTCCACATGTTTCTATGCCTTTGTTGGATTTGACTGCATCGCTACTATGGGTAAGTGAGGTACGGAGAGATGCTGGTGGGACCCTCCCTGTGGGCTGTGGGGCTGTGGCAGTGATTCTTTCTGCAGTCCTGGGAGCTGGTGTGGGGCTAGGCTGGGAATGGGCATGTTACCGGCTCTGTGCTGTGGCCACTCTCTCCTGCCCTCCATGGTCAAAGGAGAAACTATGGGAGTCCACATGGCATAAGCAGGCTAATCCCAAAGCAGACAGTCCCTATTGCCATATCCCTGGAGCCCAGGAGGTCTAGTAGTCCTTGCTAGAAGTCCTCTGTGTCCCCTCTCATGGGGAGATATGCTCTCCAGCCTGAGCTGGGCTCTTGGCATGCCACACACATTAAATGAACCTTGTTTTTACAGCTGAGCTTGTCCTCCCCAGGGGAAGAAGTGAGGGACCCGAAGAGATCCATCCCCACAGGCATCATCCTCTCCCTCCTCATCTGCTTCCTGGCATACTTTGGGGTGTCTGCTGCCCTCACCCTGATGATGCCCTACTACCTCCTAGACACCATGAGCCCTCTCCCAGCAGCTTTTGAATACGTTGGCTGGAGAAGTGCAAAGCATGCTGTGGCTGTGGGGTCACTGTGTGCCCTGACAACCAGGTGAGGGGAGTTTTCTGATGCCAGCTCTAGAGCTGGAACATGTCCTGGAGTTATCTCCAACTGCTTTGTTCTGACTGCCCTGCTTGGTCAAAATCCCTCAGCCTTTTCTTGCAAATCCTAGCCCTCCTGATCATGGAGGTTGCAGCGACCAAACCCTTCAGCATGCTGTGTTTAGCTCAAAGCTGGAGGAAGTGGTTGGGTGTTTGGTGGCGCCATGACCATAGGAGCAGGCTGGGGTGTTCCAGTGTGCACAGGGCTTCTGGTGACCTGTGGGGTGACTTTCCCAATACTGTCCCTTGTCTGATGGTGAGGGAGGTGCTGGTCTTGTCACCATGGTTTTGAGAAGGTTGTGGACCATACAGATGAGCTCCCTTGGCACCCAAAGAGGAGCAAAAGGAAGGATGGGCACCTCCTAGGTGCCTGCCACCTTCTCCCCCATTTTGTCCACTCTCTGCAGCCTCCTGGGCTCCATGTTCCCCATGCCACGGATCCTGTATGCCATGGCTCGTGATGGGCTGCTCTTCAAACCTCTGGCTAAAGTTAGTCGCCGTCGGTGCCCAGTGGTGGCTACGCTGGCCTCTGGAATAGTGGCAGGTGGGTGAGTGATTGAGTTACCCTTTAACCTTGAGCAAGGCTTGGTGGATATCCTCTTTCAGCAGGACAACACAGACACACCCCCTGCCCACCCACCCCAAGCTTGTCAGTAGCTGTTTGAACACTATCACCCCACCCAGAGGGAGATCTCTTCTGCCTCTTCTGGGAGGCTGAAAGGGCTTCTCATCCCCGGCAGCTCTCCTTGCCCTCCTCTTTGACATGAAAGCCCTGGTTGACATCGTGTCCATTGGCACGCTGCTGGCTTACTCGCTGGTGGCTGGCTGTGTGCTGCTGCTCAGGTGAGACTACCAGGGACAGGGGATGGGGTTCACTCAGCTTCTGGTGTTGACCATGCCTGGTCTTGGTGTGCTGCAGGTGCACTTTCCTTGTGCTTTATTATCCAATATCTGCTCCTCAGGTATCGGCCTGAACTCAGTGCTATGGACACTCCTGTGGGAAAGGTCCCAGCAGTGCAGCTCTGGTGGGACCATCTCATCCACCCACCCCTGCATCCCACCCCACGTTCTTTCACCACGGTGGCCTGGTCTCTGACAGCTGTAGGTACGTGCAGGAGCGATGGATGGGCTTTACAGGGTGGTGGTGTATGAGGGATACAGGGGACATCACTGCTGTAGCATGGGCTGGCAGGTTCCTGCTTGCTGAAAACCAACTGGCAGCAGGATGCAAGCAGAACCTGCCCGGCTCCCTCCTGCCCTCTCCTGACTGAACAGCTGACCCCACTGGGTCCTTGGGACACCTTCTGCTCCCACTGCTTCCCAGGAAACCCACCATGATGAGCTACTCAGCCCTGTCCCCTGGTTGTCCTTTGTCCTTTCCACTATGGCAGCCTTGGATGATGCTGCTGCACCCCAAGAGATGAATGGGTGCTACCCTGACATGCTGCTGTGGTCCCTCTGCAGCTGCCCTGGTCTGTGCTGTGAACTGGGTGAGCTCTGCCGGGCTGCCTTGCCTCCGGGCAAGGGGTGCCTGGTGCATTGCTGCACTGGCTCTGCCTCTCCTGGGGATCTTGGTGGCAGCTCTGCTCATCTGGAGGCAGCCTCAGAGCCAGGAGAGAGCATCCTTCATGGTGAGTACACAGCCTGGCACTTGGGGAGCATCCCAAGGGAGAACGACCTCAGGGATGGAGAGGAGGGAAGTGCTGGAACCCCATGGAGAAAGGGTTACGTTGTATTGGGGGGATTGTTCTCTGCTTTGAGCCAGGCAGACCTTTGCTGCATCCAAAGTTGAATAAAGCGCTGTTGGAGGTGTCAGGCAGCTCATGGGGTTTTCTGTAGGGACTGTGAGGGCTGCTTGGTTCTTCCTCCGTGCCTCACAGGCCAAAGGGGCACTGCCTGCAGCAGAGGTCAGAGCTGCTTTTCAGTGAAAAGAAACCCAGTTCAGACACCCTGGGTTGGTTTTGCTAGTTGTTTACTGCCTCCCCCTTAAATTCTGCCCTGGTGCAGGACCTGCCAACCAAACCGTGTTCCATGGACACCTCTTTCCAGCACAGGCTGCAGTTCCAGCTCAGGTCTCTGAGCATCACAGCCTGATTGCTGGGCAGCAAAGAGCCCACATGGGCTGTAAAACTCCTGCCTGTGGATCAGCTGGTGCCTCTGGGCAAAGACATGACCTTGTTACCTTGTGCTTGGTCCCTGCAGGTTCCCTGCCTGCCCTTCCTGCCACTCCTAAGCATCACCATCAACACCATCCTGATGGCCCAGCTCAGTGCAGCTGCCTGGCTGCGGTACCTGCTCTGGATGACCATCGGTAAGTCCAGTCACCTTCCAGGTCCTGGAGCTGGCAGCAACCTCTTCGGTGAAGCATAGGTGGTTTGAGAGCCTGTGGTGTTAATGCTGGCTGCTCAGTGGTGGTGGGTAGAGGGAGATGCTGAACTTGAATGTCAAAGGGTGGCAGGACTGCCCCATCCTCCAATGTCTGACCCAAAGGAGTGGGAACTTTATGGCTGGGAGGTAAGGGAGGAGAGGACTCCTGCTGCCCCCAATCTATCTGCCCATTCCCAGGTTTCCTCATTTACTTTGGCTACGGGATCTGGCACAGCACTGAGATCTGCCGTCCTGAAGAGAGAGCCCCCTGGGAGCCACCAGGAAGCATGGCCAGGGAGGTGACCCTGGAGTCCTGTGGGACTACGCAGTGTCCATCTGCTCTGGGACAGTAAAAAGAGACAGGCTGGTCCCTGGCTCCCTCCTCCCTGTGCCTGGGAGGCAAGGGGGCCTCTTGGGTCTCATCCCATGGAGGGAAACAGCTCTGACACAAGCTCCAGGAGTTTTCTCCTGAGTCTGGTGAACCTCCCTGAGCAACCTGAATCCTCATGGGCAAGGCCCTGCTGAAGGAGCTTTGTTTGGAGAGGATAAAGCAGACAAGATTTTTTGCTGCTGTTGTGAGTTTTTTTTTGTTGGTGGTTTGTTTGGGTTTTTTTTGCTTTGAACCTCTCAATGCAGGCCCCCAACTTCCCCCTGTCCCTCAGCTACTCATGGCAGAGAATAGTGAAGGCTTCTCCTGCTGCCTCGACCCTTCATGCTGCCTGGGCACCCTGAGGCAGGCAGGGCTGACCTGCCTTGTCCCCTTGTGACCAAGGCACAGTCTGTGCCAGGCTTTTTCCTCCTCACTGTGGGCAACTCCTTTTCTGGGCTCATTTATTCCTCCTCCACGGTTCCCAGCCCTCCTTTTTCCCAGAGCCAGGCACATTCCTCCAGGTCCCACGCAGGATCTGTCTTTGGGGGGGGTGGTGTAGTTGGTACCCAGAGCAGGATGCCCAACCCTGCCAGCCTCATCTCCCTTTGTCCAGCTGTTCTGCCCTCCCCCCCAGCTAGTCAGGAGTTACTGGGACAGAAACCTGCCCTGTGATCCCTGCTTTGGTGCTACAGCACCTGGAACGTCCTCCCATGTCCTTGAGGTTGATCTGCGAAGCTGGAGGCTGCCCCAGCACTCCTTCCCAGAGCCATGGGGATGCATGGAGTAGTGGGTGCTCTGGGAGGACGCTGGTCTGACACTGGCCATGCCATGGATGTTGTTGGGTGAGAGCTGAACCCTGCATCTGTGTTGCCTTCCTGGCTGCCTCCTTCAGCCGATGTTTTCCTGACAAGGATCAGCACAAAGGACGGAAGCGACTGTTGCTGGGAGGCTCGGGGTCTGCCCTGTGCTGGGAGCCCGTTGAAAGGAGTGAAACAAGGGAAGGAGCAGGAAAAGAGGGGACTGGCATCAGGGGGCCTCCTCCACGGCTCCCTTGTTGTGACTCCCTGATGCCTGCTCCCACCCTTTTCCACCCCTGGCCCTAGGTGTGGAGCACCCAGCCCTGCTGTGAGATGCTCCTGCACCAGTCCCCAAACCCACTGACATGGGATTCTTGAGGCTGCTGCTTCTTACAGACTTGTAATTATTACAACCAGTGGCATGTTGGCCCGGTGCACACACGCACACACACATATATATACATACACACCCCGGCTGCACAGCCCTAGGGAGGGGACAGAGCAGCCCCTGGAGCAGTGACAGTCCCACCACGCAGTGGAAAGTGCTTGTGTGCGTCCAGCCCTGACCTGTGGCTGTGCTGGCAGCATCTTCTCCAATGGGGATGTGCTGGCTCAGAGCAGGGAGGGATGTGATCTGCTGGCAGCTGTTGCTGAAGCCTGCTCCCCCTCAGGAGGATGCTTTGCTCCTCAAATGTGCTTTTCTCTGGGCAGGTGGCCTCTGCCCAGCTTTGGGGGAGAAGATGAAGCTGGTGGTGCTGCTGATGGGGCAGAGGGGACATGGAGGACTTGGTGTCTCTGAGTCAGTGAGCAGGGATGCACCTGGGTTGGAGGAGCAATCCCTGTGAGCTGAAGGAGGTGATGGGGAGAGCAGGGAATGGATGGGAGCCCTGCCTGGCTCCCCTCCCCAGGGAGTGGGGCACGTCCTGGGCAGGGGAAGCCTTGCTTTCATTGGAAAGGACAGGAGTGGGTGGCATCAGCTCAGAGAACCCTGAGGAGAAGGTTGAGCCCCAAAACAGGATAGGCTGATGTGATCTATGGCTGGAGCTGGCAGATTCACCTGGCTGCACCCGTCCCTGCTGCCCTGTGGAAGCCTCTGTGGTTCAGCCCTGGGCTTGGCCATGCACATCCCAGAGGATGAGGCACCTTAATGTCCCCAGCATCCTCATCTTCCCAGTGACCCTATCCCATCCCTGTGACCATCTTGTCTTCTTCCTCTCTGTGCCTCCAGGCAGCACTGATGCTCAAAGCCAAGCGCTGGGTGGGATCCAGCCCAGTGCACATCTTTGTCCTGGCTGACCTCTTTTACCTGCAGAACACCCCCCCTGTGGCCTCCCACCAGGGTGCAGGGGCAGCACAGGAAGGGTGGCTGGAGTCCTCTGCAGCCCTTCACGGGCTGGGGAAAGGCAGGTGCAAGTGTCCTGAGAAAAGCTCCATCGCCTCGGTCAGACAGGATCACCATGAGGGCTCAGCCACACCGGGGGCCTGCCCCGGCAGCGAGGGCACTCATGAGAGTGGCCCTGGGCTCGTGACCCCATAGGGAAGCCCCAGCAGCCCCCCCAGCAGCCTGCGGTGCTTGTTGTTGATGTGCTACGTGGCGATGAGGGGCACCTCGCTGGCAGGGATGGGGAAGGGGGACCCGTCCCCACCGTTGAGCACCCGGTAGAGCAGCTCCTCCTTCTCCCGGCGAGCCTGGTCTCGCAGCTGCACCTCCTTCTCCAACGCTCCACGGGTGGCCAGGAGCTCCTCTGACAGCTGCCTGTCAGAGAACAACAGCACATGCTGCTTGAGCCACCAGGCAAAGCGCCCACCAGCCCCCTCCGATCCCCAGAAAGCATTCAGTGCTGTGATGTATTGACCCCCCCCGCCACTGCCACCTCTCCCGCTACTGGAGATGAATCCTTTGAGACCAGCACTTACCTTGCCATGTCCAAATGGTTCTGGATGCGAACTTGCAGGTCCTCGTTCTCTTGCTGGAGAGTCTTCACCTTCTCTTCCAGTAGAAGGTTCCTCTCCACCTGGAAGGGGGGGATGAGGGTGAGGAGGGAGCCAGAAAGTGCCTCTGAATCCTCCACTGCTCCATCTTGAGGAAATGTGGGCTTGGTTGGAGCACGGTGGCATTGCACCCATGTCCCTTCCCTACTCCAAGTGAGGAACCAGGCTCCATCCACCTCTCCTTGAGCTGCAACTTCTGGACAGGATTCAGGTGGGAAGAAGAGAGGGAAAGAGGAAAGCCCACCTGTGACACCCCCTCTCAACCCACCACAGTCTCCAGGTTCAGCAGCTTCTTGTCCAGGCCGTGGATGAGCTCGTTCTTCATCTCAATGACAAAGTGCAGGCTTTCCAGCTCCTGCTCCCAGAAGGGGCTGGGACTTCCATGCTCCTGTGGGGCACAGGAGGTGCAGCAGCTGTAGTGGGGTGGGGGCTCAGGGCATCTGTCATGATTTACATCCCACACACACCCCCCCCCAAGATGCATGACCCCAGCAGGCCAGTGCTCTCAGCTGTGGCTCTTTATGGCTCAGATGGGTTTGTACCAACAAGGCACCATGTTTTGCCTCTCAAGAGGTTCAAGAGACCCCAGGAGCCCATGCACTTTCCAGGGATGGGGCTTTGCTCCCCACTTCAGCCATCCTGTGTGTCCCCCACCAGCTCCAGTCACTTGCCTCCAGGGTCCATCAGAGAAGCACCCCTGCCTTTGGATCAGTACCCTGGAACCAGTCTCCCCCTGATACCCATCTGCAGATGCCACTGATCCCACATCTCCTTGTACCTGTATGTGCTTCTTGTAGTCTGTGCTCAAAAGCGACTCCTCCACCCGCTTCATCCTCTCCTGGAAGGACTTCAGCTGGGAATTCAGTGCCTGGATTGTCTCCTAGGGCAGCCAGAGAAGAAGCAGGATGGGATGGGTCTGGGGTTTCTTTCGAGGGGCATTGCTGAGGTACAGTGCCCCCATAACCCCAGGGCTGGAGGAGACTGTGTGGTCCTCAGGCACACCAGAGACTGAGGTGGCCACTGAGAAGATCAGGACACCATGGCAGAGCCAAAAAATGGTCCTCTGTCCCTCCACCAGCACCCTTTCCTAGGGGTTTCTCTGTGGGTACCTGTAAGGCTGCCTGGGACCTGTGGTGGGACTCTGCCAGTAGAAGCTTCTCCTGCTCATGCACTCTCCGGAGCTCTGCAGTGGGGACAAGAGTCAAGCGTTACCAGTGTGGGGACACCAGAGCAGCAAGCCCCACCTGTGCCCCATGATGCTGTGGAGCAGAGGGGTAGCATCCCCACAACCCTGCATGAAGCCAAAGGGACACTGGCAGTGGGGGGGAGCCGGCAGGGGGGCTATGGGGAGCCCTGCTCTCCCGTCACACACCTTGCAGGGTCTCCATGTGCTCTCTCCTCAGGGCATCAAACTGCTCCTCCAGCTCCAGGTCTTTTCCCTTTTCCACCTGGGAAGCAAGGAGATGACAAACCCTACCCATCCCAAGTTATGGGATGCTCTGCCCCCCCC
>VZRU01009818.1:36644-54688 GCA_013398155.1 Pedionomus torquatus | reverse complement strand
GGCGCTCACCCAGGCACAGCTCCAGGAGGAGCGGGGGATGCGCCCCCGGGCTGGGACGCCGTGTGGGAAGGTTCGGGTGCGACTTCTGCTCGCAGCGGCAAGGAAAGTCACTCTGTGCCCTGCGTTGCAGCCTCGTTTTTCTTTACTCTGAAGGGGGAAAAAATAGGTTACAGGACAAAGCAAGGAGGCTGGTGCGGGGTCTGGGGGCCGCGTCTAAGGAGGGGGAGCTGCGGTGTTCAGCTGAGGGGAGACCTTACTGCTCCCTACAACCAGCTGAGAGGCGGCTGTAGCAGGGTGTGTCTGTATTGATCTCTTAAGTAACAAGCGATGACAAGAGCGAATGGGCTGAACTGGAGATTTAGATGGGAGATTAGGAAAAATGTATTCACCAGAAAGGGTTGTGAAGCATTGGAACAGGCTGCCCAGGAAGCGGTGGTGTCACCATCTCTGGAGCTATAAAAGATGCGTATATGTGGTGCTTGTTGGTGGACGTGGTCTAGTGGTGGAATTGGCAGTGTTGGGTTAATGGTCGGCCTTGATGCTCTTAAAGGTCCCCTGCAACCTAGATTGTGATTAAATCACGCTCATGAGTCAACTTGTTGCAGTAACGTGGAAAACAGTACAGTTTAGAAAGAAAATGCTTGGTACTGGCTAGTAATTGTATAGCTTAATATAGCAATATAACTAGGTAAGGTACAAACTTTCATGTTTGAAAAACATGAAAACTTCTCCCTGGAAAAGAGAAGGCTCCGGGGAGACCTTCTAGCAGCCTTCCAGTATCTGAAGGGAGCTACAGGAGAGCTGGAGAGGGACTCTGACAGGAAGTGTAGTGATAGGACAAGGGGAAATGGTTTTAAACTGGAAGAGGGTAGATTTAGATTGGATGTTAGGAAGAAATTCTTTCCTGTGAGGGTGGTGAGGCACTGGAACAGGCTGCCCAGGGAGGTTGTGGATGCCCCATCCCTGGAAGTATTTAAGGCCAGGCTGGATGGGGCTTTGAGCAACCTGCTCTAGTGGGAGGTATCCCTGCCCACGGCAGGGGGGTTGGGACACAATGATCTTCAAGGTCCTTTCCAACTCTAACCATTCTATGATTCTATGATTCTATGTGTTTATTATGTTCTGTTTTAGTGAGTGTGTAAAATCCCATTACTAGAAGAAATGATTGCTAGGTCTGGTGGAGTTGGAGGGGAAAGATGGTAGCTTGGACTTCTGAAATTGTGAGGAGGAGCATTTGGCTCTTTCTTTTCCGGACAGTGTAAACTGGATGAAGGAAGCCAGAGTTCTCAGAATGGTAGTTTGAGACATTTCTGTGAAAAGAGCTACCTTCCGGTACAGCACAGCAAACTTAAGTCAGACTTTTGTTAGGGCTGGCGATGCAGTATGATCTGCTGTTTTTCCTCAATGGGGACTAAAGTGAAATGCAGTTTCTTTGATCTGTTTCAATTGGCAGTTAGGCAAAACCCCCAAATAAAATACTTCATGGCACTTTATACCATCTCTGAGCTTGCGGGCTGTTTCTTCCCAGAATCCACATGAAATGATATCCACAAGCTGCGTGCAAGTGTTGATTAGACCAAGTGACAAAAACTTTAGAGTGTTTTCCTGCAACATTGTCACTCTTTTGAAATATGCTTTGTTTGTAGTGCTGTGCAATAATATTAACACAGGCTAATTCCAAGTCTCAGTGCAGCTATTAGGAAAGACTCTGCTGATTTAATTGGGGTTTCTATTGGGCCTGTGTTACTCTGCAAATGCTGGTTAAGCTGGCAGGAGCTCATCTAACTGCCTAGAATCACAGCTTAAAATCACTCCTTTGCTCACATTTGTCTTCCCCCTCCTCCCCCTCCATCTTTCTCTCTCATGCATTTTATTTGTATGTGGAGGAGATTATCTATACAGAAGTTGAAATGAATGAATGAATTATTTTAAGATTTCAAAATTAGCTGTTGGCATGTGCAGTTACTTGAAAAGCAGCTCTCAGGACATTATCTCTCTTCCAGATTTCTAACATAGTAAGGATATAGTCTTGATTTATGTTTTTTCAGGTCTCCATTGTGTATTGCCATTTCAGCTGTTGCAAACATGTAAATAGTAGATTCTCTGTTTGGATTCTTGGTTTCCTGGAGTTAAAGAAAAATGTCTTTATCTTTTCTGTTAAACTTGGACGATGGCTTTTAAAATAATGGGTGGCTTTAAAAATAATCAGTAGAAATAGCCATTGAGCAATGTACCCTTTTCTGGTTGCTCTAAGTGGTTCTGTTGGTAGGGACTGTTTCTATGATTATGGTGAAATAAGGAGGGGTTGTAAAAACTCTGCTAGTAGGAAGTGTGAAAGTAACCGAGTTGTTACAGTGTATTCTTTGTTACTGACTAAGCCAAAGCCAAGATAATTTTTCATTTATGCTGATGCAGAAATGCACTTGGGCACAGATTACTGTGGGTATCGAGACCACCTAGAGTCTAGTACAAAGCAGGCTACAAGTACCTGCTCATAAGTATGTGCACAGAGATGTTGCTCAAGGAGCCCTGATAATCTTGTCACGTGTTTACAGTTCTTGAACATCTTGTTGTGGGTGTCATTTATGTGAGTAAACAAGGGATTGTTATGGATGCTTTTGATTTGATGCTAAACTGTGGGCTCTCTTTTTGGCTGTTGAATTTGAATGTTTTACCTAAAATGGGCCTATTTCAAGTAGAAACATTATTTGTCACAAACTTTTCTGGGAATCCTATTTGCTCTGTAGACACATGTTCTTTTCTGTTTCAGTGACTCTGAGCAACCCTGTGGAAAAAGGTATGTGCATTCAGTTTCCTATTTGACATTCAGACCTTGTGTAAAAAGATTCAGAAACGTTGTCATTAAAATATCGAAAAATAGTTTCTGTCAATTTTTTTTGAACTTACGTACTCTTTCAGTGTTGCCTTCCTGCAATTATGCAATCATGAAGTATAGAACGTACATTGTTAGACATGCTGTAACTTTTTGATGCATTGGGCAACGTCTCAGTTTAGTTGCAGTATGAACAGAAGAACATGAAAAGGCTTTGATCCCTTTTACTCTTTCAGGAAAAAACTATGTGTGTCTATGTGTCCATGCACCTTTTCTCCCTATGTGTTTTACGTTTTCAGAGCTGATTTTACAAGATAAACAGAAAAGATGAGTTTTGTTCTGTAGCCCAGCAAAAGCAAAAGCTTTTTTGATGTTTTGTTTTTTTTTTTTTATTATTTTTTTTTCATAAGGAGGCTTTGCAGAAGATACTTTGCTTGGTTCTGTTGACCACTAGCCATGTATTGAGCATTAGCACAGTAACTTTCAGTAACTACCACAGATGAACAATAGCAAAGATTTCTGGTGTTCTTTGTTTTGAACGCTTCTTGTGTTTGGTAGTCTGAGTTCACAGACATGTTTCTGAGGACTCAGACGCAGTATTGGGAGGTCGCTGAAAGACTCGGGCATGGCAGCAGGTTCCTTGAGGAGACCGTTTCCACTGGTGCCTTGTTGGAGACCACTGTCGTGTTCTAAGAATAAGGGTTTAGTGGCCATTTTAGTGTTCCTTCTCCTCTTTTCTTGAGGTGCTTTGGTGACATTTGGCTAATACAGATTGCCTCCTACCTTCATTTCTTCTTCCACGGTTATGAAGGATAGAAGTAGGTGTAGCAGTTCTCAGCTGGTAGGTTGTTCTGTAAAGAACACTGTCATCCGGTACTTTACCAATCCTCCAGATTGCTGCGTCAAGTAAATTATCTTTCCACTAGAGAGCTGTCATAATATTTGCAACTAATACAGGGAAGCCATAGAAAGCATGCTGTTGATGACTATTCAGCAGAAGAAAGCTATTAGTTGCCTATCTATTAGTGCATCTCCAGGTCAGTTTCCTCTAACGTGCTGCTGTATTGCTTTATCAACAAAATTAAACCTGTTGCAAGATTTATTTCCTTACATATTAATTTAAAAATGACTGAGCTCCACCTGTGTGTAATATGAGGATAACATCTCAGGCAAAGCTAAGAAGCTTCTCATAATAAAGAAGTACCATTGATTTACAGATCACACAGTTCATCACATTCATGTGAGGTGTCAGATCCTTTGCCATCTCATTAGAAAGTCTCAAAGTTGTGCTTGACCTTTTTACCAATTGCATTTTCACACTGGCAGTCTCACCTAAGAAGTTAGGAAGTGTCTGGATTATAGACTTTCCACAAGTAGCAGTTACTTTGACCTTAGTTTGCTAGAAATTGGGGCTTAAATGAAACAGGGAAAATGAGGTTATTATTATGATTGAATGGTATGTTTAAATAAAACTGCCTTGTAACTGTTTGATAATATCTTAGTGAGTTGACAATAAAAGAAATAATAATCAAATGGCTTATGTAGCTGAAAGATAACCTTCCTTTGATTCTGAACCACAGTATGTCTGCTTGTGCCCAAAGTCTTTCACATAAAGTTTGCATATTGAAATAAGATCACTTTGATGCATGCTAGATTTCATGTGATAATATTTTGTCTTGTGGATTACAATCTGTGTCAGTAATCACAAGACCTGTTTTGCTTAATTTGATAAATGTTTTCCCGATTGTTTTATTGGGACAACTGTGGCAAACCTAAAAGATATTTGATAAAGAGATTAGGTTGCTTTTCTGGTGATGTAAAGCTCCGCTAGAGCATGTTATTTCTCTTCACTGGTAGTATGGTATTGTCATTCTAAGTGCATTTAGTAGCAACTGAACCCAAAATTTGGAAATGCTGGAGCATCACAGTAGCACCAGGCAGTTTTGCTTTGCCTATGCCTGGGATATGGGGAGGAGACAGGAATCCTGTCATTTCCACTGGCACAGGGTTGTCGCCTGCCCTGTGTCTGAAGTCTCTTACAGCTGTGTCTTCCTCACCCACAAAATTGCATGGGGTGGGGTACGGGAGGCTTGTGAGACAGGTAACCCCTAACTGCAGCCACAAGTCTCTGAAATTCTACTGACCCTTTGACTGTAAGGCTTAGCTGTATTGTAATATTGGTTGGTACTAGAAAGCTTTCTTTTTTCCTTTATTTTTTGGCATTGTTGTGAAAGATTGGAATTATGCCCATCATGAATGAAACTTTTGCTTAAGAAGTCATTGTTATGCTTCTGTTTTTTGTTCTGTTCTGTTCTTCTTTTTTGTTTTTAGTGGCCTATCTTATAATATTCCATATTCTCTTTGTACTCTTTGTGTGGACATACTGGAAGTCTATTTTTACGCTCCCGGTGCAGCCAGGCAAAAAGGTAAGAGTCCAAGCACTTCCCATTCATTGCAGAATGACAGCAGGGATGCTAAAGAGAACTCGAAATTCCTTCAGTGTAGTTGATCTGGACAGCTGATTGGATTTCCTAAAGAGATGGAAAGTGACCTAGAATTCTCCAAAAAGCCAAGTAATTTACTGTTTCCAAGAATACTTTGACTCCCCAAAGAGTGTGATTTAAAGTCAGAGATGATGTTAACTTTTAAAGCTGCTTTTCCAAGTGTTCCAGGAGCTAATAGGATTTTTCATGTTGAGAATAATAAGATTGATTATTATTAACTTCCATATTTTTAGTGTTGTTGATCTCTAAGCATTTAACAGGTTGCAAGCCAAATCCTGAGAACCTTCCTTAACCTAGATTTGCTGGAGTCTCTGGAGTAAGGACATCCAGTTTTGGTTTTTACTTCTCATGGAAGATGGTATGGTGCAGGTGGAAACAGGTGTGTTTCTAGTGGCAATGGGGTTTCTTGATCTTTTGAGCCAGATTGTCATGGTGTGGATGTGAACATTCGCTGCCCCACCACAGCCCGTCATTGCCTGCTCTGCTGAGAACCCTTTGCTGGCTGGAACAGGCCTCTTTGTAATGGTTAAGTTTGCTTTGTTTTGTCAGACTCTTACTTGGTGATAGGGAGGAATAGAAGAATCATTTTCATTTTAAACATGCTGAGATTGTGGTGTTGTGTGTCTGTGGCAGTAAGGATTGTGGCTGTGTGCACAGCATATGGCTTTTAATCTGGTGGCAGTTGTACATGTAACTCCAGTCTTTGTACTTGTTTGAGAGCAGCTCTGAGGAGAAGGATTTGGGGATGTTGTTTGACGAGAAGTTTTAACATGACCCAGAAATTTGCACTTGCAGATGTACATGGTCATATTCTGACAAGAATGTGAATTTATAAGTAACAACTAATCCCAGCTTTAAAAATGAAAAACTGTAGCTTGGGACAGAATTTTTACTCACAAGGGAAGTGTTTAAAGTGTCTTATCATGGTTGGTAGTGTTATTTATGAAAAATAGTAATTAAGGCAGCAGGAATAACAATTTTATTATGTTGTTTTGTGATCTTAATTTCAGCTATGCATTTCTTACTGATTTATTGCATAGGAAGTGCTGGCCAGCCAGAATGCTATCTTTCTTTGTCTTTTTAACAAACATATTTCTGCATTAGATTGATCTCATTAGAAGGAGTGGGAGGTAAAAACATTTCCAAACTTGCCTGTATTTGAAATACTATCTCTGCTCCCCATGGGTAACAGCTCCTCTCGTGACTTCTGCTTCCAGTACCATATGTCCTACGCTGACAAAGAGCGCTACGAGAATGAAGAAAGGCCGGAGGTGCAGAGGCAAATTCTTGCTGAAATGGCCAGGAAGTTGCCGGTGTACACGCGAACGGGGAATGGAGGTCAGCCGAGCAGAGCACTTTGCTTCTCTGAATCTAAGTCGAGCTTGCTGCCATGGCGTGTGCTGGCAGCCCGGCAGGCGCTGCCCTCCCACAGGCAGCCCCACTGCCACTGCGTGCACCGAGAAACTCCTGCATGAGCAACACTAATGCCCTCTTGCTCAGGTTTTATGTTTGGGGAAACAAAAAAAGCCTTGAATGCTTCTGTTTCTCTTCAGCGGAGTATCAGGAGCTGCTGCTGAGAAGCAACATGTTATCCTTTGTGTTTTCAGTTCAAAAGCCTACTCGTGTTGTCTGTGTTTAGCAATAGTAATAGAATGATAAAATCAGAACTTGTTTTTACTTAAAATGGAGTCCTTAGAGGTGCAGGACATAATTCTGTGAACAGGTTTATGGACCTTGTTCTGTGCGTAAATGCTCACTGCCCTCCTTTCAAAGCTTAAAAGAAATCCCATGCACATATTGGAGACTCTGACCCATTCATTTCTGTCCAACAAACCAAAGAATTCTGAAATCAAGAGGTGTTCTGCGGGCAGTGATCAAAACGGAATCTGTGTACAGGCTGAGCAAATTTGGAAGCCAGAGGGAAGTGTACAATTTTTTTTAATCACTTTAAAGCTGTTTGAGTGCTTTGCAGTGAGGATTGTTCCCTGGAATCATGAGCCTTGCTTATCTGATTATGACCTGGCAGCACAGATCAGCTGCAAGTGCCCTCGTCTTTTGAAGTGACAGGGGAAAGAATACAAATAATTAGGAAATGAGCAGAATATTAACTAATATGAAAGAAGAATACTTTTCTACTATTTGGCATTAACATGTCTTTAATTGCAGGTATTCGATTCTGTGATAGATGCCAACTAATAAAACCTGATCGTTGTCACCATTGTTCCGTTTGTGCTATGTAAGTTCCTGGATTGTTTTTCACTGACGTGAATCCAGTCACCACTGAGTTATGAGGGAGGGCTGGCCCTTCACGTGTCCCTTTGCACATACGGGCACCCGAGTCCCTCTGTGCCAGCTGCAGCCACCGGTGTGTGTCCCCATGGGACTGCGTTAGCATTTGTGTTGCTGCTATTTGTGTCCCTGGAGTGTTTGCAGTTCCCACACCTACAAGCGTATCAGCGTTAAGTTGCTAGGAAACTTGCCATTTAGTGAAAACCAACTGATTAATGTAGGCAGGTTAAAATAAAGAATGATTTTGACTTTTTTTAATTTTTTTTCTTTAATTTTAAATATTCCAGGCCTTTACCTGTGGTGTTCTGCGAAAGTATTGAGCCCTCTAGTGCAGAAATAATTTTATTTCTTTTTCTTTTGCAGGATATTGGTTGATCTTGAAAAAGTTATAAATATTCCATCTTAAAATTGTATATAACTTTAAAAATTCAAAGAGGCAATATCTTCTTGAGTTTGTGTCATGTAGAAATCTAACAAAAATAGAGGCTTTTTCTATTAATCTGCAGTTGGCCATTACATACCAAATAAAAATCTTCAATTTTTCTTTTGTACTTTTGCAGATGTGTGCTAAAAATGGATCATCACTGTCCATGGTATGTCTGATATTGGTGTTTGGTTTTCTGAAAGGAGAGGCTGTTTAAATACATTTCTTTGGTTTAGACCGTGCATCTCGTCATTTTGGGAAACTTATAAAATAATTACACTCTGAAATTGCCTGAAATGTTTGATATTTTGAAAGAATTGTTCATGTTTGTTCTAGAAACTGTGTGTAAAAAAATCTGCTTTATAGATAAAATTTGAAACCCAACTGCTAATTCAGTCTTTGACTGTTACTAAAATTTTAAAGGGACTTCAGATTAGCCTTTAATTTTGGGTATCTGATTGTTTCAGCATGCAGTTGCAGTTGGTGGTTTGCTTTCAATATTAATATTTGCACGCAGATTGTATCTGAACGGCTGCCTGCCACCTGTGCATGGTCAGAGACAGTTTGTGTAAATAGTGCATGGATGAATCAAACTTTATACTTTTTGAGAATTGCTGCCACTAAATTTCTTAAACTCCTCCTTTTTGTTTAAAAAAAGGAAGATTTCTGAAATCGGAAGCAATACAAATGTTTCCCCACCTCAACCTCCCGGGTAATCCTAAATTGTAGAGGATTTTTTCAAACTGGAGTTTTGAGACAAATATCTACTATTTCTTCTGCGTTCTGTTGCTCCTTTTTAGAGTTGTGCTGTGCATGGGGAATTTTAAGCAATTCTGGTTTTATTTGTTTTGTATGTAAACAAACAAGCACTGGCGAATCTGGCTCCTGAGTTTTGCAGATGAATAAAGTAATACAGAAATCCCAGATCTGATTACCTTTGCAGCCAAGAAACAGACCTAGTAAATTGGAGCCTGCCTCTGGGACAAATTTATCAGTAGTACCAACTTAAAACAGATTCCAAAAATAGGAGCTGTCCTTTCACTTTGCATAGCAAAAGTCTTCTAGTGAAAAGCAAAGACTTTAGTTATATTTCACTTTAACCACTAAGGGGAGCTATTCATTGACGGAACTGTGTTGTCTAATCAAAAGGCGTAATAAAACAAACAAAAAAATGTGTAGTACTCTCTGTGTTACAACCATGTGCTGTACATATCCTGATTTCAACTTTGCTTTTGTTCTCTAGGGTGAATAACTGCATTGGATTTTCTAACTACAAATTCTTTCTACTGTTCTTAGCCTACTCTCTGTTGTATTGCTTGTATATTGCTGCAACAGTCTTCAAGTATTTCATTAAGTATTGGACAGTAAGTTGTGAAATCTGGTTCCTTTTTCATACCCTATGAGTCTAGTGGGGTTTAGTCGCTCCCGGTACTTTTTTGCTTTCAGTCAGCGGAGGGTCTGCATTTCTTCTGTAATGTATTTTCCTGAGCCCTTTTTTGATTATACCTCCCACTATAAGTCTGAAATGCACAGTGAGAAGCAAATAGACTGCGGGAATTTCTAATTGTACAGTTAGCTTCTGGCAAAAAAGTTATATCCCCTTCCTGTTCTTGTGTTTGCATGTATGTATCTCAGAATCCTTGGTATCAAACTATAGCATCCTGCACTGATCTGTACGTATTTACTGAACAATATCAAAATGCCTTGTTTATTTTCTAATCCCCATGTGACTCATTTCTCAATTTAAAAGTCAAGTGAAGTAAAGTGTGCTTCTCATTCAGTTGTCGATTATCATTTATATGCAAGCAATGCCAACTGACAGTTCCAGTAAGAACTGGCCTTTTATCTTCAGTTTTTTATGTCCCCTCTGCTGCTAACTCTGTGTGACTGTTTTTAAGTAACTTACCTTCGCTGTGCATTAATTTACTAAATCTCTGTTGTTTTAATGGCTAATCACTTACATAAAATGCCTCTTGAGATGCTCATGGGACACAAGCAGGAATTGTTTCATAGGCTAAGAAGGGTACAGAGGCTGAGCTCTGTGGCTGCGTATACGGGTTGTGCAAAGGATGAGATGGAATTTTTTCCCTGGGAGATCCCTACAGCTTTCTGTAGATCTGTGCTTGTGAGGATCTCTGGCACTTGACTCTCCTACTGTAGGGGGAAAGAAGTGTTTCTTCTGCTTGTAAGATCCTGCTTGGCTTTTAAACTCTTCCAAACTATCTCTGCTCAGTTCTCATGCTACCTGGTTGCTGTAGCTACAGAGGCCGGGTTTTCTTGGTGTGCCTTGAATTGCAAGAGGGGCAGAATTTTAATAGATGCCCAGGAAACTCAGTAGAACACACACAGGACTTCAAGAACTTGTGCCTGCTGATTTTCTGGTGAGCACAGGCATGGGAAGCTGTGGTTGTACTGGCTCTATTACATACAAAAAATTAGTAGCAAACCCTGCTCTTTCTGCTTTGGTTACAGGAAGGGAAATGAAGCAGATAATTTCTTTGTCTCGTCTTGCTTTTTATAGTAAGGTGTGAGAACTCCAAATAAGAGATTCAGAAGATATCTTTCTTCTTGATAGGAACAAAGAATTTCCAGCTTTTATTTGTTCTTATCACTGGCTCTGTGTTGCTTTTCTTCCAGGGTGAATTGACAAATGGACGTTCCAAATTTCATGTCCTTTTCCTTCTCTTTGTGGCGATCATGTTCTTCGTAAGCCTTATGTTTCTCTTTGGCTACCATTGTTGGCTCGTTAGTAGAAACAGATCTACTTTAGGTAAGGCTCTTGTGTTAGGCTTCTTTAAGTAAAACATACCAAAAGTGCTGTAAGAACAACAACAGGAGGGAAAAAAAAAGGCATTTGTGTTCTATACATTCCTGCTGGCTCATGAGGGGAAGAAGATTTAAGATTCTGGCACAATGCTGCAGATATTTGTCATTTCAATTGAGCTGCATGTACTAGCTGGTGTGACAAAAACTTTCTTAGGGAAGTGAGAACCTTAAAATGTAAAAGTCCAGTTATAAAGTTGTTATGCATATGTATATCTGCATTTGCAGTGAAATATGAGGGCAGCAGCTTTTCAGGAATAATGATTCTTAATGCTCATATGCTGGAGTGCATCCTAAAATAGCTTAGGAAGGTTGGGAAAAAGTGTCCATCTTTGTTGTCAAAGGCAAGGAAGACTCTAAAACCAATGAAATGCAAATCAGAAAGAGTATGATTTTGTTGAGTGATTTGTTTGCCTTTCCTCAGATAAATGTTGTTCAAATTATAAAGTTTTTTTTGGAATAAAGTTCTATAACAAAACACACACTGTCAAGAGTGTGAGCAAATACTCAGATTTTGTGTAGTTGTTAACTCATTTCAAGGCGCGCTGAAGCTCATCTCAAAACATCAGACCTTTGCAGCAGCTTAGAAGGTAAATAAAATTGTTTCTAGCGCACTGTAGGTTCTCCTCCCCTCTCTTTCTTTTGTTATTTTTATGGCTGTCAATAACATGGGGTATATTTGCATAGGTTTGTTCTTAATGCTTGTTTATCATTATTGTCATTAGTGAGTGGCAATTTTAATCTCCAGTGCCACTTCTGAAATGTGTGTTGAAGGCCAACCAGAGATATTTTACTTAGAAATTTCTGCCCACTTAATTTCATCAAGTGTCATGCAGAGATCTTTTAACTCTGTTCTCTAGATTAAACAAACCATTGGTAGCTCAGCTTGACTGTTCCACGCGATTCAGTTGCAAGACCAAATTCCTACCTTCACTTTGAAAGGCTTCACAGGCTTGCAAAAAGAAATTATATTATTTTCAAACTTTGTCATGCTAGTTCATAATCAGTTAAATCATGTTGTCTTTAGATGTCTATGGCATGCACAGTCCTGTTTCAGAGTATTTGCATTGATTTTTGCTTTTATAACTGAAATTTTATCTGTTTGTAGAGGCTTTCTCAGCTCCAGTGTTTCAGAATGGCCCAGATAAAAATGGATTCAATCTAGGCTTTGTAAAGAATCTTCAGCAAGTGTTTGGAGAAGAAAAAAAGCTCTGGTTACTACCTATTGCCTCTAGGTAAGTAATAGTCAAGTCAGTGCCAAAAGGTGATACAATTGATTGAAGGGACTGACTTCTAAATGTCTGCTGCAGCCTGGTGTGTTGTGCCTGTTGTTGTGTGGCTCGGCACACTACTGGTGTGCATCGTTATAAATGCAGCAACAAACATCTATGTTGATGCTCTTCACCAAAAGGCTGGAAGGGAAAGGGTTTTGAGGGTTAAATGCACAGCAGAGAGTGTTTGAACTCTTCCTGGACTCTTGTGGCACGTGTGCATATGGGTGTTTGCTTCAAAGATGCTGTTTTCTTCATCCATCATACTCCTCTACCTGAGTTTATATTTCTTCACATAGGGAAAAATGATGCTTTGGTACTTAGTAGACCAGTAGTAAAGTACAAAGAAATTTAATTTCTTTAATAACTGGGCACAATTTAAAATAACTTCCTGGCAGAGCAATTCACAACTTATTCCACAGCAATGTGTGAGTCCCAGTTGCATCCCCACTGCCATCTGGCTTCCACTCATGCGTATAGTGAAAGGGAAAAGCTCAGCACAGAAAGCCTTTCCAATAGTGAAGGCAGCACTGAAGAGCCAGTCAGAGGTGCGTTACCAGTATGTAAAGCCACGGCAGGGAGAGCACTCAAGGTTATTTTCCTTGCATAGAGAAGTCATCAGAGGAAAAGCACTTCAACTGGTTTACAGATCCTCTGTGCTGCTGGATGTCCAGGAATGCATTACAGTGCAGGCCAAGCTAGAACCCCTCATTTTTAACTTTGTTAGTTTACGATGCATTAGTTCGAGTGTACTCTCAAACTTTCGTTTGATATCCAGCCACACATTTCTATTTGGGCAGTAGTAAAACAAAAAAAAAAGCTCTTGCAATTTTAAATTTACAGAGTGTATGTTATTTATTTATTTATTTCCATTTTGTGTACAGGTCTAGCTCACAGGAAAGTGAGTCTTTTATTTGTCTTTCAGTAACATCTAACTAGGATTTGAGCCATGTCCTGTTGGGTGTTATTCAGACAGAGAAGTGTAATTTCTACCCTAAAGAATCTGTAGTATAAATTTCTCCTTCTACATAAATGTTTTCCTTAGTCTCCCATCACTTTTAACTGTCTGTAATTTAATTTGTTTTCCATTTTTTTCTGTATCCAAATGATCAAGTTTGGGACATTTAAGTTCTTCTAAATATGACTTAATTCTAGCTTACAGGTTTGAACTTTTATTCTCCAGAGAGCTTGAAGTATTTGAGGACCAAAACTACTTACTAGTAGAACTTGATATCTGAACTGCCACAAAAATGAAGCACAGTCTTTTTCAAAACTTAAAAATAAGTAAATAAGTAAATACTGGAAATACAGACAACAGGAAACTGCAGATAAAATGTGTAGAAATTGACATCCTTCAGAGTCACTTGGTGCTTTTTACAGTGTCTTTCTGTGCTTTTTTTCCTGCAGCCAGGGCGATGGACATTTTTTCCCAATGAGAGCTCTGTGTGAATCTCAGAATCCTCTCCTGGCAAATGAGGAG
The DNA here is from genome assembly GCA_013398155.1 of Pedionomus torquatus. Classification (NCBI taxonomy): domain Eukaryota; kingdom Metazoa; phylum Chordata; class Aves; order Charadriiformes; family Pedionomidae; genus Pedionomus; species Pedionomus torquatus. Next base: position 41,064 of record VZRU01009818.1, on the reverse strand, counting down.
CAGTGGGAAGATGATGGAATAGATGAAGAGCCTCATGGTAAGGTAACACTAAAGGAAATTAGTTGTTTTGAGCTACAGTGACTAATGGATAAATTATAAGAGTTAATCAAATTAACTTGCCAGAGTCACTGGGCAGCTCTGACTTGGCTGATGAACAGACTAAAACTAAACCCTTCTTTGGAGTCAACTCTTGGGTGTGTTTTTTTTTTTTTTCTTTTTTTTTCTTCAGTAGCTTTCTACCTGCAAGTAAAGGAACTGAGAGGTTACAAGTTGAGGAGAGAAATTGACATTTCTACAAACAGTGCATTTATATGTAACCCTCGCTGCATGCAGCACAGTTATCAGAGACATAAAGTTGTGTCTAAAAATGAAAAGACTTAAAAAAAAAAAAGATTTTTTTTAAAGTGCATTTATGCTCTAAGATTTTTGAAGAAACATGCAAACACTTGAATGCAGTGATGCATTTAGAAAGGTACTTTATACTTCATTAATTCAGCTTTCTTACAAGAGTACAGAAGTTCATTTGGTTTTGATGCTTGCCTGGTGATGTGCTAATCTCCATAGAAGGCGTGGATATGCTGAAAGCAATTCTGGGCAAACTGGTGTGTTTGTACAATAGATCTGATCAGTTTCTGAAATGTGAGCGTACCCTTTATGCTATGGATGTCCTATTAGAATAAGGACTTTATACGTATATCCAGTCTTTGATTTTTATTGGATGCGTCCAGAGTTAGTGGAATGATGCTTCACTGTTACGTTTCTGTGTTTGAACTTGATTTTTTTTTTTTCTTTTTGCTTGCATATTTACCTCCAAGCTGTGGTTTTTGGAGAATACTGTATGTATCAGAATATCAGGGCTCATGTCAGAGACTCCAGTTACCGTGTCTGAGCATTCAGAAATCCTGTAAGTTAAACAAGGGCTCATACTTTTTCCTGTGGAGTGAGGATTTCCTTCACAGTTTCCCTTTAAAAGATAATGTCAGTCTTTTTTTCCCTATAAGGAGTGGTGCAAGTGTTAATTTATTCTCAGGTTACCATGATTAGTGGATCAAGCAAGTATACTTGGAGAACCAAATATCACTGCCTTATTGTTCAGAGCCATAATTTCCACAGTCACGCTCTTTATTTCCTCAGAATACTTTTCAGAAGCTTTTCTGATCATGTTCCCTTTCCGGGTATACATTTAGTCATGTGTGCACAATGTGTGTTTGGGAACCTGTGAGGTTCCTATAGTCTTGGTAAAAGGGGGTAACAAACTTTTTGGATATGTTTATACATCTGCACCATTCTGCACAGTGAGCTGGTCAGTCCCGACAGCAGAGTATTTGCGGGTCAGTCTCTGGTTAACTCTTTTGTGCAGATGTTTGTTCAAGTTATTCCACTGCAAAAGAAACAGTCTGTGAAGTGCAGCTTGGAAAAAATACATACTACTGGGGAAAAAGACTGTCCAGGATTTTATCAGCATGACTAAAGAAGCTCATTTTGGCTTTTCTTCAGATTAACTACTTTAATTAGTTCATATTTGTGTGTTACCAGGTAACACAAATTAGCTTTAAAAATAACAAATGAAAGCATCTCTCTGTATTGTTTATAGTGCATAAAATAACACCTTTAGGAGTGAGTCAGAACTTCAACTTTTACAAAGTATAAATACTGTGATAAAAAATTAATTCTTAAGTATGAAGATGTTTAACAGTGAGATGGTTTCTGGCCTGAGCACACCTCACAATCTGAACCTGGAGTTATATGAAGACCCACAATTTTCAGTGCTAATAAAGTAAATTACATTTACAAGCAGTTTGACTAAACGATTGCTCTAGGTCCCTCCCAACTAAAATATTCTGTTCTACTCATCTTTCTCTGTGAAAAAATAGCTTGTAATCTTATTCCAGGAAGCTGTAGAACTGTAATATTGGTAAAACTGGAACCTGTTACTGTAATGTAAAAGCCAAACCAAGCCTACACAAAGTTACAGACAAAAGTTAAAGGAGAGGCAGTGAGTAGAAGGCTGGCTGTTAGTGTGTGGGTCTTGGTCCGTGACTGGAGAAGTTCTAATGTTTTTGCAGTGGCTGTGAGGTAAAGGTGGGACCTACAAATAGAAGAATGTCCTGGATAGGGAGATTGTGTCCTTTGTACACCTACAAATCAGTGATGTGGAACTGGAATTCACCTGCTACAGCAAATGTTGAGGGAAATCCAATTCCCTTTATTTTTCTAATGAACAGGCAAATTCTCCTCAGCCTTCAGTCTGAACATCTGAATTTTGCAAGATGAAATCCCACATGGAGGTGGCGTGGAGCATGTGTGGTTGGAAGGGAGGAAGCTGCCACCCTTCCCTGGATGCTTCTGTGGCCAGCGTTTGTAGGACTGAGAGCGGCTGGCACTTGTGATGCAGCTTTCAGCCTGCAGCTGGTCTGGTTTTGTGAGCAAAGTGATGCACAGAGCTTTCATCAAAAAGCTCCACAACAGGCAGGGTTGCCCAAATCTTGCACTCCGTAAGTTTTCTGTCTTTCCATAAACACTAGGTTGGGTCACAGTTGATTCAGTAACCGCAGAATCATTTAGATTGGAAAAGATGTTTAAGATCATCAAGTCCAACCATATAGCACAGTTTGCTCTGCCAAGCGGTTGTCTGTTTTTATTTGGAATGATTCTTAAAAGCACACTCATATATATGTAGTTAAAAATACATTCTCAGTGAGAAAAAACAGATTTATTTACCCCTAACTACTTTGTTTTTCATTCTATAGATTCTGGTGAAGCTTCATCCCTTGCCATAGAAAGGGAGACATAGCAGACTGAAAATGCAGTGGTATGAATTATGTTCAGAAAGGTCAGTATTTCTTTGTTACCTTCAAAACAGCTGCTCTGCAGGAAAATTGGCAGGTGCTGTTGGATAGGTTTTGACTTTAACAGTGACATTGTACCCCACAGCGCTTGGGCAGTGTCATGGAGACCACATGACCACAGCCCTCCAAGCTGAGGGCTGTGGAGTGCAGACCTTCACGCTGGCTCGGGTGCAGCTGTAATGGGGGCATTCCATCTCAGCCTCACAGCACACTGAAGGGCAGAGACCCTCTCAGCAGAGAACTGTGCTACTGCACAGTAGTGTTTCACCAGTGTTTCTCCATCTTGTCCAGAAATACATTCTTTAAGAGAACCTAAAATAAAGCAGTGGCTCTCCAGCAGCTCTGGGCTGGGTGTTGACACAGTTAACACAAGGTGCCCAAAGTGCTGTTTGTAGGGGAGGATGCAAACCCTGCAGCTTCTCTGGTGAATGTGGTGGGAAGGACTCTTGCCACTAACTTGTATAGTTACAAGATTGGAAGTTACTTCAGTCCTTCATGAAAGATGAGAAGGTGCAGATACAGTCTTAAAAGAAACTGGAGTTGAGAACAGCCAAGTTGCAGTTAGGTATAAATGGCAGTAACTTGCAATGCCCATGTCAGCGCCTACTCTCTTACCTGTTTGTTTTTTTTCTCCACCCTGGAGCAGCTTGGGTACAACAACAGACAAAACAGTTTGGGGAAGATGCTGCTACCAGAATGTTCACTGCTCTATAATCTGTTCTGACTTTACTAACAGCGGGGAGCTCTCCCACACAGGTGTGGTCGCAGTAACCTGCAGGCCGTGTCCTCTGTGGTCTCTGTGAAATATTTTCACAGTGGAGTGTAATTGATTCCGATTCAGGGCGTGTCCTCTGGTGTCCCATTTGTTGGAGGTGGAATAGTCAAATAGAATTTCTCTTTCCTGTGGGTGTTGAATAACTGTGTTGTGGGGCAAAGTACTGTAATTCACTGCCTGGTTCTACATGTGAATAAGGCAACTCAAGAATTTTACAAATGGGCTTCTTGTTCATTGTAGTTGTGATTCCTTTTGCTTCCACTGAGAAGAAAAGCCCCAAAGTTTTGTTTTTTTTTCTGTCAGTAGTCAGTGAGGACCCATATTTAGTGTTCTACTGAGGGAGTGAAAGAACAGCATTTGCCCTGTCGTTCTGCATGGCTTTAAAACAGTGCTCAAAGTCAAGATTAGACAGCCATCTACCGCTCATCCGATCGGTGCTTATCGTTGCATGTTTTTCTTTATCTAAATTGCAGCTTTCCTCTCAGGAGTCAACGTCCCTTCTCTTGGCATGGACTTCAGTTTTGAGGGGCAGAAAACAAGTGGATCTTCAAGATGAAAAAACATCATGAAGTATCATCTGATTGGAATCTGCATTTTGGAGTGCTTCTCCAGAAATCATGCTATCCAGATTTTTCAGGGCTTTCTAAGTTTAAGTTACAGAGTGAACAGAACAGTTCCGTAGAGTGATTCTGGCCAATCTTCTTTGGCCTGCTCTCTTTATTTTATAAATAATATATATTTTTTATTGAAAATAGGTAAAAAGTCCTGATGCAAGGTGCCATGGTTTAGCCCCAGC
>VZRU01009818.1:13618-35550 GCA_013398155.1 Pedionomus torquatus | reverse complement strand
GTTGGTCTGCTCTTTTTATTTTATAAATTATATATATTTTTTATTGAAAATAGGTAAAAAGTACTGATGCAAGGTGCCATGGTTTAGCCCCAGCCGGCAACAAAGAACCGTGGGTCTTTCATTCGTTCACTCCCCTGCAGCAGCGGGATGGGGGGAGAATTGGGGAAAAAAAAAAGGGGGGGGTTGGAAATTGTGGGTTGACATAAAGGCAGTTTACCAGAACTGCAAAGGAAAGAGGAAAACTACAATAACACTGATAGAGGAATGTGCAAAGCAGTTAATGTACCACTGCTCACCCACTGGAACAGGAAGCCCAGCCCTCCTGATTTCCCTTCTCCCCCCTGCCCTTCCCCCTCTCCCAGCTGTGTACTGGGCAAGACACATGGTAGGGAATACTCCTTTGACTGGTTTGGGTCCTGTCCCAGCTCCCTGTGAAATTAACCCTGTCCTCACCAGAACCAGGAGATGAGGGCATTTCCAAAGGCCTTTTAATTTTGCAGACATCAGGGACTCAAGTTCTTGAAATTCTTCCAAGCCATAATATTCTTGGGGATGTTGTTTATTTTGAGACTGATTCTCCAACCCTCTAATAAGTAGGATTTTCTAATGTGTTTAAAGTTCTGTCTGAGTCAGTTCAACTCAATGAGAGACAGACCCTTTTAAATTTGGCACTAAGTTGATAGTTAGACGTGTGTTGAAAGAAAAAGTGCTGAACATGCATACATACATGTGCAGCTGTATACAAGAATAAACTGTACGTTGCCACTATCAAGATTCAAGAATATTGTGGCTATAATTTTTTTTTCTTTATTTTTTTTAGGAGGGTGTGACTGTCTTACAGTGCCCTTGAAGCTCAATCCTACTTGCAGGCACCTAAAATGCAAAAGGGAACTTTAGACATGTTGCATTAATTCCTAGGGCTACAATATCAACTCATTCCAGGATCAGGTTTGATGGAAATTTGTGTATTTATGGAGTCAGAAATGAAGATGTAAATTCAAAATACAAGTCAGAAATATGCACTGAAAGCTTAGCTCCAACGGTAGTGTTTGGAGCTCCACAAAGGTGGCTTCAGTCCCATAATGTTGAAGACATGAGTCATGTATTGAATTTTTTTAGACTTCTTCTTAAGTAAATGTACTGACTGGTGGTTTAGATGTTTTTCAGTGCTAAGAAGTGATCAGCATGTTTTCTTCATTTTGCTCCATTTTCAGTCAGAGGGACATATCACTGGGTTTATTCTGTGGAACAGAACTGAGAGTTTTCTGGCAGGATTATATGCATTTTTCTAGACCTAAATATTTTTCTTTTTTTCTTATCTGCATTTGTTCAGACTTGGTGACACCATTGCTTACATTCACATTACGTGCATGCTTAAAGCGTTGGCATACTGCCAATTTGTTACCATTTTCTATCTACTTTCATTTTTGTTTATCACTCCATTTGTGTTGACAGGGACTACAGAAGCAGTTGCACATGTCACGAGAAATTACCTGGGAAGTATTTGCTCAGTGACAAAGGCTTTGCCTTCTTACTAAATCCTTTTTTCCTCTGTTGGCTTTGCTGCTGCTACCAGTGGAAATGTGTTCTTGAGACAGAAGAGATTCTTGCAGCAATTTTTTGTCTACAGGAGTAGATTTAACTACCTGGTGCAAACAGCACCCTGCAGACTGGTATTTTATACATCAGACATCGCTGTAAAATGTCTTACTGCTGACGGGTCGGTTGTTAGGAGTCAGGGTGGGTTCTCCCATGCTCGGTGTAGGTGACTTGCTCTTCTTACAGTGGGAGAGAACACCCTGAAGGTTCCTGCTTCAGCCGCCCTAACCATGTCTCTTGGGGGGTTCTGTCACCTAATGGCTGTTGAGTACTGAAACTATTTTTCCTGTCAATCTAAACCTGCATTTCTGGTGTCTGGTGGTGGACCTTAAGCTGCATTTTGTGAAAGATGGCAGTAGAATTAATCACCTCATTGCTTGCAAAATGTGTTCTGGAGGGGGCTCTTGAGAGGAAAATGGCAGCTAAACACACTAGGAAACGTGTGGGAGTTTAGCACCAACAGAGGTGCTGTTTGTGCCTTTTAAAACTCTAAAATTCCTTGTATTGAAAATCAGGAAGATGAGTTGGTGACTGTCTGTTCCATTCTGTCAACTGAAGTGTATTTAAGATGGGAGTATCGGAGCTGTGTGAATTTACAGGAGTCTTTGGATGAGGTTCTTATATCCTGTCTGGATTTGGTTCTGTTTACAGCCCTGTCCTTTTCCCAGTGTCATTTCTGCCCACTTCCCTTGGTAACTTTAGCAGCAGCTGAGTTACCAGCTTCTGCAGGCCATATACCTGCCTGCTCTCCACCTGCAGCTCTGTTCATTAGAAACTGTATAAAAGCATTTTTTGTCTTCTAATAAATATTAAAACAGCTGTCTTTATGGTAATACAGCTATCTAGGCTCAGGTTTAGAATCAGTTTTAAAGGTTTCCAAGTAACTCACATTTTCTTACTCAGTAACTTTTCTTGTAATTCATTATGGCCAATTTTTCCCCTTCCTTCAAAGCGGCTCAACTTCACTTGATTATAACAAACTCTCGTCCAGGTAGAAATCATAAATAGTTAGGTGGCACTACATATCAATATTGACCTGTCAGATTGTGGAACGCTTTAGAACAAAACATGAAAAGAATAGAAAAGTTGTATAAAAATGAGGCAGAACAAAATGTGGAAAAAAAAAAACGTCTGAGAGACTGAACAAGCTCACTTTTCTTAAGGGTGGTATCTCTGTGCTGTGCCTGCCACTGGTTCTGTTTCTGCCATGGCTCAGTTGGGCAGGTTCCTCGGCATCCCATGGTCCAGGCTCGGTGCAGAAGCTGCCCTGAGAGATGGGTGTCTGGAGACACAGCGGCAGCCTGGCATTTGCTGGTGACGTTGTGTGTTTGTGTTCTTCAAGGCAGCACGTACATGAACAGTCAGATCCCTGTGGGCAAACTTAACATTTCTCAAAATACTGATGTGAGACTTTTTTGTTCAGAGCATTATTGCAGCTGATGCTGCAAACATGATTGCGGGTGACCTCTTCAGGAGGGTACGGTTCTTCTAATTAGGATTTTGGGCCTTTTTAAAGGCTGTTAACTAGAGATCTAGGCAGTGTAAAAGCAGTAATTTTGAGTGCACGGCCTGCTATCTCTGATTTTAATGCTGGCCTGCTCTTTACTTTTTAAATTGACTTTATTTTTTCCTTCCCTTCTGGAAGAACGTTGCATACAAATAATGTGATAAATGCAGGATGCATAAAGTTCTGTTAAATGTGCTAGGTCAGTGTACTGGAAAATAGAAGTTCCTGAGGCTGTCTGTAGTCGCTGCCACAAATAACAAAAGAGAGAAACTATTTGTCTGAGTTCATGATCAATTTTTAAAAAACACAAATAGCTCTTTAAGAGGTAGACCCACTACAGCATATCCCTTATGTTCCATTCCTCTGATCCTCACCCAGAAGCTCTCCCCCTCATCACTAACGGTAAGGGCTGTGCAATCCAGCCTGTCCCTTACCTCTAGCCTGACACACCTCACCTGCCCTGACTGATTTCAGCTGTGTGACTGTGGTGCTTGTAAAGCTGTGTAACTGCAGGCTGGGGTGGCATGGAAGCAGAAACACAATTGTCTCAACCCCATCCAGGGGGCTGTTGTTCTCTCTGGCTTAGAATCAGGTCTGTGGTACAGAACAAAGCAGAAAAGAAGTGGTTTTCAGCTCAGGGTCAGAAACAGCTCTTATCCTTAGCAGATCTCGTGCTGCCAGCGCAGCTGGAGGTGTAGGAGCACCTGTATTTAGAGAACAATTTTGTTGGCTTAGATTAAGGTAGCCAGGGGAGGTGGGTCCGACTGCCAGCAGGAGAGCACTTTTCACACGGCCACAAGGCTGCTCTGTAGAGCAGTCTAGGGTACTCTGATGAGACTCTGGAAGCTGGAATGGGGCCACCAGATGGCTGACTGTAATTCTGCCAGCAGACATCAGGTAGTAATACATGTAGCTTAAGTGACAGTGTTCCAGGTGTCAGAGACTCACCAGGAGCGGCTCTGAAAGTTGAACGCAGCCACGGTTTTGTTAGCTTGAATCGGGGCACAGAAGTATGAGTTCCACCCTGGTGCAGCATGTGCTACCTTGCCTTTGGCAAATTTGTTTGTTTCAGCATTTTACAAGTGTATTTCACGTCTTTATGTGAGTGAGGACTTTCTCTGCTCTAAGCAGCTTTTCCAAGTGGATAGTGTTGTGTGAAAGAGGAATGCTCTTCTTGCTGGATCTTCCTGTGGTACCTGCTACTGCTCCCTCTCATCCCTGCACTCCTGCGTTAATGCTTCACCGGAACTGACCACCAACACCCATCTCTGCCCTCTCTCCCATTTACAGTCAGGTACACTGTACTCTTAAAAAAATAAATAGAGAAAACATCATATTGATGTTTCTGTGGATAGTGTTGTGGTAAGTCCCCTCCTTGGCCAGCAAGTCCTGTCCAAGGAATCAGGACTTTGGTAAGCCTCACTGCACTGAAATTTTGTGTTGTCTCTTGCCGAATTAGCACAGTGTGTTTTTGGGGTAGAGTAAGATTGTATTCCTTTAAACACGAAGCAGTACTGTATGTTTTTAGTAGGCTGTACCTCGTGCATGTAGTGTGCTGTCATTGACAGGAACCGGGAAGCTTCCTCTGAGCCCTAGAGCCACGAATGTTTACTTCCTGAAAGAAACCAGAAACGTGATTCAGCAAGATCTGTAGTAGCTGTAGTTTTTTGTTTTGTAAACTGGTGTGGACTCAAAGCACAACTTAGTATTATTTGCCACACCTGACACGCAAAGTCTGTAACATAATATGAATGTAAAGTGTCAGGGGGAAAAAAAACAACTTGCCTTTTCTTCCCCAAAGGCAGATCTAAAGAATGACACGCTGAGAGGGACCCGCACAGTCGTTACACCAGCAGAACAGATCTGCTGTTGGCTCATTCACAAAAGTGTTAACCTAGCAGGCTGAGGAGGTACAGTTGGCCTTGTTTATTAAGCTAGAATTAATTAACTCAAAGGGTCACATTTTCATTTCAGTGACTCTTGTGGTACAAATTTTTGAAACCAATCCATAGTACTTGAAAATGGCTTCATTTTACTGATATTTTTCCAATTTTGTCAGCTTCTGTTTTGCTACAGAACATTTGCAAAAATAAACTTGTTTTTAAACCACCAGCTGAAGCATTTGCATGGTAGAGTGGCTTTTTTCATTAAAAGTAATGGTCTGTCAAACAGGTTGGCAGCCACGAGCATTGCAGGGCTCTGGCATCGCCACGTACTCCTCCTGCTTAACGCTTTATTTCCTTTTCTGGCAATTAACATTTGAGATCAGATCCACTGTTACGCAGTTTTGTTCTTGTCCTTTTTCTGTCTCTCTTTGAGAGTCATTCTTTTTCCTGAATAGATAGTTTGAATATTATCAGCTTTCAGCTGTTTGTGCCGTGTTCTTGGATCCTAAGGTGAGTAGGTGTCATTTTAAGCAGTTGTGCTACGTGTTTTATTTGTAACTACTCTTAATGTTTGTCAGGTATCAGTTTGTGATTCTCGTCGCTCAGGCTGACCTTGCTTTGCTCACAGCACTGGGATCCAGCTTCCTGCACTGTTTTTTTCTCTTTCCTAAAAATCTTATTTCTTTATTTTCTGGCTTCAGTTTGGAATGTAAACCTTGTGAAATAAAACATAAGTTTACATTTCAGACATGAGCCTGCAAGTTGGTAATGCTTTTATGCTGCTTAAAATAATTTTTTGTGTGTACAGATTTTAAGATTTATGGTAGCATTTGTAAAACTTTAGTGGGTAACAGCCAAAGTTCAAAAAGAAACAATAAAATTAAAAAAAAAAAAGGAAGAGTTATGTTAAGGAGGGGAAAAAAATACCCAACAAAAAAAGCCAGCAAAAAGGATAAAGTTACCATCTTTGCTTCATGCTCCAGTAGTGTTTAAAAAGAAATGCCCGCTTGCATCAAATGGCTCATATGACAAGCAGGTACTTTGCCTGAAGGCATTCCTGCTCTTGCAGTACTTACTAGACTTGAACTTCTCTTGAGCTAAATCCCATGAGAAGCCTGGAAACAAACCAGCCAACCTGTCTTCCTGTCTCCTTGCTGAGCTGGGGATGGTGTGTGCTGCACCTTCCCTTTGTGAGAGATGCGAAGCACCAGGTATTTTTTAAAGAATTAGTGTAATGTTTTATTTTCTCCTGCCTTTTTCTGTGGATCCAGGAGCCTCTAGCATGTGTGGGAGAGCAAAATTCCTCTTAACAGCACCTGTTGTCCTGGGCTGGTGCAAGGTGGCCTCCCCTGAGGAGGGGGCTGGTGTTGTTCTGCAGACATCACATGGGCATGTAGCTTCCAGCTGTGCTCAACAACGGGCTAAACTATTCCAGTCATTCCCAACTGTGCTGCTGAAGCAGGGAACTTCTAAGCAGCTTCCCTTTTGCTAGTAACATACAAAATAGAAAAGATCATGTTATTTTATAAATTACTGTATCTATCCAGATGTTTTACATCTGAAAGTGGCTCATTTATGTGTGCTGTGAAAATGGGTTCCTTTAAAGATAAAACTCTATTAAATCTCAGGATCAGATAATGGCAGACCCATCTGTACGGTAGAATTCAGCATCAGAAGGAGGTTTTTACCTTGCTTTGGAGTGGGTTTTGCTGCCTGGTATTTGGAGTAGGCAGGGAAACTTGCACCGAGTAGAACACTAACTGCAAGAGCCATTCCGGGCTCGGATGGCTCTGTTTGGGAACCAACGTACTACCTCTCCCACTGGGCCAGGACGCCCTGCCGCAGTGCAACACCCTTTTCCTGTCAAGGCTGGCTGGCGTTGTGGGCTCTGTGCCAATAACCGCTAAATCACCTGAAATAGTAACAAATTTCATTGTAGTGATTAGTTATTACATTCAGCTGCTTTTTAGATATATTGGTATTTCTAAGTATCTCGCATACAATCAACAGTGTCCAGTTCAGGTAAGGACATGCCGCTCAGAGCTGTGTTGTTTAATACTGATTTCTCACCCCTTAATTTAATAGAACGTAAGCATCTTTCAGTGAATGTCACAAAGGGTCTGCTGACAGTATCTGGGATGTTTAGCCAGGTTCTGCTTAATGCCGCTGCTGGCATTGAGACTTTTGATATCAAATGGGTTTTTACAAAAGCTTTGGATACTTGTTTTTACCGTTGGACAAACATTCTGTCTTTATTATGAATGCTTTGTGTACGTTTCACTAACATTTTCAAAGTGTTTGTATGGTTTCTACAGCTGATTTTCCTGTACATTCTGCTTTGTCATTTTTCTATGATGGTTTCTACTAGAGAGCCTGCATGCTCTACACAGTGCTGCAGGCAAGGTTCGCATTAAAACCATTTTGGCTAATTTATTATATTTGTGAATGGTTATTTCAGATGGCTTAGCCTGTGCACAGGCTAAACGTTCTCTCTCTCAGAAGCTTTACACAACTTTAATTAATTAAAATTACTGCTTGGAGTGGGGAAGTTTCTTTATCTGTGTCAAAAAAAAAAAAAAAAAGATTCATGATATGCTGCTGTTGCTTGGGGCAGCCCGTAATCCTGCATTATTTTCAGAGTAAGTTAAAATAATAGTGGACTATATTGTTTATATATAGAAGCTTTCACAGAGTTATAGTAAGGTAAGATAGTAACTAGTGTAGGGGTTGGATGTTGTGTACGTGGTGCCAGGGAATTTAAAACCCAAGGAATGATATGGCAGCAGATTTAGGTTTAATCCAATCAATGCGGTAACTGTGGTAAGTATTTTGGGAAGGGTGCTGAGCCACGAGGGCCATGTTTGTCTGTTAACTTTACAGCCTATTGCTCTATGAACAGAGCTAGAAATTGAGTTCAGCTTTCTGCCATAGCTCTCCTCCTTTAAAAGGGTTAGCGATACGTGTAGAGTTCCTGCAGCCCGTGCTGCTCCCACCCTGTTTCTCAGGGCACAGGCACAGCCATAGGGACCTTCTTTATCCAGCACCACTGAGCGAGATAACTGTGGAGGTTTTACTATTTGTAAAACGATTAGTACAGAGGAAATTCAGAGACTTGTAGCTTCAGTTCTTGGCCACCATCCAAAGACTGAAAAATTCTGCCAAAAATTCAACGTAGCTGCTATGAATTGCACTGAGTTCCCCACGTGCCCATCGTTTGGAAGCATTAGGAATGGTTGTCCCAGCTGACCTGGGGTGATGTGAACGTTACCACTAGAAATGAAGTACGCACCTCTGATTTAGTTGTTTTTATTTTGCTCTTGTAAGCAGCCACAAGACAGGCCCTAGAAGAATAAATAAGTTAAAGCAGAGAATGCAGCAATTTGTACAACCCACCATTGAGACGCTCGACTCTGCAATGAGTGTGCTGTTACTATCCCTGATTCAGGGCTCAGGCAGTAACTGCCCACAACTAATCTACGTCAAGTATTTCCCCCTTTGGCGATAAAAGGTTTTTAAACATGCCCTCAGACAACTCAATAATAAAACGTAGAAAAAAAAAACCTCTTGTAATATCGTATAGTCATTTCTGTTTGTTCCGAATATGTCAGTCTGTTCCAAAATACTTCTGTCCGAAGTGTGTTGGTGCAACAGGATGAACTTCTGTAGTTAAAATTGTGATCTCTGGGAATTCCTGGATGATGGATTTGGCACCTTTTGAGAGAAAAGGCAAAGGCAACAACGGTTACAGCACTGCAGCGGTGTTTCAGCACCATGTGTTAAGCCATCAGTAGCAGAATTCTATAGGTAAGTAGAGGCTCTGTTCTTCCATCTCCATGTTTCTGCCTGAGCTGACTGACTACAAGAAGAAACTTCCCGACTTTGGTGGATTGCGTTTTTTTGAGTTTTCTTATTTGGATTTTTCCTTTCTGTACCACACTTGTACACTGCCAGTTTAATCACCAAAGCAGTTACAGGCTGTAGGAGTAACTGCAGATCAGTTGGCTTTTTTGATAGTGATTTCTGCCACAGCCAATTTTTCAAACAACACACAAGATCCATTTTCTGATTTCACACAAATGGATGCTCCTTATTTTTGGCTCCCCTTTTGCAAGTTAAGATCTCTACCCTCCAACCAGGACAGTTCTGTAGCTTCGTTCACCTCGTGTTCCTTACAGCACTGACATTCTTTTGGTGGAGGAACAACCCAACGCCATCCCTGGGCTGCAGCCCTCTGGACAGCGACAGCCAGACTGGCACAGCTCTATCCACCACTGGAGCATTCTCCGCCCCTGCCAGCGCTGCAAATCCCTGATGTCAGGAATAATTTACCATTTGCAGTTCTGTCATTAGGTGTAACAGGCCTTTTGCTTTCTGCTAGCCCACTCCACTGCCCACACCAAACACATTGCTGTTCATGCTCACTTTTACAATTCAGCCAAAACACCCAAGGGAAACCCTCTCTTCTGTGCAAAGCGATGCTGCTGTTGTTATTTGCAAAGGAACAGCTCTTCACTGCTGTCTGAAGTGTGTGACTGATGTAGTTCTGCCCCACTGAACGTTCCAGGGGTCGCTCTTCAGTCCCCCTCGCATGCCCACAACTTACCATGAGGCGTGGAGAAGAGGCTCAGCAGGATAATGACACTTGGTTGTACGCCATGTTCCACAAGAACTTTGACAGCCTCGATGACAGTATTACCAGTACCTAAAAGGGGAAAAAGGGAGATGTCTGTATTTCTTTCCATGGCGGAAGAACTTCTAGGCCATCCGTGAGTATCTGTGTTTACATTGGTGTGGGGCTGAATGATGTGACTGTTCTTTCCCAGTGGAAAACTCTCACGTCCGCCCATATTAATTGTAGAAAACTTTGGTCTCCTGATGAAGGAGCTTCCTCTCTACTCTGAAACGGCCACCTCTGCCAGGTTCTAAGTGCCGAAGTCAGTGGATTTAATGAAAGCCCTGAGGCAAGAAAGCTCATCTAAAATAGTAAAATGGCCAATTAGGAGCTCTGGGTGTAGAACCAGAATTAAATCTTAGACTGCTTCATCCTGACAAACTCCTTAACTTGCTTAAAAGTTGGGGTTTTTTTGGGTAGTATGAACTGTATTTAATTTTAAAATAATTTACTTCTAGGATTATAATATAAATCCCAAAATGCCTTTTAATAGCATGAGAAAACTACAGTTTAAGTCTTTTCTCATGGCAAAAATGTAAAAAAACTAAATTTCTACTAAGTCTTAATCCTTCAGCCTTTCTCAGGAAAGGCAGCATGCCCAAGTGATTTGCTCTGTATTCATGCTGGTGCGGGCTGACTCGTGTTCTTGCACAGCCTAGTAAATTCCCTACTCTGTCACCTAAACCAAGTAAAAAACCTCATCAAAGCCCCTGAAACTTGGAAATTTTCCTTCAAATGCAGCGCACTCACTGTTCAGCTGAGTGTAACTGTACATAATGATGAAAGACACTTACTTAGTATTGGGTACATAAGAAGAACTTTTCTCCTGTAAATGTCTGGTGGAAACTTTGCATAGTACACTTTTGCTCTTTGAGTCTCCTCGTCACTCTGTATCAGGATTTTTCCTATGCGGATTGATCTGCAGCAGTCCCGTAAACCTTGTTCCATTGCCTCTCCTCAAAAAGAGCAGCAAAACCCAACAAATTGTTACATGCTAAGAAATGGCACAACTGCAAGATGTTACAATCACATGGAAAATCCCAATATTCTACTAGTGAAGAGTTCTAAAAGCGAGATATTTTTTTTTCCTCAGTTCTGAGAGTTAAAAGCACTTGAAGTTATTTTGATTTTTTTTTTCTACTTAGACACAAAACCAAGTCCACTCGGTGTTACTTAGCACCTGGGTGTGAGCGTTTCAACACAGCTCTCAAAGGTGAGAGCTGGAAACGTCAAGATGGGGGATTTGGAGTCTGTCTTTGAGCTCTGCATCCCAGTGCAGGAGGCTGCGGCGCCACTGGGTTTTACATCACAGATACAAAGGTTTCTGTAGCATTGGGCAAAATAATGGACTCCACCACCACCAAGCAAGGTTTGTTTGGAGACCTATCTCTGAGCAGCAGCAAACAAGGCCAGCTGGCCTGGCCACACACAGTTAGCGGTTCCTGCTGCAGCTATTTGTCTCCTAAAAAATGAATGAAAGCTATTGCTTGATGTTCTGTGGTCAAGGCTACCTCAGAAATAACAACTGGCAGGTTTGGGTAACTTTGCTGTAGAGAAGTGTGGTTGCATGTTTTTGAAAGGAAGTTGGTTACATGTTTCCAAACCGTTTAATTGGTGCTCATTCAACAACCAGAAACCACCTACCGCTTCTCATGATGCTGACTCCACAGTTTCCCTTTTCAAATCTGACTCCTTCATACTTGTGTCCTGTGGAAGGAAAGGAACTAGGGATCAGTGGCAGTCATTGCTCCTTCTGCCCCATCTTCAGGCCCCTTCAGGGGACACTGTTTTAAGTGACTGTGGTGTGAACAGAACCAAGAACCCTGAATATGCAGGGGACAATAGGGAGTTCTGTGTCTCTCAGCAGGTGTCACGAACCAATCTGAACACCATACCCTGCAGCCCTCAAGCAAGCAACGGGAACAAAGCCAAAACCGTAACTGGTGAAGAACTGGTGCTTTTTTCCACAGGTCACATCAGATAAGTGGCACAGAAGCGATCCTTTCAAAGTATGTGTTTTATAATGCAGGTATATTCTTTGCTTGTTTTAAATGAAGGATGCTATGCAAATTAAACAGTATGTCCCCTAAGCAGCCAGGTAGTGCAGAGTTAGCACTGCAATATGATACTACAATGCTACTGTCGTTGTGCTCCTGATCACTGCAAGAAAAAGGTGGGCAATGGTATGTGTATGAGAGGGATATTACCACTGGTACTGTGAGCTCAGGTCTCTTGCTAATTCAAAGGTAAAGACAGCACAGCAAGATTGTCCCAGTCATAGTTCTTCAGATCTAACACCAGAAGCTGGTAATGAGCTTGCCCAGCACTACTGCTGGGAAGAACATACTCTGGTGAATTTTTGTAACAGGTTTGCAAGACTAATTCAAATCTTAGTAAAATGAGAACTCTAGGACTGTATGTTTTGCTCAATTGTGTTGTTATGCCCCTTCTGGCTTTTTAAATACCAGAAGGGACCTCACCTGTTCCCTGAATGTTAAGCTCCCTGGGGAAGTGGTCAGGGCACCAAGCCTGGCAAAGTTCAAGGAGCATCTGGAGGATGCTCTTGGTCACACAGTTCGGTTTCAGCTAGTCCTGCGAGGAGCAGGGAGTTGGACTCGATGATCCTTATGGGCCCCTTGCAACTCAAGATACTTTGTGATTCTTGTATCCTTTTTTTGTATTAGTTAAGCTTCTGCTTCCAGTCCTACCTAGGGAAGACATGATTTCCCACATACCTGTTGGAGTGGTCACGGTACATTCTGTGTAGGGCAGCTGATTCAGTCCCTCTTCAACCACAAGTCTTATCTGTAGAACGAAAAACATTTGTCAGCTTAAAGGGGTTTGTTATCTATGGAGATAAGATACTAAATGTTAGTATTTTTACAAGTACTAGGTGAACACAGGACAGCTCGGAAGGGTCTAAAAGGGTCTCTTTATGGACTGACTTCAGAGACCTTTTGGGGGTGATGCCTATGTTTTGTCCACAAATCAAGTGAAGTCATTACTTAGAAAAAGTAGGGAAAGGGGAGGGGTACATCAGCAATCATAAAACTGACTTTATTTATATCTGGCAAGCATAGGCATCACAGACAAATTTTTCTCAGCAAATGAGTGAAGTATCAATGTAGCTTTGTTTTGCTGGCAGAATATACTAGTGAGAAGAAGGGCAAATTCACCCTCTCTCAGTTCCCCATCAATTCAGCTCTGAGGTCTATTTTTGCATCCATATTTCTAGGACTAAATTGCAGTGGGGCTGCCAGAAGAGCCACAGGAGCTCTTCAGGAGAAGAGCTGCCAGAAGAGTCACAGGAGCAATGTAAATGCACCACCGAGTGTGCAAAGACAAGTCAGCAGACCTAGAAATCTCTTTATCACGTTCTTCTGGCACCTGCCAGCTGTGGTGATAATGGGATGCTCTGCCAAGCACCTGTGCTTTCAGGCAGTACAGATGGCCCAGTCCAGCAGGGACATCTCCACTGGAGGCGCAGCTAGCAAGTCCCACCTCACTCCAGCCTTCGGTGGCCAGCAAACCTCCAGCTCTCCCAGGATGCTGACCCTGCAGCTGTACCCCAGGCAAAGTTACTAAACATATTCATCTGAACCCAGAATGGCTGCCCATGAAAGATGCTCTAGGTATTAAAGATGTAAAAATTCTCTCTGCTAGTGAGTGAAGGAGTCACAGGCCACAACAGCTCAAGGAAAGCTAATGCTGAGCCAAAGATGAAACCCATTAAGCAAAAGTCACCATACAATGGCAGAAAGGAGGTGACTGATTTCAGGACTGAGCAAGTGCACTGCCCCCTTCAGACATTTCTTTTTCCAGAAACAGGGCAGAGCAGACTGCAAGATTTTTTCTGTTCTTCCATTCTGCCCTAGTTCCCAGCACACAGGCAGCCTCTACCAGGAACTAGAAATTTATAATCCCTCCTTGAAGATATTTTTAGTTATTTTAGTGCTGGTACAAGGGCTGGAACTTAACTCACTGTCTAGAAGATGCAGTTTCTAGCAATGAGGGGGAAAAATCAGTGCTTCCCTCGGAATGGTACAGGACCTTCACGTAAAGTGAGAAGGTAGTTGAAAGAGGTCCTTCGCTCTAATTAATGACATTAAGGTACAGTCCAGACTGTTAAGAATTTTCCTGTCAGTATTGGAATAGCCATTGTTTATTTCTTTTTTAAAATACAAATTAGAAGTGGTGCGTTTCTTTTGAATTCAAATAAGTTGGCAGGAATGAATGCTCCTTAAATACTGCAACATGATGAGAACCTAATACAAGGTTAAGATGAGAATGCTAACCAGAAACCCTTCCTGTGAAAAGAGTACTGGTGGGGAAGAGGCCTGACCCCTGGACTGCAGACCTCTACCCTGTAAAGGTGTGGGATTGCTGGTGTTGACCTTTGTTGTCTTCCTGAATCTCATCGGCACATTTAAGCATGTGAAGAACACAGAAGTACAAAACCCAGGAATAAGGACATAGTTGAGCTAGTCTTTTACATGTTTCCTGGGTTGTTCCTACTTGTCCAATGAACTCCAAAGAATGTGTGTCTATTTAATTGGTATCTGCTGAGAACTGCAGGCAGAGAATGAAGTTGGGGCTACAATTTTCTGCCTGTCCATTATGAAATAATATTGGCAAGGAAGGCACTCCAGTGAGTCATCTGATCTATGAGTTAGGAGTGATGGGATTTGTTGGCTTGAGCCTTGACAGTTCTTGGTGAATGAGAATACAAGAAACATCCTCAAAGCAGGGAAAAGAAGGAGGAAAGTGGAAAAGCTGCAAATATAAAAAGCATTGCAGTCATAATATTAGTTTGTGGTCACATCTAAGCCCTGAGCAAACCTGGATCAGGTAGGGATTAAGATTGGTTTTATCACAGGAAACCTGCCTGCTGTGCAAATGGTGCTGGTAACTGAATGGCCTCTGGACTCGACTTCGCTAGAGGAGGAAAGACAGATTTTCCATGTTAATGAATGCAGATTTGCAAACAGCAAACACCCTTACAAATAACAAGGAAGTACATGCGTGGGTGTGGGTACTTGGTTTTCTTTAAGTATGCAATTTAAATGAGATAAACGTTGCATTTCCAACAGTATTTGTTCTGACTTACTAAAATGTGTGAGAACTTCAAATTACTTTGTCCCTGCTAGTAACTACTGTATAGCTAAAGCCAAATTCCCAGTCTGGATGCACCCAGAGCTATTAATCAAATACACAGCAAGTGCCAGGAGGCACTTTGCATGCAAGCAATTGGTAACATCTAGACCATAAGAAATAGTACAGCTCTGTTCACAAGATCAAAAGTACTGTTTCAAAGTAGAACTGAATTATCTCTAGCCTCTGTCCATCTGTTTTTGAACAATATTTTCTTATTAATAGTGCTCTCTGTCCTGAAGTAGCTGTGTTTGATAATAATATGGTTTCTGGAACCCTTTGAGATGAAAGCAGTCTGTAACAGAGCACAGATGTCCCCAAACAGAAAGTTGCTGTCCACCAGCAATTTGCTTTGTGTAGAAAAGTTGCCCTCACACCACCATTCTTCTAGCCTGAAAGACCCATTTTATGGAAGGGTTGCAAAAAATACCAAGAAGAAGAAATTCTTCACCTACCAAACGATCAGCGGAAAATACGAAGTCTCCTCTACTGGATTTCCTGTGAAAAAGGTAATAATTTATATTTTAAATTGGGGAATAATTTTAGGAACACTGCTTAAATATAGTATTAATTCAAGGGCAATATATTCTAAAGGCAGTTCAGAGAAAAGTCTCCGCTACCATATACAAAATTTATCCCACGGGGATTCTGCTTCATGGGTTTCCTGCTTGGTGGCAAAGATTGAGCTAAGGCAGGGCAATGTTGCTGCACTGTACCAGTAGCAATTAAAGCACAAAAATGTTAAGGATGATATTCTGAAAGTTTTCCATTGTACTACTCTTGCAGCTCAGCTCCAAAACACCTCATGAGTTCAGATGTGCACCAACCTAGTACATTCCCTACAGCTCTGAGCACAAGCGCTTTGCTTTGCCCGTCTTTAAGTCAATTAGAAACCATGGAACAATGATGATGCAGATTCCAAGCCCTGAGTTCACACACCTGATAAGCAGGATGTATATCATATCTTACCTGGAATTCACTTGTAGTGTGACTAGATTAGTGAATCTGAGACTGAAATTAGCAGGGAATAATGAGTATTCCCATAAAAACACCTCTCTGCCATTTTATTAGCTTGGGTGTAACTCTGCTCATGTGACTAAATGGCTTTCAGCCCATCCAGAAGGCAGCTCAAGCTCACTTCTTCCTGCTACATACTGCGTATGTATGCCATGTTAAAAGCCTGACTTTTAAAACAGTGTCCACCTTATCTAATTTCTTTCCTTGTGCTAATAACACATTAATAAAAACACTGGTTTTGTTTTTTCCTTCTTTCTGTAAATAACAAGAGATGAATAACTTTCTGCTACTTTGGCATTAAGCAGAAAGGCAATGCTCAAAAAAAACCCCAATTCCCAAACTCCAACACCCCTCCTCCCCCAAAACCCTACAATCATACAAATTTATTTTCTTAAGATTTTTGAAGGAATTAGCATTTCCATCTGCTGTGTGGACACAGATTAAAAAAAAAAAAAAAAAGAAGTATTAAATTGTGTAGGTGGCACATCAAGGTTCTTCCAGACCAGACTAGAGCCTTTCAGAAAATTTAGCCGTACTTCTTTAATGGGTGGTAAGACAAACCCAACAAAGCCACGACTTTGACTGTAAAGCAATACATGCTTAGAGTATTAAGAGTTTGAGTTATTAATACAGATTACTAGGCTTTAAATTAACTATTCTGTCCTTGCAGAGAGACACAGATGTTTTTAGGCACAGTTCACTGAACATCCTTAGTCAGTTATGCCTTTTTTTTTTTTTTTTTTTTTGAGGGGAGGAGGACAACAGAAAACAACAGTGCATAAAAATGAGACAAATAATAATACTGAAAATGACAGACCTCTTGTACACCGGCAGCTGGAAAGCTGTGACCAGATTTCAAGCCCCACTTCATATGAGAATTGCTAGGGGCCAGAAAAAAAGGCTTATGTGAAAACATTGTAACTGTTCACCTTAAATACCAGACAGAAGTATACAAAGTAATGATCAATGCCAGACTACAAACTGTTTCACCTTTTTAATGAAATAAAAGACAGTATCTAAAAAAGTGAGGCAATAAAATCTGACTTGTAGCACATGGCTAATAATATGAACATTGTATTAAACAATATAGATGAGTTTAATTTTGTTTCTGAAGGTATGGAAGCATGGCTGGTGTACAATTAAAGTCATGTGCGTGTCTTACAAGGTGAGAAAAAATGTTTTCTGGGAATGTATTGTCATACAACCCAACTGCAGGGTTTCTTCCTGCTTTAGCGCTTGGTACTAGTTACAATCACTGAAATAGCTGTAGGCTATGCAGGTCATGGTCTGACACGCTTTAGTAATTCCTGTTTCTCTAATTACCTCACAGAAAAACTTCTGGAGAGACACCTAGGCTACTGTGAAGGCAAGACTGAAAAAAGGTCACTTCCTTAAAAAGAGTACATAAAAGGCCTTTGTAAGAAAACTTAAGGCACTGGATGAACTGTTGCCATTTGGGGGAGATGATGTAGCTTGAAAACAGTACCGTGTTCTACCTGCAGCACTTAAGTACACTTAATGTACTTACTTTTTTTTCAGTGCCTGGGCTTGGGGGGATGGAATGTGAAACGTTGTCTCACCCTTCCACCTGCAGCAGTCATCTTTGCTCACCACAGCAAGTTACACACTCCTGAACCATCCTACTCTGCACGGCAGTCAGGACTGCGCGTCCTGCCGCTTTACCGTCTTCATTTCTATACTGTACACTCAGGGAATAAGAAGCCTCAGCAGAACACAACAGAATAATCTCATGTAACAGACACAATAACCTTTAAATACCTACATTTCAGTCATGTATATTGTTAAATCAGGAGTTAAATTGACTATACCAATTTCAGTTAATGACTTCGCTTCTACTGAAACCAGAGCTCTACATTACAAATTGCTGCACTACTCATTTCAGCTTCTAGATCCCTGGTTCCAACCTGTGCAGGCCAGAAATTACTTTAAGATCACACCCTCCTTAGAAAGTGAATCTAGCCGTTTGTTCCAAAATGTTCAATACTTAAAATACATCAGTTCACATCCCATTAGAGGACTCAAAATCCATATCCAACAGTGTAAAAGACATCTGCGCACCCGTTAAGCATTCACTAGACGCAGAAGCGAACAAGCCTGAGGAAAAACAGGCAAAACCACACACACTCCAGGAGATCTACCCACTAGGCACACAGACCTAGTTCTTGTTAACTTTAATAAAGCAAAAGAAATAACATGGTCATTTTAGTCTTTCAGATGGCTCCTACTGATTCAGCCAGCTGTCTCTGAAGCCACCACAGGACATGATGACCAGCCACATGAAGGTGGGATTTTCTTTTCTAAACTGGACAGTTATTCCAGTGTAAAGTCCATGATTTATTTCTTTGAATCCTCTCAGGAACAAGGAAAGAGCTTTCCACTTTTCTGAGTAGCTCACACTATGGACAAAACTAGAATCTCTGAGGTCTTCTAGATCTGGCCTGACCATCCTTAGCTCCAGGTAAGCATGCTTGATTCTAACTTGCATTGCTTACTTCACAGTAGCAGTCCTCAATTGACTGGGTTTTCCCTAGTTTTGTTCTGTTTCTCTCTTTCCAGTATCTTGCCTTTCAATTTCTTCCCTTTTCACGACCTTTTCAGATGACTGTTGTACCTGGAATGTCCATCTTCTGCAGCATTAAGTAATCCAGATATCCTCACTGAGTTAAGGCAGCTCTGGTGCTACCTGTTCTTTTTTTAATCCAGAAAGAAAGATTAAGTGATAGGTATCTAATTGCCCAGCAGATGACACAGCTTTTCCCTCTTCCCCAAGCAGTGTATGTGAATGTACCCTTTGGTCAGTTTAAATTGGATTTTTTTTACTAGTAGCTCCTCTTAGCCATATAGCTCCTTACTCACAAATATGACACTTCTAAGAAGTTTCTTTTAGCACTTGGTTTGAATGCTACAGAGCTCATGGAGTCTCTTAAGACAGATTCTACCTGCCCAGGGAAAGGTTACTGCAACAGTTTCTAATCAGAGTGTGAGAAATCCTCTCACCCTTGCAGCTGAGCATGTTTTTACACCTTTCTGAATGACAAGGACTAAAATACACCGGTCCAAGATCTCTTATTTACTGAGATGCAGCTGACTTTCTGGGACAAAACGTGAAAATGTTTCCCTGCTGTCCTAACATACAAAGCCTACACCTCCCTTTCTGAGCAGGCTGTGTCTCATCCTCCTCACTGGCTGGGGGAAGGGAGCTTGGAGTTACACCTCCACTGTCACAGTGGTGTCATGCTCAGAATAAAGCACAGTTTGCTATCACTGCAGCTGTTACAAGTAATTCGTTATTTACAAGTCTTATTCTATACTTCCCCTTATCAAAGTCTTGTGCAATGAATCTGATGCAATTCTAAAAAAGTCTCTTCAAAGTTGAAGTATCAGCTGCTGGTTTCTGGATAAGGTCACTGTAACCAGAAACTTATTAAACTTATTTGCAAGAGTTCAAAAACTACTAATAACAAAACAATAATAAAAGCTAGCTGAGTAGAGCAACCACATTGCTAGTATTTCCTAGATATCAAAAACATATACCATTTCCTTTTCACTAACCTCAAAACCTTTCATAGGCCATCACTAAGCCTTGTTTGGACTTTTTCTCTCTCTCTGCTTAGCCCACTTACAATTTCCTTTTCCGCTCTGCAGGGAAACTGCCAGGCAGCCATTCTCAACAGCAGAGATCTTTTGTGTGGTCTTGCCACAACTGCTCTCTTTACATCAAGTCCACACTACCTCTGTGTGCTCCCGCCTGCAATGAGATTATGTTTTTTCACATGCTTTGAAGATTAAAAAAAACCAACTAGTTTAACGTAACAAGGCTCCTGTAAGCTAATAAAATTAATACAGATATTGCCTTTCAGAAATTATTAGTTTTGCATACAAATGTATTAGTATTATTAGGTACAAAAGAACTAGGAAATACCAAAATGTTGATTACACAGATGGAGAGATATAAAACAAGGAGAAAAACTGTCTGTGCTGTGTTGGGTACTGCAGATGTTAGAAAGCCAGTGCACTGCAGAAAGAGGTTTTATTCAGAATCTGATTATACTACTAATAAATGACATCATATCTCTGTGTCTGCTGGTGGTTCTTGCCTCACAGTAGGCAAACTGTGCTTTTAATAGATGGCCACTACCTATGTCTTTCATTATGTTGCATGGTAAGTTTAATATCTTATAATATCACTTTCCAAGTGATGAACAATCAAAGCTACAAACATGATCAGTGGGAGGTATGCTTTCAACATGTGAGGTGCTGTGTAAGGCATAATAAAACACTCAGTCCTAAGTGTCTGATGTTAAGCCTTCAGTGCACAATTTCGCATGGATTTCTGCACTTCAGATTAAGATTTGTAAAACTGGAATAGCACCTTCATGTCTCACAAGATATGGTGACAGCAAGGATGCTTGATAACACAAAGTAACAACAATGGAAAATAATGCCTTCAAAAAAGGCATATCTTTTCAGGTAATTAATCCTAAGTAAACTGTTATCTCCTTATCTGCCTCCCTTCTTAATAGTGTCTCTCTCCCATTCCTCCTAGCCTACCATAGTCTAGTCTCTATTCTACCCCCAACCTTTTGTTCCAAAACTATTCTTTTGGCCTAAATTGTTCCAGACCCTGCCCCTCACACATCTGATACCAGTTCACTTTCATTTCAGCTAGTCCCACTTTTCCACAACCTTCTTATTTCTAGCTCTCTCAGGCTGCCTTTGTCATCTGTTTTATTCTGGTCATCCTTGTCCCAAAGGACACACTAATGCAGAGTGCAAAGACTTGGCTCTTACATTTTCCTTAATGTGGTCCTCCTAGTCTTCACCAAATTGGTGTCATTTCCTTGCCATTTATTCTCAAACCCAGCACCTGTCCCGTGCCAACCTTTAAATCCAGTCTGTGCACCTATATCCACGTTGTCTCAATTCACCCCATCCTGCACACAATATTCTGATGTACAATATCCAGACAGCGGTACTGAGACCTGGGGCATGACACTGTGACAATAAACTTAGAGCTTCCTTTCTCGAGGTTTTTACGCTCCTTTGCACGGCGATGATAAGGAGAGACCTTGCTGCTCTCTACCACTCCCTGAAAGCAGGCTGTAGCCAGGTGGGGATCAGTCTCTTCTGCCGCGTAACAGGACAAGAGGAAATGGCCTCAAGTTGTGCCAGGGGAGGTTTAGTTTATTAGAAAAAAAATCAGGATTAGGAAAAAATAGCAAAAATTATCATGAGGTTTAGGATATTAGGAAAAAATTCTTGACTGAAGGGGTTATCAAGCATTGGAACAGGCTGCCTAGAAGAGTGGTGGAATCACCATCCTTAGAGGCATTTAAAAGCCAGGTAGATGTGGCACTGAGGGACATGATTTACTGGTGGTTTTGGCAGTGTTAGGTTAATGGTTAGACTCGATGAGGTCCCTTCCAACCTAGACGATTCTATGATTCTATGATGATGTGGCAAACAAGCTCCAACCCCTCCAGGCTGTGGAGGTACGCAAAAAAAAAAAAAATCCCACCTCAACTCACATCAGGGGAGCGCAAAACCTCTAAGAGATTGTAAAAGCCGCCAAACGAACGCCTTTGTCACTAACGGGCCCTGAGGAGGAGCTGGATGTCCAAGGATCCCCCGCCCCCGTCGCTGATGCGAGGCGGCGGCCGCCACCTTCCCCTCCCCTTCCCGCCGGCCTCGCGTCACCAGAAATGGCTGCACCCGGAGGACAGGGGCCGCCCCGCATCCCGGCCTCCAGCGGCGGGTCCCCTGCTCGGCGAAGCCAGAGGGGAGCTAGAGGCCGGCCCAGGGCGGTGCTGGGCAGGCCCGTGGCGCGCTGGGGGGAAGAGGGGTGTCGGGGGTATCTCCCCTCAGCCTCCCGCCCTGCCCCGGCTCCTCCTCAGGCCACGCTTCCCGCTGCCGCACGGCCTCCCCGCTGCCCCCCGCTCACTTGTCCCTGATGATCGTCTGGAGCTCCCGGAGCTGGTCGTTCATGGGCAGCAGCTTCAGCTGAGGCCCGATCTCTGTGGGGACCGGCGGTGCCGCCGCCGCCGCCCCGTTGCTGCTGCTGCTGCTGCTGTCCGGGCTG
>VZRU01009818.1:0-13279 GCA_013398155.1 Pedionomus torquatus | reverse complement strand
GGTGGGGCTCCAGGGGATGGGGCTCCAGGGGGTGGGGCCCCAGGGGGTGGGGCACGCTTCTTGTGCTTTTCCCATCTCCTTGCTTACAGTTACACCCTGCGATACGCCCAGAGGGAGCCGCTGGCGCCTGCGAGGACACTTCAGGCTTGCATCGCAGCGGTGCTTTTGGGCTCGGGTCTTCCAGCAGAAAACCATCGGACAGCTGAGTTCTTAGACTTGAAACAAAAGCACAGTTTGGAGCAGGGAAAGGGAAAATTAATTTTTCAGCTAATTTACGTGGCTGCTTAGCACAATAATGCGTGTTTTAACGTGCATTCACATCTTCACTTGCACTGCTATTAATATAAAGCCCCACAGACTGTATTTTGTTGTTATTTACGCTATTTATGCAGTTTTGTCCATGGAAAAGTATCACCTACGTACCTTTTCTGCCCAGCATTTGTTACCGTGGTTTAAATCCAAAATATAAGTATCTTCCAGAAATTCACCCTTCTGTAAGAAGAAAGATCCCTGTGGTGTTGCTACAAGATACATTTTGGGAGCAAAACCTGATAATTTCTAGAAAGATGAGATGAATTGCTATTCAGATAATATTTTTAGTTCAATTTTATTTTATCTGACACATTTCAATCTATTACATGCTTTGAATTTATTTGTATTTGAAAGATACCAAGTCCCATTCTGAGTTTAAGCAAGTAGAGCTCCATCAGTTGCCCTGGGCTGGAGCTGTGCCCGTTTTCACTAGCAGGAAAAATGGCTCAGTGAACTCAAATTACTTGGGAAAATATGCTCAAAAAGTGTGCTTTTCCAGACCACTGAAGGACAGCAGATGTATTTTATTACAAAGCAGTGCTGTATGCTGTGTCATACACATAAGGCCAAATTCTGGCACGCAGTTATGGTTATCCATGTGCCATAAAATCTGAAATTCGAGGAGAAATACCAGCAGGGAATCATTTGCTTTCATATTCAGTACTCATTCTATGTTCCCACAGAGAAACACTCATCAGATATTGGGATGGCACCCTGGGGTAAGTTGGGCTGTTTAGTTAGATCTACACAAGTAACTGAGACCTATAGTTAGGTATCATTCCCCAGCCTGCCCTGTGTTGTCAGTGGTGGGAAATGAACCCCTATAAAAGGTGGCTTAATCTGCCTGGGTATGTAATAGGGATTTTTATATGCCAGATCAACATTAACAATTTTTCTGATATCTATTAAATAGTCAAATGATGTTATCTGGTGGTGGTTTCCTGTAGTACCTTTTACTTCAAGATTTCCAGAAGTTTAAAAATGTTTTCCAAATAAATCTCAAAGTCCACAGTGAGGGAGAATTATTTCCCACAAAGAGGATGCACAGGTGTGCATAGTAACAGTTTCTATCAATTCATGTTCTTAGATTCTGCTGGTTAAAATCTAGAAAGGTGGAATCCAGCTTTCTCTCCACTAGTTTGTATATTAAATTGCAATTCTGTTTTTTTTTTTCCTGTTTTGCATATAGGATTCCAAAATTTAGCTATTTGATTTTAATTAGCCTAATTTTCTTTTTCTTTGCCAGAAGAATCTCACCACTTAATTCCTGCCTACATCTCTGTTAATTTATTTGTGATAACCCCATCAATCTATTGGGAATATAACTCAGCTTTGTGGGTCAGCAGCTGCTGGGTAAATGAGTGCCCAGATGCTAACAAACACTGCCACTACTACATACCACGTCCTGGCTGCCTGTAGGCTGCGAAGTGGAAATAGAAGTGTTTAGTATTGACCTGTTAATCCCAAGAGGCCAAAGACCTTCTTCCATCCTGTCCCACTTTGGGTTTGCAGAGGTCCCCCCTTCATTTGAAGGCTGTGCTCTGGGGAAGGCAAAAGAGCTGGAAGAATGTCTGATGCAGTCGAAGAATCTATGGGGGGGAATTTGTGACTCTATCAGCAGTAGGGCTGTCCGGAGCTGAATTACTGTAATTTGTACAAGATGTACTGTGACTTTTTTGTGGACTCTATCGGGACTTTATTTTGCTTGGGATGCTTATTACAGGCTCTCTTTCAGGGAGAAAAGATAGGACACTGTGTTACAATCTTCTTAGATTACCATTTCTTGAAAACACTCTGGCATCTTGCCGCTTTTCCTTATACTTCATTGATGTTTAAGTGCTGAAAGGCTGGTGAGCAAAGAGCTGTGAGGCTTCACCCCAAAGAGCTGCTAACTTTAATTTCCCTCTGCTGTTTCTGCAGGACTTGAAACCCTAGCTTTGCTGTGAATGTGGAGTTTTATTCCTCAAAGCTGATGTTCTCCACTTTACATTAAGACACATCGTATGATTCTAATTGGCTTTTCATGCTTGTGTACTATGCTTTTCTGCAAGCTCTCAGGCCCTACAGTACCCAGCTGTTGGAGGCCCCATAGAGGCTTCATGAGTTGCAGGGCACAGCAGATGCTTAGAGTTCGCTGTGACAGAAATGCACCCACAGAATATTGTTGATGTGTAAGCCCTGACCTACTATTTAGGGTTCCTTGATCCTCATCAATAAATTTCTTCCTTTGTGCAATAATACAATTTCTTAATGCGTTGCGTTGCTGTTTTTTGCTGTCATTCCCCATCTGTAGCGACTACACACTGCTTCTTTCCAGTGCCAACTTGTAAGACACACTGACCACTTACTTACTCTGACCATTGCTCAAACGTATAAAGCTGGTGTTTCAGTAATTAATTACTACTCCGCAATGTAACAAAAGTTAACAAGAGTGAGAAAAAGCCCAGACTCACACCTGCTCTCACTATTTTTATGTACGTAAACTGTATTACTTGTTTCAAATGGGTAACATTTGTGAACTTAATGGAACAGGGAACAAACTGCAACATAATGTACAAAAAATATTGGTAAATAAACAGATTCTGTTAATTCTTACTCTTCTTTCCTGTGACTTGAGTTCCAAAATTCCTTTCCTGGAACAGAAAATGAAAGTTTTAGTGTCGCATATGCCAAAATTGTGTAAGTTAAAACTGTGAAATGGTATGCCTGGATATTTCCACTGATGGTATTTGAATGCTCAGAAAGGAAGCCAACATAAGTTTGTTTCTCTTTGCTGACCGTTCACCACTTGACAGGTCACTGGTCGCAGGCAATGCCATCACATTAAAATGGCTTTTGGACAGATTTATTGAATATTTTTATATAACAAATACAACCTTGTTTATAGCCACCTGGTTATGTTTGTTCCACAAAAAGAAACTAAAGACTGAATTTGGTACTCAGCTTGCAATTGCCCAATAGGAATTATTTAAAACCATGTTAATTAGGCAGTTTTTAGATGTAAAGCTGTAGCACAGTCAATTGTAAGTCAGCTGCCTGAATGCTGCCTGGTGAGGAGCATAACCATGTTGCTGTGTTTGCAGTGAGAGCACTATGGAAACTATATGGAAGCAGCATGGAAAAAAAGTAGGTGCAAGGCAAGGAGAATGTTGATCCTTTGAATCTTCCTAACATTGAATATTTGTCAAATTCTCACCATTTTGGCAAGGTATCAATGATAAATCTGTGATTTTCAAGTTGCTGAAATGTTAAGCAGTGAATCACAAAATTTAGCATTATATACATTCTCTGCAGCTTCCTGATGATGAGTGTGGATATAGCGAATGTCTTATTCTTTTGTTTTATTCTTCTTTACTCATTTCTTATGAATACTGAATTTTTCTTATTAATTAATTTCCTCGCTGTAATTTAGTTCAAATTCTTGTTGAACCCAGATTTTTGAATGAAATTCTTGATGTTAAATTAAAAATGCATTCTTACCTGGGTTCTGTGGGGTGCACATGAGTTAAGCGGCATAAAATTAATCCAGCTCACTGCAATACAAAGTTCGTTTCTTAATATATTCACGGCCTGTGATATACTGAGAAAAGCCCATGCTATGGCTTTGAATTTTAAGGTGTTTCCACTTTTGCTGTTCAGAATAGCTGCAAGT
Organism: Pedionomus torquatus; assembly: GCA_013398155.1. Lineage (NCBI taxonomy): Eukaryota > Metazoa > Chordata > Aves > Charadriiformes > Pedionomidae > Pedionomus > Pedionomus torquatus. The sequence continues at coordinate 9,315 of VZRU01009818.1, read as the reverse complement.
GCAGTCCTTCCCATCTAGGGAAGTGTGATATGAGTGGCTTAGTCTTAATTTCAGTTCAAATTAAATCTTCTTGCTAAAATGCCTGTCTGCTTTATATGTTTTCTGTGTTTGCTTGCAGAGTTGCATATGCATGGAAATATGTACTCTTCTGTCCCAGCATCTTCAGAAAGAAGATGAGTATTTATATACAGTCTTCACTGGGCCTATTAAAATTTGATGGAAAATGCAGGGAATGAGGAAGAGAAACTGAAAAATAGGGTGATTATATGTGAAAATGTGAGTAGTTTCCATTCTGATGGGGGAAACAGGGTTTTTGTGTGTTCATAAATGAGAATGGCTTTCTCCTTCAAATTTTAGACAATGCAAGTACACATATGGATGTTCTGATGTTAGTGGGAAATACCATATTTATATACCAAAAGTAGATATCATTAACACTTATATTTTATCTTTTTACAATGAGCTGATTAGATGGAGTATAACTTTTTAGGAGCTTTTCTATATGTCTCCCTTAGCTTTTCTCAGAGAGCTGTATCTGTTACAGCACAGAACCAGCTCGTGTATATGACGACATGTATCTGAATTTTTCTTGGTGTGAGGTGTGGAGAGGGAACCAAGCTGCCATCCTGGTTCAGCTTTTTTGGAGGAGCTCCTGGATATTAATTTGGTTGTGGAGCAGGATGCTTTTAATGAAATCTGCTGTCTTTGTCCAAAAAGGAAGATTTTTTTTTTAGAGTAATTGTAAAAAAAGTTATACTTGGAAAAGGGGGCTGTAAAAATAAAACACTAAAACATCATCTGGGTGATACCAAAAATTGTCTAGGTTATCTGTAAACAAAATTCCTAAAGTTCAGCATGGCACACCAAAGTGTTTCCCCAGAGGAAGCTAAGAGCTCCTGCAGGGGTAATCCACTGTATTACTTCTGGGGCTGCTGGTGGTAAGTGTTCCTTGTGGGGAAAGATGCAGAAATCATCTGTTTTCCGAGAACTACACGAGGTGAAAAATTCATTGCTGTATCATGCCTATAGTATGAAAGTCAAAAAGTCTTGGAAGTGGGTGTGGGGTATGTAAGAGATTAGATCTACTCATAGTTATGAAGCATTGGGGATTTATAGAACTAAGACTAGACTTTGTCTAGGTCTGCCAGAAGTGGTAGCACAGTCAGAGCCACAATCATTTTTTGAAATAAGTCACATGAGGGCATTTTGTGTTTGGAGGATTATTAGTGTAGGGGAGAGCATCTCTGCTTCGCTTCCAGCAGCCGTGGCTTGAGGTCCACGGGGTAAGTGGTTGTCCTGGTTTGAGGTAAAACGAACCAATTTTCTGTTTTACAGTTTTACTTTCTTAGCTGGGCCTCTTCTAACTGGCTAAACTCTGAAATGAACAGCACATTGTTCAAAGCTGTTCCGTCTCACAGTGATAAGACCTGATTATACCAAGGGATGGTGCAGAGAGGCCCTTGTTTAGACTTATTGCTGGAAGAACCAAGGTCAGATAATTTTCAGCATTTGCCCGTTGGAGGGTCCCACCTTCAAGGAGGAGCGGACAGGACAGGTGTCCCAGAACTGACCAACGGGGGTATTCCATCCCGTCCGCATCATGCCCCATATAAAAGCCGAAGGATCAACAGGTCAACTGCCTTTTTTGCCCTTTTTTTTCGGCCCCTTGGCCCTTCCTCGATGGCTGACATCCAAGGAGGACTCTGCCTGTTCGTCTGCCTTTGATCCTGATCCGAGCGTTCCTGACTCCAGATCTGGAATCCGGCTCCTGTCGATCACCGAGTCCAGTTTGGGACTTTTCCTGAAGCCTGCTGGTGACGTGGTCGTCATCCTGGGAGCTTGATACGGTTTTGTATATACTGTATACTCCCTTTTTCCTAATTTTCCTTTTTATTATATTACTTATATTTTCATTAAAGTAGTTTAGTTTGTTCTAAACTCTTGAATCTCTTTAACTCCTTCCTCTCCTCTCTGACCAAAAGGGGGGAGAGGGGGACATCTGTCACTCAGGTTTCGGTAAATTTGGCTGAAACCACGACAGTGGTGCTACTGGTGTTTGTGTGGTGGGTGAAGAGCAAGGAGGGATGTGGAGGAGCATTCACGGTGCCTACAGGGAGGTCCTACAGAGACTACAAAGCTTGAAAGATAACAGAAACGAGAATGGGCTATTTTCCAGAATCAAGTTACCTGTTCAAAAGGCATTCTTTCCTTTTAAGGGAAAACAGAAACATACTGAGAATGGATATGTCTCTGCATCTAAATAATTTCTGAAAATATTAAACTTTCATAGTATAGAAATAGAGAAAGAAGCCTTAACCTTTCTGAAGTCAGTAAACACCACAAGTATTTATTTGAAAATCTCTTTATTCTTGCTACAGATCAGGAAGCCACAAGTAGAACACTGGCCAAAGGTAGCCTGTCCCTGCGGACTGCAGCTGGCCCTGGGGTTTGTGTTTTCATGGGATGCTTCATATCTGTATTTTCTTTTATGAAAGAAGAAGGAATTTGAATAGGATTACCTGAATTACAATGAAGAGTGGAAATTGGTGGGAGTCCCGGTGTTGGGAAAGAAATTCTGTGATCCCTTTGCAGTGAGAGGAAAACCTTCGATCAGTTTTGAACTTGGCAAGCTTTTGGGGAGGATTATGCTATGTGGTTCTCTGGACTGGGTGTTTCTGGGAGGCTCCAATCCAACACAAGATTTTTGTGTGTTATTAACAGTAAGCTATGAAACCTTGAGTGCTTATACTTGAGTGAATGCTTAAATGATTTCTTGACTCAATACAAACAATATGGAACGTTTTTGCAGTACTGCAGCTAAATAGTTCAGTGCAAATTTATTTTTCTTTCTTCTCTTGTAAGGTATGAGCTTCTTCAAAGTTTTTTTTATAAATTTCAGTGGTTGTTGTATGAATTTCAGGAGGTGATGGAACATGAGATTTAATTTACAGTATTTTATTTTGTTAAATGATACATGAATTCATAGAGAAAAAGAGGAGTTGGAGTATACTTAGAAGTAATTACTCGACAGGAAGGTAAAAGAAAACATTTCACATCTTTTCTTTCCCTCTAAAAGTAAACAGAAATAATTTGTTGACATTGATTAAGGATTAAAACAGTAATTTAACATAACATTTTAATTGCAGGAGCCTGAATTCTGGTTACTGTTACTGTATGACACAATACTTTGTTCTTACAAAGTATTCTTACAAATACCAGAGCAAGGTATCCATCAATACAATTTCAGGGATCAGATTCTAGCCCAGAAACCTAAAAATGCAGGAAAGCACATTACATTAGAAAAAAAAAAAAGTGAAAGCATGTCAATAAATATATGATCAAATGGAACTCACATTAAAAAGTGACTCAATACTATCAATAGCCATTACAAGAGGAACAACACATATTGTGTTACCATAGAACTTTGGAAAAACATTTTGGTTTATGCTTTTAATTATTTATAACTAATACATAATAAACAGGGATACATGTAAGAATTTAAGGGGAGCAGCAAGCTTATTTACATAGAACTTCAGGATAAAACAATGCAAAACAAAAGAATTAGGAGTTTCAAAATCCTAAAAGCAGCCTCAGGGTTCTCACTGTAATGAAATATGATGTCCAAAGTGTTTGCACAGTCTTTTGTTATACTTCACAGGTCTAGGTACAACGAGCCAGTAATAAGGCTGAGAAGGTCAGTGGAGCTTTTAAAAGGAGATGCTTGAAGACTTGCAGGATGAAAGCCACTGTGCAGAGATAGGCTGCACTGCATGGAGCTTGATGCAGGGCTGCAACCATCATTACAGAAAGGAGCAGAGAAGCAAGTGAAGCAGGGTTGTTAAAAACGGCACAATGTCCTGGCTCAGGGTCTTTTTTCCTTTGCTAACACCTATTAACTCTCTTTAAGGTCCTGGTCTTATAAGTTAACTTCATCCAAAAAGTGGAGAGTATTTTAATATTATCCTCTCTGTTGACCTTCCTCAGATACTGACCCAACTTTTTTTTTCTGGTTCCATTATCAAATAGATATTGATTCTATGTATAAAAACATTTTCGAGACAGCGCTATTGAGCTCCATGCTGCCAGTCTTTTTTCTGTCCAAGACGCAAACATTTCTTTTTTGGCTTAAGGCAGAGGCAAGTGAATACTAACATTATTGCCTTTCTCCTGAAAATAGCAAAAATCAAAATGGATTCTTTGGGAGTGGAGGGGAATGGGAGGTTGGCAAAAAAGCCCTTTTCTGTGTCACCAAATAGAACAAGTCTTCAAACTCCTGAGTTCAGCACCAACTATTTCAGCAAAAAGAGTGAATATGATGGCTTGGCATGTGAGCCCGAGCTCACAACTGCTTCCACTACTTTTCACTCAGGCTGAGTTTCTTAATTACTTCTTAACTGCAGTTAAGAGCACTGTTTTCTCCCTCCTTCAAAGTAACAAGGGATTCTACCTCCTCACCTCTTCCTCTCCTCCCCATCCCACACCCTATGGAATTGACTATGGAAAACTTGATGGAGATAAACCTTCTGGGATATCTGTCCTTCAAGTGTCTGTCCTGCAGGCTTTTATTTTTTAAATATACAAAGGGAGAAGTGTCACACAAATAGATAAGTGTCACCAAGTTAAAAACCTCAGTTTGCTAGAAGACCACTGTCATGAGAAGAGTGTTGCTTTGCTTTGAAGTAAGTAAGTGCAGTAAAGGCACATTATCAATTCAAATTAATCATGGTAAAATAGAAAGAAGTCACTCCTAGGGTGTATCACTGCATCTCTCCTGTCTTCCAGAGTTTATCCTCCGTGCTTTACAAACCAGATTAGAAATGAGGCTCACGTGGTACTGAGAAACCTAGATTTTGCCTCTGCATGATGTTGGGTTCTGACTCTACAGTAGAAAAGGGGGTCACCAGCTTGTTATTGGCAGCTCAATTTTGGTGTCATTTATGCAGCTGAAGATAAACAAATAGGCCATCGATCAGTCTGGCAACAGCCTGCGGCCTCTGTATTTTAATTACATGTGCTCTCTCCAGCCGCCCTCCCAACCACTGGCCTGCAGCAGTGAGAGTGGGAGCAGCCAAATCCTGGAGGCAAGCGGCTTTCAAAGCAGATGGAGGGACAGAGGCCGGGGTGCAAAGCTGCAGCTGCTGTCCTACCTGGGTCCTTTCTCTCCTCTATCCTCCAAGCCACCAGGGTCAGAGCCCTGCAGGTCTCCCCACTGATGCCACTGCTGGAGGACATGATCCTGGAGAACATCAGCTGGGCTGCTGAGGAAGGCCAGAGCAATGAGTCCTCAGAGCATGCGTTTTTCTCTGTGGATTATCAGCATGTTCAAGTCCCCTTTGAAATCACACTCTGGATCATGCTCGCTTCCTTGGCCAAAATAGGTAAGACATCTTGAGAAGATGAGGAAGGTTGGACTTAAAAATTGTGCTGTGTCTGGCCAGCCACAAGGAATAATTCAGTCCCTGTGTGGGGTGTTATACAGCTTTAAATAAAATCTCTCTGCATCAAGGAGGTTATCTGTGTAATGACACCTAAGGAATTCTATTTTGTATAACTTGGACGTATCTTTTTTTTTCTTTTTTTTTTTTTTTTTCCTGCAAAACTGGGCATAGAAAAATGGAAATTGCATATTCTTTTGGTTTTGTTCTCCAGGAGTTGTGATCACTTATGTTAAATTACTGCTATATATTTTATAGCTTATTATTATTATTTTCCTCGGAAGGGAGAATTTTCTGAGATTCATTCAGATAATTTCTTTCAGATGGAAATGATCTTTTCATTGTGCTGTTCTGCATATTTTAGGATGAGATTTCAACTCTACTAACGTGCATGAAGAAATAGTAATGATCACAGATATTTTTTCCCTGTTATTCCTATTCCAGTTGGATTTGTTTAAGTTTATTTCATTCTTTTAATAACTCACCTTGAGTACTTGTGGTTGTCAACATTTCTCTCTAACATTGGGAATTGCACAAGTCTGGCTTGATTGAACATTTTTCAATGTTACCTTTAGCTGTAATTGTTAATGATTAAATAATATTAAAAGTGGCACCATATATAATTAAAGTACTTTTTCTCAATTTTTTTTTATGTATAGAGTGTGTATTGTGTTTAAAATTAGCAGTTGCTATTTATGTTAGTGCTGAAGATGGTCTCTTAACTAGATTACATCCAAATGTTTTTTTTTCATTTATGCAGATTATTTAGTTTTTCTATTTGTGTATTACCTAAAAATATATCTTTAAGCTTATGCTATGATGAAATGCAGTATCAACCAACAGTAGAACCAACAGTAATATTATAAAGTTTGGTATTTTCAGTAATTTTGCAGATTTTCTAGCCAATTTCTGGTTAAGCAGCTTCATCTTAATTGTACACATCATTACTATTACTCCAGAGCATAGCCTGCTGAAGATGGGAGCAGGGGGAGCTTCCTCATCCTAACAAGGAGGTGGTTGGTGCTCTTCAGCCAGTTTGGGCTGATGAGATAATACTTTTTTTTTTTTTTTCTGTTCATCCCCTTCCAGGGTTTCATCTATATAACAAGCTGCCTTCTGTTGTTCCCGAAAGCTGTTTATTGATATTTGTAGGACTCATCATGGGGGGAATCATCTATGGCCTGAACGACAAGTCACCACCTGTTATGGACAGTGACATCTTTTTCCTCTACCTACTGCCACCCATTGTCCTTGATGCAGGGTACTTCATGCCCAGCCGTCCCTTTTTTGAGAACATCGGTACTATTCTCCTCTATGCAGTTGTGGGGACAATATGGAACGTGTTTGGGATTGGCTTTTCCCTGTATGGGATCTGCCAGGTGAAAGCTTTTCGCCTGCAGGATGTGTCGTTGCTCCACAACCTCCTGTTTGGCAGCTTGATTGCTGCTGTGGATCCCGTGGCGGTGCTAGCAGTCTTTGAAGAGATACATGTCAATGAAAAGCTACACATTTTGGTCTTCGGCGAGTCACTCTTGAATGATGCGGTGACAGTGGTAAGGACTAGCTTTAATTTGAGTATTTAATGTTCAGAGGAAGGATGCTCTGGTGCTGGGAGTTTCTCTGCAGGGGAAAGAGGCATCAGCAGGCTCTTCTAGCAGAGGACTCCTGGTCCACTTCTCTAGTCTGAAATCCTTAGAAGCTTTTGGGTGAACACCTCTTGTGAACAGGTCAATGATCTGCTCAGCATGGTCACAGAGCTGAAAGAGGAAGTTGAAAGGCTGAGGGGCAATAGGGAGAAAAGCAGCAAGGGTCTAGGAGCCCCTGCAGGCAACCCTGGGCAGGCTGATGACAAAAGTGTAATAGAAAAGAGTGAGTGGAAACAGGTTTGTGGTCAGGGCAGGCACTTTACCCACCTCCTATAAAGTTCCTCTCAGTAACAGATATGAGGCTCTGATTGAAGATGACCACTCTGGAGAGGAAGTAGGTAAGGAGCACCCTGTCACATAGGTGCCTCAGTCAAAAAACATACACTTTGGATCCATACCATGCCCACTAATAACCCCAAAAGGTTATAGTTGTTGGGGTCTCCTTTCTGAGGGGGACAGAGGACCCACTATGCTGGGATGACCCTCCTCAGAGAGAGGTTTGTTGTCTTCCTGGAGCCTGGGTGAAGGATGTCGCCTGGAAACTTCCTGTGTTAGTAAGNCCATACCATGCCCACTAATAACCCCAAAAGGTTATAGTTGTTGGGGTCTCCTTTCTGAGGGGGACAGAGGACCCACTATGCTGGGATGACCCTCCTCAGAGAGAGGTTTGTTGTCTTCCTGGAGCCTGGGTGAAGGATGTCGCCAGGAAACTTCCTGTGTTAGTAAGGTCTTCAGATTATTATCCACTATTGATATTCCATGTAGGTACAGAGGAGACAGCAACTCGAAGCCCAAAGGCAATAAAGAGAGAGTTCAGGGAGTTGGGAGGCTTGATAAAGGACTAATAAATAAAGGCAGATTATCTTTTTGTTGCTCCCTCCAGTGGCAGGCGATGATGCAGGGTGGAGTAGATGGATAGAATCAGTTAATAAGTGGCTCCAGGGCTGGTGTCACCACCACAACTTTGGATTCTTTGACAGTGGGTTGGCGTATATGGCACCAGACCTGTTCACAAGGAATGGACGAAGCCTCTCTCAAAAGGGAAAGACAGTCCTAGCGCAGAAGATTGCAGGGTTGATTCACAGATCTTTAAACTATATGTGAAGGGAGGGTGGGGGGTACAACGTTAGGTCTACCTCTGAGTCTCTGGAGTTAAAAGGAACCGGGGAACCACAAACAAAACACTGCATACTCAGGCCACCTGAAGATCAACATGAAGGAAATGGAGCCATTCCAGTGAAGAAGTCAGCCCCGCTGGGTGCCTGGCTGAAGTGCCTTTACACCAATGCACGCAGCATGGGGAACAAGCAAGAGGAGTTAGAGACGTACGCACTCCTCCAGAGCTATGATTTAATTGGCATTACTGAGACGTGGTGGGATGGCTTTTATGACTGGAGTGTTGGAATGGATGGCTACAGACTCTTCAGGAAGGACAGGCGGGGCAGACGGGGAGGAGGTATTGCCCTCTACATCAAAGACTGGCTGAAATGTGTGGAGCTCCACCTGTGAATGGAAGAAGACCTGGCAGAGAGTTTATGGGTTAGAATTAAAGGGAGCACAGGGATGGGTGATGTTACAGTGGGGGTCTGCTACAGACCACCTGGTCAGAACGAGGAGGAAGACGAGACCCTCTATAGACAGATAGGAGCAGTGTCGCGCTTGCACACCCTGATCCTCATGGGGGACTTCAACCACCCCGATATCTGTTGGAAGGACAACACAGCAGGGCACAAGAAATCTAGGAGGTTCTTGAAATGTGTTGATGATAACTTCTTCAAATGCTATAGGAACCAACGAGGAAAGGAGCCATGCTGGATCTTGTCCTTACCAGCCAGGAGGGGCTGGTGAGCAATGTCAAGTTAAAGGGTAGCCTCAGTTGCAGTGATCATGAAATGGTAGAATTCAATATTCTTAGAGCAGTGAGGAGGGTGTGCAGCAAGCTCACTACCCTGGACTTCAGGAGAGCAGACTTTGGACTCCTGAGAGAACTGATTGGCAGGGTAGTGTGGGAAAAAGAGCTGGAGGGGAGAGGAGCCCACAAAAGCTGGTTAGTGTTCAAGGATCACCTCCTCCAAGCTCAGGAGAGGTGCATCCCAAAAAAGAAGTCGGGCAAAATAGCCAGAATAAGGAAGTGTTAGAAAAGCTCAAAATCAAAAAGGAGACCTATAGAGGATGGGAGCAAGGACAGGTGGACTGGGTGGAGTATAGAGAAACTATCCAAGTGGCCAGGAACC
>VZRU01009817.1:32442-42785 GCA_013398155.1 Pedionomus torquatus | reverse complement strand
GGGGAGATTGAGATTGGATCTTAGGAAGAACTTCTTTGCTGTGAGGGTGATGAGGCACTGGAACAGGTTGCCCAGAGAAGCTGTGGCTGCCCCATCCCTGTAGGGGTTTAAGGATGGATGGGACTTGGAGCAACCTGGTGTGGTAGGAGGTGTCCCTGCCCATGGCAGGGGGGTTGGAACTCAATGATCTTTGAAGTCCCTTCTAACTCTATTCTATGATCCTATGATTCTATGTCCAGACCTCCACGAAGGGTCATCCCTGCAGGAGGAGGACGCCAGCCAGTGAATCACACTGGGCAATCCTTATTCCCTGGAATAAGCCTAGCTCTTCATTTGTTGCCTCGTGACATCTGGGAGGACTGACACACCTTCTTTGGCATCTGCAGTGGCATGCAGTCCCTGAGCCTGGCAGAACTTCCATCTGTTGGGCAAGCGACGTGGCTTATCCTCGCCACGCCCAGGAGGTGTGCGTCCACTGGAGAGGAATGGTTAGCCCTCCTGGGGTTACTGGGGCTGACTTCCCCATCCGGTTGATCCTGCTTTATGTCACCTGTATCGGCAGACCCAGTGGTTTAGTCCTAGTGTCAGAAACCTCAAAAATATCTGCAAGTCAACCAAAAAAGCCCACCCCAATAATTCCTCCCCCTTGCCCTCCCCTGTTTTTTTTTATTATTTTTTTTAAGAAGGATGACACTATGGGGTTTGGTATCCCTTTGAACTTCCTCTGGCTATGCCTTCACTGTGATGAGCCATGCTATCAGATGCTCTAAACATCTTTGATGAGCTTCAGGGGTACTTGTTCAACTGTCTCATCTCCTGCCCAGAAACTAAAGTTGGCCTCTGATCATTTTAGCCCTCCCCTCATCCATCTAAACTTTTTCTTCTGCACGTTTTCTGAGCCTCTGCCTCTTCTCCTTCTACATCTCCATCTTCTGAACTCCAGGCTCTTTAGATAAAGGTGGATCCCCGTTCTCTTCCCTGCAGACCATATCTTGCAGGGTGGAGAAGGAAGAGGCGAGCAGACAGCCCATTGCCCAAGTACCTTTATTCAGAGGGCCTGCTCCTTCTTCATCCTCTCTGCTCTTTGGTGGCCAAGGCACTTAGTGACTCACAGAGATGTCTGCTGATATTCAGCAGCAAACTTCCAGGTCACTCTTTCCTGGGAAACAGAAGTGGGACAGGCAGCCAAACGGAAGATCAGAAGGGCTAAATTATCACCCTCACTCAAAATGTAAGCACGTAGAGAAATTGTAGAGACTGAGAATCATAGAATCATAGAATAATTAGAGTTGGAAAGGACCTTGAAGATCATCATGTTCCAACCCCCCTGCCATGGGCAGGGACACCTCCCACCACACCAGGTTGCTCCAAGCCCCATCCAGCCTGGCCTTGAACCCCTCCAGGGATGGGGCAGCCACAGCTTCTCTGAGCAACCTGTTCCAGTGCCTCACCACCCTCACAGCAAAGAATTTTTTCCTAATATCTAATCTAAATTTCCCCTCTTCCAGTTTAACACCATTACCCCTTGTCCTATGACTACTCTTCCTGACCAATAGTCCCTCTCCTGCTCTCCTGGAGCTCCCTTCAGATCCTGGAAGGCTGCTCTAAGGTCTCCCCGGAGCCTTCTGTTCTCCAGGCTGAACAGCCCCAGCTCCCTCAGCCTGTCCTCATAGGAGAGGTGCTCCATCCCTCTAATCATCTTGGTGGCCCTTACACCTGGCTGATATCTAGCAGGACTTCAGACTGAGGGCTCCATGGAGAGGGGGGGGACGAAGGTGTTTTTGCCCTTTGCTTGGATGGAGCTGCCGCAAAGCTGGAAACCAACCTGCCACGTCCACCTGGCTGGAACGCCTCTGTGTCTAAACCCCACCACCACTCCTCTCCCGTGGCAGCTGCTCTTGAAACACGGATGCAGAGCATCTAAGGCTGTGTCAGTAACCAGCAGCTTTTACAGGCAAAGAGGAATTTATAAGACATTTCCTGTTTATATTGCCAACGTACAGCTAGAACTACCCTGACTGGAGACTTCGCTGGGAGTTCTCCAGGTCTAGCACTGGAAACGCACTTGGCAATAATCCACCCAGATGAAGCCCTTAATTTATGCCACTTATTACCATTTTGCTTTGAGTAGCTGCCTTCCCTGAGCTACCTGGCCGCAGATAAGATGATCAGATGGGAGCTAAAGAGTCCAAAACCCCCACCCAGCCATCAGTAGCGCTGCTGTCCCTGACCGTAGATAAATTAAAACATTATAAGCAATAAATGGAATGAATTGCCTCGGCGCTTTCACTCCTCTCCGGACCCACCAGACCAGCCTGAAGGCGATGCCGAGGTGAGAAGGCAACCCACGTGCATTCCTAGCCTGTCAAATAACGCGTGATCCCTGCCCACTCTTTCAAAATTGGTGCCTTCATCATCGCTCGGTCCAAAGGCAGGGAAGATATATATCCTGTCCCCAGATGAGGGTGCTTTTCCTGGGCTGCGGAGACGACCAAGAGAAGATGAAGGCCTCCCTCCTCGCCCTGCTGGTTTTGATCCTATGCGCCGTTCAAGGTGAGGTATCACCATTTGCTACTCGCCAAAGAATTGTTGAGTGTTTTAGAGCCAGGGAAACCCTGTGGCCGGGGAAAGAAATCATGGGAGAGGGTGCCTTAGCTCTTGCAGGGGTGCAGCTGAAGGACGCAGTGCTTTTCTTACCCATCGTTTCAGCCTGGATGTGCCAGGGGTTTATTTTCTGCGGGGAAATTTCCCTACAGACTCGTAGGCTGCTGGATTTTTACGAAAGCGAGACGGCAGGCAGAAAGCCGCCGCCGCCACGGCTCTCCCTGCCTTTGTTCACAGCCTTCCCAGCCAGTTTGTCTGTTGAGGTGATGCAAGGCTGTGGTTACGTCCAAATCTTGATGAAGAAGTGCTGCAGCCTAGGACAGCAAAACTGTGCACCCCTGGTTCCTAGGGCCACCAGTGATGCCGTTCCAGGCAGCGGGAGGCAGGGCCAGACCTACAACATCTGGCCTTGGCAAAGCTGCCTGCTCCACGCCGCCGCCTTTCTGCCCATCTCAGAGACCCAACGGGCTTGATTCAGCCAGTTTCAGGGACTTTTGGGACCAAGCTGGGGAATTAGGGAGAAGCTGGGTTGTGGACTAAATGGGTTAAGCAGCCTTACGCTGGGACATTGGGTGGAGACATATATTTGCATATCATTTGCGTTGTGGATCATGTATTTCGTTTCGCAGAGATTGCAAATGAATTCAGAGCCCTCCTAAAGTATATGATCCTCTGGTGTCAAGACAGTTAAGCAACGGGAGAGGATAAATGTTATCTCTATTTTTTAAAGAGGAACAGGGTTTGCCAGCGCTTGGAAATCTGCCACATCATCTGGTGCAGAAAAATAATTTCTTGGAGTAGTTATTTCTGTCTCATTGTGGCCTAAGAATACTTTTTCTGCTATTTAGCTACATTCACTTACCAGAATAGTGATTCTGACAAATTTCCAAGCGTTAACAAGGCCCGGGGGACAGAGAGATTGGCTTCAGTGCCAAAAGGAAGACTGCCCTAATCCACGTTAGATAACCTGGGTAATGGGTAATGGACAAGGGGTAATGCTTTTAAACTGGAACAGGGGTGATTTAGATTGGATATTAGGAAGAAATTCTTTGCTGTGAGGGTGGTGAGGCACTGGAAGAGGTTGCCCAGGGAAGCAGTGGCTGCCCCATCCCTGGAGGGGTTCAAGGTCAGGCTGGATGGGGCTTGGAGCAACCTGGTGTGGTGGGAGGTGTCCCTGCCCAGGGCAGGGGGGTTGGAACTGGATGATCTTCAAGGTCCTTTCCAACTGTAACCACTCTATGATTCTGTGATTTGTGAGTCAACGGAAAGCCAGTGGTAATTTTTGCTGCTGGGACCATCAGCATTTTGTCTCCATCTTCCATACCCATTTTGTCTCCATCTTCCATACCCATTTTGTCTCCATCTACTACATCCTCTGTCTCCTCCTGCAGCAAATGCCCTGTATTGCTACACCTGCGACTGGGAACGAAGCAACTGGAGCTGTCTGAAGGCCAAGAAGTGCTCGGACAAGGATGAGTACTGTGTGACCAATGTTGCCTCTGTAGGAATTGGTATGTGCAATGGCTGTGTATCCTCTGCTGGGGACTCAGGAATGGGATGTGGGGTTTTGCCTGGATTTTTTATGGTTGTCCTTCGTGGATGGATAAGCTGAGGAGTCACGGGGAAGCTCATGTGGGAGGTGCAGCCCTTACTAGCCCAGCCCTACGGTGATGAAGTTTACATGGTTTGAAATTCTCCTCCCCATCACACACGGAGATCTTCCCCTTTGTTTTATGCCTGCATGGAAAAGGCATGAGAGAAAAAAAACACTGAGAGAAGAGGAAAGACAGAGACAGAGCCCTTTAGAGGAAGAATAAATACATTTGAACTTTGATTAGACAAGAAGGAAAAAAGTGGGTAGCCAGGGTGGATGAGGAGGTCTAGAGAGACATGGAGGGGAATAAAACTATTTTCTTCCATCCTGAAAATGTGCTTTCAATACAGGCGTGAATGTTGTCTCATGGATGACATCATACATCTAAGAAAGCCTTGACATGAGGGTCTGTGCTGGCAGGTGTCAGGATATTGGATGCTTTGTATAGATGGTCACCAGCAATTAACTGGTTGTGGTGGGATTGGGGTGGGTCCCACTGGCTATGCTGGTCCTTTGGGCTCTGTGGGACAGTGGGACCTATTAGTCTATCTCCCTCCTGTACATGCTTGAGGAGCAGTCAACAATCTCTCGTTGCTAATGCTGTTCTCTCCTCTTTGGGCAAGGCTTTTTGTCTTTCTGGAAGAGGATCACCAAGAAGTGCTCCGAGACCTGCCCACACCACAACTTCAGCTTGGGCCTGGCTTCCTACACCTCATACTGCTGCCAATCCTTCTTGTGCAACCTGAGTGCGTGCCCAGGACCCAGGCTTGCTCGACAGTGAGATGTCAGGGAGTCTCATGCCAGTGCCCTTCATCTGCTTGGTGGTGGTGGGAGAAAGGGGCTCCTGAAGGCCTGAAGAGCATGGTCAGATTTCCCCAGGAGGGTATGGACATCAAATACACTGCAGAACTGATAAAGTATTAAGGTTGCCACCTCCTGCTCTGTGTTGCCTCCTAACTTGTAGCTTCTCATGTGCTTCTCATGCCTGAGCTCTGTTGCCTTGGCAGCTTGATGGAGAAATGGTTGTGCTATGTCCTGCAGCCCTGGGGGAGGGAGACGCTGCTTCTGCATGTCCTGCAAACCTCTGGAGGGGTTCCTTCTGCAAACTTTATCTCAGGTGCAGCTGGGAGCTGCTCAGTGGCAACTTCCAGACTTAGGGAGCAGGGGAGGCGAAAATAACCTCCCTGCACCAACTCAGAAGGGAAACTGCCAACTCAGTGGTGCTGCTGGGGAAAGGAAAAAAGGCAGTCCCTGTGTATAAAAGCCCGAAATGGGTGCTAATCACAGGTCTTCTTCCTTGACCTGTTAGAGTGGGCCCTGAGGAGGACCACCAAGATGATCCAAGGGCTGGAGCATCTCTCCTATAAAGAAAGGCTGAGAGAGTTGGGGTTGTTCAGGCTGGAGAAGACAAGGCTCCAGGGAGGTCTTAGAGCTCCTTCCAGGGGACCTATAGGGGAGAGGGTGAGGGAAGGAGTCCCGTTATGAGGGAGTGCAGCATAGGATGAGGAGTAAAATTTAAAATTTAGTTTAATTTTTTTAAACTGAAAGAGGGAAAATATAGGTTAGATATTAGGAAGAAATTCTTTGCTGTGAGGGTGGTGAGATACTGGAACAGGTTGCCCAGAGAAGTTGTGGCTGCTCCATCCCTGGAGGGGTTCAAGGCCAGGCTGGAGGGGGCTTGGAGCAACCTGGTGTGGTGGGAGGTGTCCCTGCCCAGGGCAGGGGGGTTGGAACTGGATGATCTTTGAGGTCCCTTCCAACTCTTACCATTCTATGATGTTTCCATGACTGCCTTGCTTGTTTGTGGCTGTTGTTCAAGCCAAGTGACCTTACCCAGGGCCAGCACTCCCTTGGACCTACCGCTTGGCACTGGGTCTTCCAGCAAGCCCTTCATTTGCCCGTCCCTCTGACATCCCCCAAAGCAACCGCAGGGTAACGAAAAGCATTTGCCGCATTTGGGTCGAGCTGCTGAGGAACAGTGGAGGGGTTTATAAGAGAAGAATGCAGATTTCAGAGAGGCCAAGTATTTCATCCAGAAGTTTGCAGAGCCTGCAGAGAAGTGAAGGTATAAAGAAGCTGAAAAAAATGAACAATGATGAGAGCTCAGAGATTTTTCATTGCCAGCGGTGCTGCTGAATGCCTCTCCCTCCTCCCAAGCAGCATTTTTTGGAGGAATTTTGCTCTGGAAAAAAAAACATGGGAACGCTTAAACTGAGGTCAGCCTGGGCTCCCAAATCTGCAAAACATTGCTCAGCCCAGGGATGCCGCCCTGTGCTGGGCTTCAAACCCAGCCGTGGTAAACAAGAGGGACAAAAGGGGTTTTGAGCCTCGCCGAGCGCGTCCCCCTTGGGTTGGTGCCCATGGCCGCTCTGGATGAATGCCACCTTCTGAAGTGCTGCGTAACAGCAGCCTTTGGAGATGTGGCCTCTCTTTTATTAAGCGACTTCTACTTCCCTTTACCCGCTCCTTCTCACAGTTCCACCGTGCTGCGAGGGCAGATCTCTGTGCCGGAGGAGCCGTGCTGGGCGATGCACCTTCCTTCACCTCTTCATTAGACCACAATCTCTTTCATAACCTATTTAGGAATTTTCATTTTTATTATTGCCCTGAAGCAATCTGAGCCCCCTCCTGTCCTTCAGCCTGAATGCTCAAAAACCTCTAATTTACTCCTCACATATTTTCTCATTATAAAAAAAAAAAAAAGCCCCCCAAAAAATCCAACCAAACCCCAAACCAACAACAAAAAAGCCCCCGTGAGTTGTGGATGCTGGAATTACTCAGCTCTCTGAAAGCACTGAGGAATCCCAGTTGGACAGACTCTAATAATTAATATTTCATTGCGTTGGATTTACACGTCCTGTGGTAGCAGAGACAAAGTCCCCCACAGCCTGCAGGAAAACACAGTCGGGTATTTTTTTGCCGCTATAAAGTAAAACTGGCTGGGTTTGGTTTTTTTTTTCTTGCTTGATTTGCTCTGCCTTTGCTGCAGAAAAGCATTCTTGTACCCCGTGGCTAATATAAGGGGAAATAAATCATCCTGGGCATAGGTGAAGAGCAAAGGGTTGTTTCCCTTGCCCAAAGGGCCCTGCAGCTCAAAGACTTTGAGATCTGCCCTCCTCCTATGGTAAAAAGTTCTCCTGGTGGCAATTACTCCTCTGCAATACGCTCAAGCCGTGCAGGGAGGAAGAAGAGGTGAGTGTGATTCCTAACCGCTAATTTTGATCAGGAATTAGGGCCAATCGGGACCACAGAGAGATGGTAGCTATTAGCATGTGGATGACACTGTCCAGAAAATTACCCAAGCCTGTGCCTCTTGCTGTGGCATCGTGCAAGGCCTTTCTGCCTTCGCCCCTTGGGTTTGAAAGGTGCTTGGAGGACCCTCAACAGAAAGGGGTTGTGCACGGAGTGGAAAGGAACCAGTTGTTGCCATCACGACAGACTGCGTTGGGGTTCTCTGGCCCCATTCAAAGATGTGATGGTGATGGGAGAGGTGGGAGGGAGGTGAAAGAGCTCTTCTGCTTTACCTGGAACAACACCTGAGCAGTGTGGAACGTTGCGCAGAAGAGATGACTCCACTGGAGATGGTCCAGGGTATGGCAGAAAGGTACTGCAGGGTCTCAGTGGCATTTTGGGAGGGGATACCCAACCCAGCAGGCATGGAGAAAGAGGGGACAGAAGCTTCTTGTCCCCAAGAAAGGCACACGGCTCCTGTGGGAGGCATAGAGAAAGGTCTGTGGAGAAAGACGTGCCCAAATGTGGCATTTAGAAGAGCCAGCACAAAGCACAGAGTCCTTCCAGTGGCTGGAGCTGGCAGACAAACTCAGCATGAGGATGAAGCAACAAACAAGGACAAATGGCATAATAAACGCCTGGTTGCAGACAAAAACCAGCAGTTTAAATACCTAAGGGACTCGTTGCATGGACATCAAGGGGAGCTGTGACATGGTTTCACCGGGACCAGGCTATAGGACAGCTGGACTCGCCGCCTGTGGTTGTCACCCTTCTCCTCTGCTATCAGAGCTACCAGCTTACAGCCTCCAACAGCCAAATCCAAGCGATAAATTTAGCCCTGAGCCAAGCTGTGCATGTGGGCAAGGCTGGAGGAGTGCTGGGAGAGAGGCTGGAAGCAGGATGGAGCCATCAAGCCTTCCAAAAGGGGAACAGCAGTGCCCCAGGAAGAGGTCCCCAGGGGTGGGGATGGCAGAGGAGGACAGCCAAGGCTTCCTGTAGCCAACAACCACCCTGGCTGTCCCATGGCCACTCACACCACTGAGATGAGTGTCACACCAGGCAGGAAAACACCAAACCACCTTTCATAAGCACAGCAGCTCCTGACGCCTTGCCTAATTCTCCATAGCATTCGGTCCTTATTTGGTTTGTGGGGTGGCCAGCATCATCAGCTCAGCTTGCATCATCAGCGGAGGGCCACGAAGATGATTAGAGGGATGGAGGTGTCCCTGCCCGTGGCAGGGGGGTTGGAACTCGATGATCTTCAAGGTCCCTTCCAACTCTAACCATTCTATGATTGTATGATTGATTCTATCAGGATGCTGGGGAAGAGGGTCACACAAACCAGGGAAGAGAGAGATGGGGGAAGGGACCTGGCTGTCCCCAGCAGATACCACCGTGCGCTGCAGGATGGACAAACACCTCTTTGCACTCGTGACACCTCCCTGGGGAGGGCTTGGGTGGAAACGCTGCAGGAAATTCAGCTCAGGGGGGTAGGTAATTCCAGCTCTTTGGGGAAACCAGGAGTTTTCTAAATTAAAACTAGAAGCTGAAATCACAGTGTTTCCCAGGCACCATTTGGGTTCAAGCCATGGGTTTGTTTGTGACACAAATCAGAAGAGGTTGTTGGGTTTGTTTTGGTCTTTTTTTTTAAAATTTGTTATTCTCTTATTTATTCATTGCTCACTGAAATGGCCTTTTAGGGACTCATGTCATGCCCTTCATTGATGTATCTAAATGCTGGATGCCTCGGTCTGTGCTTCCCCCCCCCAGGGTGCAGAGAAATGGGTATTTCTGGGGTGACTCCCCCAACCTAGGACGGGCATCAAAGACGGCTCTAGAAGTGCTCGATGGAGACTCCCGACTCCTTCCAGAGGCCCAAGCAAATCAGGGAGACCTACCACTTACATGCCTGTCCTGGTTTAGGCTGGGAGAGAGTTAATTTTCTCCCTAGTAGCTGCTGTGTTTTGGATTTACGAGACTTCATTGTATGAGAATAATGTTTATAACTCATGTTCTCTTAGTCGTTGCTAAGCGATGTTTATATTAAGTCAAGGACTTTTTTTCAGCTGCCAGTAGAAGCTGACAGGGAGCATGGACACAACAAGCTGGCCAAAGGGAATATTCCATACCACATGCTCCATATATAAGCAGGGGTTGACCTGGGGGGGGGGCAGGAATTTGTGATCGCCGCTCAGGGTGGGCTGGGAAAACAATCATTGGGTGGTGCACAACTGTTTTTTGCATCAAATTTCGTATATTCTTTTACCATGGTTAGTCTTATTTTCTCTTCTGCTACTATTCTATTAAACTGTCTTCCTCTCAACCCATGAGTTTTGGGCTTTTTTGTCTTTTTTCTCCTTCTTCTCCCTATCCTGCTGGGATGGAGGGAGGGGAGCGAATGAACGGCTGTGAGGTCTTCGTCGCTGCTTGAGGTCAAACCACAGCAACGCCTCAATTGGTTGCTTTGAATCCCAGTCGCAGTGAGAAAAAGAAAAATAAAAGGGTGGCAAAACTATCAAAAAACCCACCCCGCCTACGAGAAGAAACTTGATGGAAGTTGGCACATTTCCACAAAACTTCCATGTCCGGTACACTAATGAATATTCTAAATGATGAGGGGGTGGTGGGAGCAACCAACAAAACCTCGCTTTCCTGCGAAATCCTGGATGGTTTCCAGCATGGAGAACCAAAGGAAGCCCACGAGAGGGAGCTGGTGCCTCTGCGCGGCGCCGGACTGGCCACAAAATGCTGTTTGCCTGCAGGAAACCTATGCTCCTGGAACAATATACAGGGGGAAAAACAGCAGCGGTGTAAAAGATCATAGAATCATAGAATGTTTAGAGTTGGAAGGGACCTCAAAGATCATCCAGCTTCAACCCCCCTGCCATGGGCAGGGACACCTCCCACTAGAACA
>VZRU01009817.1:15236-32433 GCA_013398155.1 Pedionomus torquatus | reverse complement strand
GAGGACTCCAGAGCTGGACACAGGACTCCAGGTGGGGTCTCAGGAGCCCAGAGGAGAGGGGCAGAATCCCCCCCCTTGCCCTGCTGGTCACGCTTCTTTTGATGCAGCCCAGGATGGGGTTGGCTTTCTGGGCTGCTAGCGTGCACTGTCGGCTCATGAGATGGTTTGGCTGGAAGCAGCCCAAGGAATGATGGCTGTAGGACCGAGCTGCTGATGCCAGCTCACTGATGATGGGCCCTGGCCAGCCTCCAGCCTCTGCTCGCTCCCACGCCGGTGGCAGCAGGGGATGTGCCTTGGTTTGGCCGTGCAAGATAATTCTAGTGCATCTAATAGCAGATAGAAGAGGAGGAATTGGCATCTCAACCCCAAAAGCTGGTACCAAGCCTTGCAAGCTTTCAATCCAGAATCTGTGGCTGTGGGCTCCTTGGAATCACATAGTCACAGAATGGTAGGAGTTGAAAGGGACCTTCAGAGATCATCTAGTCCAACCCCCTACCAAAGCAAGGTCACCCAAAGCAGGAACATATCCAGGTGGGATTTTAAGATCTCTGGAGAAGGAGACTCCACCACATCTCTGGGTAGCCTGTTACACTGCTCTGATCCCTTCAAAGTAAAACAGGTTTTCCTTATGTTCAGGCAGAATTTCCCATGTGTCTGCGTCTGTTGCTCCTTGTCCTGTCACTGGGCATCACTGAAAGAGTCTGGCCCCATCCTCTTGACACCTGCCCTCTAGATATTGATCAGCGTTGATGAGGTTCCCTCTCAGTCTTCTCCAGGCTGAACCCAGGTCTTTCCTCATCAGAGAGATGTTCTGGTCTCTTCATCATCTTCGTAACTTCCACTGGACTCTCTCCAGTAGTTTCCTGTCCTTCTTGAACTGGGGAACCCAGAACTGGACATGTAGAACTGGGATGCAACCCTCTGTCCCACCCTCACCCACAGCTGGGGATCAGCAGAACTGCTGGGCTGATCTTGGTCTAGGCCTGGACAACATCCAGGGAATCTTATTTTCTTGGCTTCTCCAAGGTCCTGGAGAAAAAAAGAGGGGATCAAATTGGACAGGGGTGCACCTTTCTGTCCCGTTATGGGTGATTCTGTCCACTCTATCTGATTTTGCTGCACATTCCCTCTTTCCAAAATCTCCTTGAGCCACGGTTGGAGCCATGGGCTGAGGTTGCTCAGAAGGTCTGAAGGGGTCCAGGACCTTTTTAGACCTTGCTGCACATTCAATTCCATGGCTCCTGACAGTGCAAGCGGACTTGGTCCCTGGAATAAGCCCAGTGCCAGGACGAGATACAGAGATCTGTGTCCTCAAGAAGCCTTGAAAGGCAGCTGGAGGGCTGCTGACCTGCCTCTCCTTTTCAAGGGGCAAGCTGCCCTCCTCCTCAACACTGGCATGTGTGAGAAGGAGGGCTGAGCCTGGCACAGCCCACGTGACAGCAGGCAGGAGAGCAAGGAGGAGGCTTGGGGATGTTGCACCACCCTGCAAAAGCCGGGATACCAGCTTGTCTGCTCATCACCCAGCTTCCAGCTGGATGTCAGCAGCGGTGAGAAGGGAGGCTGGGGCTTCACCCCTTCCCCACAGCAGAAAACCGCCCCCAAACTGCTCTTTATTTCCCTTTCCCCCATGTTTAGAGCAGTGCAAAGCTCTCGTTGGGCATGTGGACCTTTCAGCTGGGGTGGATGTATCTGGAGACACATGCTCTCCCCAGGGTTTGCTGCCCACTGTGGGGCTGAAGGCTATGGGGGAAGCAGAGCTGAATGAATTTCTAAGTCTGACCGTATTTCATTTCCCAAAATACCCACCATCACCAAGGCGTGGTGCCAGAAACCCAGTGCTGCCTGAGATGCTGTCCTGCTTCCAAGGAAACGGGCAGCGGTGGTGCTCAGCATCTCCTGGGCGTTACTGAAATGGTCCTGCTTGCACAGTGCCTCCCTCTTATTTTGGAGCAAGAGGGAGCTGGGTCAGAGGGTGCCACAGCAGCGCCTCCACAGATATTCTCACCTCCCACTCCAGACCCTCCATGTTAAATGTTGCACCAGGAACATGTGTTGGCAGGAACACGAAGAAGCAAACGAGTGAAACCAAGACCCTGAGGGTAAATGCCGCAGGGAGAAGCTCCATCCATGGGCAGGTAAATGGCACAGGGCAGGATCTCTCCTCCAGCCCTGAAGCCATGCCATATGGCATGCTTGTGGCACCATTTTTGTCCCCCAATTGGGGTGGCCACATGTATATCATAGAATTATAGAATGTTTAGAGTTGGAAGGGACCTCAGAGGTCATCCAGTTCCAACCCCCCTGCCATGGGCAGGGACACCTCCCACTAGAACAGGTTGCTCCAAGCCCCATCCAGCCTGGCCTTGAACCCCTCCAGGGATGGGGCAGCCACAGCTTCTCTGGGCAACCTGTTCCAGTGCCTCACCACCCTCACAGGAAAGAATTTCTTCCTAATATCCAATCTAAATCTCACTGCTTCTAGTTTAAAACCGTTACCCCTTGTCCTGTCACTACGCTTCCTGACCGAGAGTCCCTCTCCTGCTCTTCTGTAGGCTCCCTTCAGATACTGGAAGGAGCTATTGGCCTTTGGTTGTCCCCTGGGCATGGTTTGGGAGATGTTTCTTGTCATGGGTAAGTGCTGATAATGGGAAAACGTGCCAGCCTGAGCCCTGTTCTTGACTTATTTGTTGGTGTAGAAGTAGGTTGACAGGTCTTTTTTGTTATCGGAACACTTCATGGGTCCAGCCAGGATCTCACCAGGTGGTACAACTGCTGTGAGAAACCCAGAGGAAGCACGTGCAAGGATTGCTCGCTCAGGATGATGGGTTGAATCCTCCCCTTCCCAGTCACCCTTCCTTGGGTAAATGAGATGGGATCAGAGCTGGTGGGTAGGACCGTCCCACCACCAGGACCAGGTGGCAGTGAGTGCACTTGGAGATGACACAGCCTGGTTCTGGCCGTGGAAGTGGTACCAAAGGCACTGCTTGGTATTGCGCTCATTTCAGAGGAGATACCCCGAGTGTCCGCTCCGAAAGCCGTGCCCAGAGGACAGGGGGGTGAGTCTTTGCCTGTAGAATGAGTCTCATGGCACTGGGCTCACCCCAGAGCGATTTCTCTTGGTGTTTCTTCATCCCGTCTCCCTTTTAGCTTGAAGGAAAGCAGGTTTTCCTCTCTGCGGGGAGGCTGTGAACAAAACCAGGGCCTGATGCCAAGCATCGTGTTTACAGCCCAGAAATGGGAGGTGACATTCCAGGGCTTTGCTTTCAGGGGAATGAAAGCTTCAGAGACCTCTTTTTTTTTTTTTTTTCTCATTGGAGATCCTGTTTCTTTTCCCTCACCCTTCTCCTGCAGCAGTGGTCGGGTTGCAAAGCAAAGCTGGCAGGAGCAGCAGCCGCAGCTGCTGCAGGCTGAGGAGCAAAAGCCGCTGCTCTCCCACGCCTGTGACTTTGGGCATGCCATTCTCCTCGCCCAGATTAAATTTTGAAGCTCTGGGAGCCTTTGCTGTGAAGCTGTCAGGTCCCTTCAAGGCTGAAGTGGGAGGTGTCCACTTCTAGTGGGAGGTGTCCCTGCCCATGGTAGGGGGGTTGGAACACGATGATCTTCAAGGTCCTTTCCAACTCTAACCATTCTATGATTCTATGATTCTGATTGTCTTTTTTTCACGACATTTTAACAAGTTAGGAGGGGATGAAAACCTGGTACACAGTGTGTGCAATCAAGATGGGGTGAGTTGTTCCTAACGTGCCCTTTTCTTGGCAAGCCGGAGGGTGTCCTCAAACCCAAGGTGGCTTTTCCACCTTGGGACTGCTCCTTAGATCAACGTGGGTGGCTTTTGGTTCCCATGCCCTTCCCAGGCTGTCATCCACGAGGTATACAAGTCCTCGTTTGAGCTGAATGGCAGGTGATATGGGTTTGGAGGGGCCAGCTCTCACTGTAGATGGGACCTACCATGGCACGTGAGCTGCTCTCACCATGTCCCACGAGCACCTGGGATGGGGTGAGAGGAGCCAAAGCCCAGCTGCAACATGCAGGGATGCTCTTGAGGTAGACCAACGCCTTTCCTTTCCAGTTCAAACACACCTCCCCACAAAACCATGCCCTGCTTTTCCAAAAATAAAAATAATTAAAAAAAAAACCCCAAAACAAACTGAAAAACAAACACAGCCTTGAGTTTTTGGCCAACTCTCCTGGGAAAATACCCTTCTGCTCGCCCAGAAAGGAATATGATTGTGTTCTCAGATATCGTCCTGTTTGTTTCTCTGCCCTGCTGAACACACCCAACGGGCTGGGATGGTTTCAGCCAGGATATTTCCTTGATCTTGCAGCTCCTCCACCTGCTGTGGGCTCTCCTCCTCTGGAGACAGCCCTGCTCTCCTCGGCCTCCTCGGCTGCTGTTGCGGAGGTTTCAGCACAGCTATTACCTGAGGTGTGACAAGTTTCTAGACGTAACAAGGGGTGGCCCAAGCTCTTCTTCTCATGCAACTGAGATTTGGATACCCTACGTGGCTGGGTCAGAAGGAGTGTGTCAGGAGAGAAACCAGAGCCTCCTGATCTTCCCACACGTGTGCTGAGTTTTTCCACTCATGACTTTTCTTTTTTTTCTACTCCCAGTTGAGGTCCACATGTCAAAAATCAGACTCAGAGCCCCTAAAACAAATGAAGAGTAGAGAAGTCGTCTATGGAGCTCATCACAGATTTCCCATCGGTAGAGAGAAACGTGTTTTCCTCATTTTATTCTCAGCTTTCACTTCACTTTGGAAATTTCAGCTATTGGTTTTCAGCACAGAGGATTTCTTCCAGGCCTGCAATACCCATTACACAAAAGATGAGTCAAAAACTTAAAGCAATTTTCTTTTTTTTTTTTTTTTAAAAAAAAACAAAAGGAGCAACTGAAAATGGTGACTGTTTCTCTGCCTTCTGGATCGAGCTGCACGTGCCTATGTTTTATAGTAGGTACATCAGGAAAAGTTTCTTTCTTACAGAAATAAAATGGACAACCAGACTAAGGTTTTCTTGATGTCTCTGTCAGTGGCAGTGGAAGCTCTCACGAGACCAGCTGCTACCACAGCTGTGTCCTAGATGCATTTCTCTCACACTTCGCTGGCTTGGAAGGTTCAAGCAACTGCTCTCTACACCACCAAGTAACTCCAGGATCTTAATGGATAATTAAAATAAACCTCAAAAAAACAAACACACAACCCTACACCCCCTTCCAATGATCCAGAATACAGTTGTGAAGACAAACGTGAGAGCTGTCACCTACTTTTCTTCCTGGAGAGGCTTGCCAATATCTTCTGTGGCCAAGCTTTTGATTGGCCTTCCAACAGGGTTGGTACTGGAATGGTTCAGATGCCTATCACAGCCCAAGATTTCCAAAGACAGACCAGAACCTCACTTGTCAGGATCAGCATGGACACACGGCGGAGGGGACGGTCTCATTTTAGTGCCTGTACATTGCTCATGTCTTTAAAGAAGATCAGGAGGGCTGGGCCTCAGACGATGGGAAATTCCCAATCACAATAAAAAAGCAATGACAGTTTTGGGAATTATCAACTGAGTGGTGTCACAAGTGCAAACTTAAATAAACCTGTGAGGGTCCTTTCTCCCCAAACACAGCTGTGACCAGTGGTATCCTCCATGGCCACGACTGGGATCAACTCTTTTGGGAAAATCCTTTGGGTTTTCCTCTCTCACCTCTTCTTCCTCCTCCCAACCATCCTTTTTCACTGCCCTTTTCCTTTCAGACTCTGCAGGTCTCCAGTATTCTCCTTCCTGGCTGCAGAGATGCCACCACAGAATAACAAACCTTGGCCCCGGATCCAAGGAGGATGATTCACATCCATAACTCTAACCTTTTTCCTCTACAAACAGGGTGGCTACAGCCAAATTCCTTGCAAGGAGCAGCCCCGTGTCAGGGCACTGTTTGAGACTATGCTAGCTGGGGTGTGCCCAAGCCTCACTGATGTTCCAATGGCAGGGATGGCGTTGGGGCTGGGCTTGCTCCCTGTTTGGTGAGCTAGTCTGGATTTGGCCCTTCAGCCAGGGCATTGGCAGAGGATGTGAATCACAGTGGTTGAATCCACACATGACGTGCTGTTTATTATCTCCCTGTGAACCTCCGAGCTGATGGGGTTGAATGATCCTTGGAGGTTGAGGGAATGTGGCAAAATGGCCTTGGTCCCTTGTTGGCTGGTAGCTACGACCCCAAAGGACTTGTGTTACTCACTCATAACCACGTAAGGCTCTTCATGACCATCACAGCTGTCACACTGAGATGGGAGTCTACATGGATCACCTTGTATTTCAGCTGGACTCGGTGGGTCTGGGCTACCCCTGTTGCTCCTAGCTGGAGGTTTGGTAGCTTCTGTCATCTGCCATGAGGCTGACCTGAGGAGCTCTGTCCTGTTGTTTGGAGCCTACCAGGTCAGCTCCAGGTCCAGCCATGCTTTGGGAAAGGGAAGAATAGAGCAGGTTGCCCTCAACAGTCAGGCCCTAGGATGAAAAGGCAAATTATCCAACACAGATCTTCCTTTTTGCCTAGGGTTTCTGGATCCCATCGTCTCCCCCCATCCAGTCCTTCACCTAACCCTGTTGCCATCGCAAGGCCAGATGAAGCAACTTGACCTTCCTTGACCTCCCAAAGAAAAGTGGAGAGGACGCAACCAGATTAGCTGGATGCTGTCCAGGGATGGGTTGGACCTCTTGCCCTGCATGCACCATCTGCGTGATTCAGACACATCAGGAGGATTACCCACGCCTGTGTTCCTCCCACCTTCTCCCATGGCATCTCCTTTATTCACTGAGGGAGCAATTTGCAACCCTGGGCTGAAACAGCGATTTTCCTCCCCTCATCCTGGAGGAGAGCTGTGCTTGGAGCCACCCACCCATCAGAAAGAAAAAGGGAGAAAGTGGGGGGGACGGTTGACATTAAAACACCCTCAGACCTGGCAGCTTGCTCCACCTTGCCGCTCCATCACGGGTTGAAAACACATTTTGTCTGGCTCCGGTTACACAAAAGGGACGGGCCTTGCACAACGCGCTCCCAAGGTCTGGCACAAACATGTGCTGCAGGCTGCCAAGTGCAAAGTGGGTTAAGGTTTCTTTCCTTAAAATTCCCAGGCTCTGTTAACTCTTTAACATCCTTCATGCCACCACTGGGTTAACACCCACCAGTTCCTGCATTAAGATTCACCCTCCTGCCTTCCCCTCTCTTTGTTTTTGTGAGTTATTTTTTTTGGAAAAGCTGTTTTGACACTTCCAAGTTGTGTTCTCCTGCCACCATCCTCACTTCCCACTACCCCAGTTGTTTTTTAGCCCCAGCTTCTCTTCCAGCTCTTTTCTCCCAGCTCTTTTCTCCCCTTTCTTGGAAAAGTGGGCTGCTCTCTGCTTCAAAGAACACCCGTCCCCCCGCCTCACAGCCGCGGTGCTGGTTGGAGCCCAAAGCCCTTGCAGTGGCCCTGGCCGTGACTGCAATATCAACAGCACACAAGAACAGCATGGGTTTGGGACCTGGCCAGAGCCCAGTCTGGGCCCCAAAGCTTTTGTATTCTTCCTCTTTAAGGGACACAGGGCCAGGGGCCAGGTGATGCCCCTGATGCTTTCTTCATCCAATCTCCCTAGGAGACCCAGAATCACAGAATCACCTAGGTTGGAAGGGACCTTTTAAGATCATCTAGTCCAACCAATGGGGGAAAAAACAAAAACAAAAACAAAAACCAACAAAAAACACACCAACACAAAAAAACCACAAAAACCCCAATAACTTTAAACACCACCCCACCCCACCCAACACTAAGCCATATCCTTGAGCACCAAGTCAACTTCTCTCTTGAATACTTCCAGGGATGGTGCCTCAACCACCTCCCTGGGCAGCCCATTCCAATACCTGACAACCCTTTCAGGAAAGAAATATTTCCTAATATCTAGCCTGGACTTCTCCTGGCGCAACTTGAAGCCATCACCCCTTGTCCTGTCATCTGTAACTTGGGAGAAGAGACCAACCCCTGCCATTTTACCCCCACATTTTAACTCCCATGGCTGGTTAAACTGGGATTTGGGGAGGTGCAGAAGATGCTCCTCAGACCCTGAAGGTCTATGGGTAATACCTGAGCAGTGTCTGCACATAAAAACATGCACATTTTGCCCAGCACTAAGTAATAGCACCATAGGAGAAACGGTGAAGCATCCCTACATCCATCCCATCTTATTTCCTACCCTCACTTTGCCTGTCTTTAATTATTTCCCTCCAAGCTTTGTGTGTTTGCTTTGATTTATTTTGCTTTGCACTAATATTTCTCGTCTCCCTCCTTCTCTCTTTGCAGCTCTGGGTGAAATATTAATCTTGTTTATTACTATTAACCTTCCCCCCCTCTAATCTATTTAAATGCTTTCTCACATTTCTGCTTCCTACAGCCCATTTCTCACTTGCAGATTTTCTATTCAGCTGCACTTTGCTTTTAACAGTGTCATTTATTTACCGTTCGTTTATTTGTTTTAATTTCAAAGCCGTTCTTCTCTCCCTCGTCGTGGGCTGTGTTCACACGTTGCTCCCTTCCTCCTGCTGAGGAACTGCATTTTTCTGCTCGGTTGACTCCAAGATGAGCTGAACTCGCTGCGATAATTCAATTTCGTTTCTGGATTTTTGAGACGGATGGAAGGGAAGGAAGTTTTGTTTTCCATTTCTCCAGCTGGAGAGAAGCCTGGCTATTAGACATAAAACAAGCATGTAGACTAACACTTTCTGTTTCCCTCCCTGCTCCAACAGATCTTGTTTCCTGCCCGACGTTGGTCATGCATGTATTTATACCAAGTCTTGTTTGGAGAGTATGGTTTTTTCACAGTTTATTTCTGAAGTATATAGTTCCTACATTAGCTGTCACGTGGGCCTTTCACATCCTTGCTAAAAGAGGAGATAATTAAAGATTTATGCTCAGGGTCAAGGCAAAGGCATAGAACAGAGTGGAAGGCTTTGAAAAGTGGATGCGTATCCCCTCCATCCTGCTCTGGGCACAGGCAGAGGCAGAAATCATTGGGGGCTGAAGCTGCTGTAGAAAAGGAGGAACTGGGAAAAGGAAGAATAACTGGAAACAAAAGAGATGCCACAGGAGTTGGGCATGGGGCTGTGTGCCTGGGTTCTTGCAGGCAGGTGATCAAGGTCACTCCCGAGGGAGTAATTTGGGGAACACAAAGAACAACTGGATGTTCTTTATTCCGTTTCCATGGCATTTGTGTGGAACCTTGACAAATCTTGACTCTGAGCTCCCTTTGGTCATTTCCTCTCTCAAAACGAAAGGTCCTAGTCTGCTGAGATGTCTTCTTGATCGGGGCTTATTTTATTTCTCAGGCATTTTCGCTCCCGTTCGCAGTCCAACTCCTGCAGCAATTTTCCATCCACTTGGTATCTCTGCTGCATCCTGAGTCACTTGGCAAGAGGTGATGAAGTGGTTGTGGGAGCAGAAGGAAGGAGCCCAGAAAGATTGGAAAGGTCAAGAGGGACCGGAAAAACCTGACAGAGTCTGAAGTTGGTGTACAGGTAGCAACAAACATTGTCGCTTGGAAACCCTGGATGCTTCTGGAGGAGAGAGAAGCAGAGCAAAACAAAAGCATCCCACTCCATTCCTACCTAGACCACAGGAGCCTCTGAGTGACAGTCTCCAGGCACAAATAGTGTCATTGAATGAACGATACAGGATGGTATTCTACTCACAGCACTTTCTTCAGTACAAACAAGAGAAAGACAATCCAGTGAAAAAAATCTTCCTTTTTCTGCCTCCTCTCCCACTTCCCACAGACACAAATCCCTTATGTATGATTTGAGAAACCTAGAACAATTTATTGTTGTTCAGCCCTTTATTTTCTCAGCCATGAAAAGGAATTGGGGAAAAAAAAAAGGGAACACAAGGGTTCGAAATATAAATAGATTTAATTTGGTAAGGCTAAATATTTAACATTAATAACGCTAAAGAGCCGATATTGATCCTGATACCAACATAAAATACACAAGGACTGCACCAAGCCCAGAAGCTGTCCACTCTCAGCAGGGACAGCCAATGTGGGACACCGGGAGCGCTGCGGTTTTGGGAGGAAGGGAAGGGCTCAGGGGTCCGGCATCAGGGAAAGAAGTTCTCAGATCACGGGCATCAAGGGAGAGAGACAACTTCTTAAAAAGCAAACATTCTAATTTCTATTGAATGTGATGTTCGTGGTATGAAATAACCCTGTTGGCAGATTGGGTCAAGTGCCCAGGTCTTGCTCCTCCTCATCCCTGCACCTGGAGAGCTTGAAAACACTGAGACCTCGAAACCCACACCCCAGAGCTGGTGATAAAGTAAATATTTTCACCAATTCAGACACTAGAGTCTTCTAAAGCTCCAGTTTTCCCAAGCATTAGAAGAGAAGTTAGTCCGGTGTTGCTCAAACCAGGACAGAAGCTCTTGTATCGTGGCAAAGAGAAAGGATGGAGGATGCCAGGTGACGCCTACTGCCCCGCGAGCCATGAACCATCCCAAACTGGTGCAGCTGCCTCTGCTTTGCTCCAGGTTTTGTGGTTCAGCCCAATGGAGTAAGAAGGGACTCCCTTGTTTGTATCAGATAAGTCCCCGAATTAGCAATGCAGACATGGTCAGCAGGAGTAGACCTCGGAAAAAAAGATTGGATCTGGATGAGACACCAAAAAATATTGCCACTTGGAGCCTCATAATAGGTTCCTACGCACAAACACACCCACCCATCACTGATAGCATCTTCTGTGCTGTCACTCCCTAAACCTCAAATTACTGTAATCAAATGAAGTCAAAGTAAACGTGGTCCCAGTATAAAACCTTACCCTGATGCTCCGTTCCACATTGTTCAGGCTCTGAGAGCACAGTGACCATGAAGGCTGTCCTGATCGCCCTGCTGGCGGCAGTCCTGTGTGCGAGGCAAGGTAAGGAGCTTTGGAGACTGGGAGAGCCCAACGGAGCAGATGAAAATACCAGAGGAGAACTTAGGGAGGAGGCAGGGACAAGAAGGTTTGACAGCTTTTATTGGAATCGGTGAGGTCTCAGCAGTGCAGTTTGTCTTCAGCTTGGCCGAGCAATATTTAGCGTGGTTGAGCCGTAGCTCCTGGGTGAGTTCTGCCGAGGTGTGCATAACCCAGAGAAGAGAAGAGGAGCTCACCGCTCTGGTTTCTCACGCCCTCAAGTATTAAGCTCTGACCACTTACGCCTGAAGATAGACATGCAGACTGAAAGCCCATTAACTGGGCTCACAGTTTCGCCTTGGGTTTTATTTCGGTTTGGTTCCTGAACTTGAGGAGCTGTCGATAAAGGTTAACACGGCCGGTACTGACAGCGCATCTTCTGCCAGCGTTTTGCTTTGTTTCCCACAAAGACGTTGCAATTAAGAAAGTAGGTTGTTGTTGGCAGGTATTTGAAAGCCCAACAGCTCTCTGGGGAGACCTTAGAGCAGCCTTCCAGGATCTGAAGGGAGCGCCAGGAGAGCAGGAGAGGGACTCTTGGTCAGGAAGTGGAGTGTATAGGACAAGGGGGAATGGTTTTAAACTGGAAGAGGGGAGATTTAGATTGGATATTAGGAAAAAATTCTTTCCTGTGAGGGTGGTGAGGCACTGGAACAGGCTACCCAGGGAGGTTGTGGCTGCCCCATCCCTAGAAGTATTTAAGGCCAGGCTTGATAGGGCTTGGAGCAACCTGGTGTGGTGGGAGGTGTCCCTGCCCATGGCAGGGGGATTGGAACATGATGATCTTCAAGGTCCCTTCCACTCTAACCATGATTCTATGATTCTTTGCTCGTAGAGTTTGAAGAGGGTTTTTTAAGTGTCTGTCTAGGAGTGGGTGTGTTTGCAGTGGGATTCGCCGTGCTCTGTGCGCGTCCTCGTTCAAAAGGAGGTGCAGATAGAACGAGGTAATTGTGTAGAAACACCCAGTTGAGAAACATTGGCTCTGTGAGCGTATTTGCAGTCCTGAGGAGGACTGCAAGCCTTTTTGCACCGTTAAGGCTATTTCTGGCTGCGTTTGCAAAACTAGAGCTAATGGAGGGTGGAGGTCAGACGCAGGCAAGGCTTTATAACAGCCATAATGATTTAAGCACTTATTGTTTCCTGACTGGGAGGGATTTTCCTTGCACCAGTCAGTCAACAGGAGTGTAGTTCAGTTGCTTTCACGCTCATGCTGGGGTTTCGGCCCCCTCTGCAGCAGGAAGTGGTTTGACCAACTTTGTGAGATTTGGCAGAAAAGCGGATCAGAAAGAGGTACAGGGAGTGGAAAACGCCACAACACTTGGTAGGGAGCGGGTCTGGGATTGCTCTGGTGTGCTCTGCAAAAGGACAGTGGTACACAGCTCGGGTTGGGGGACCTCCAGGGGAGAGGTGAAGGGCTTAAATTACCCAAGCGATGGAGAAACATCAGGTGTGGAATAGCTGGTTAAAAAGAAGTTGAGACCAGCATGTGACAAGGATGATTTTTGTCTGCTGTTACGGAGAACACCTGAGCTCACAACACCTGGCACTAGAAAAGAGCATCTGGGTAGGGTTCAGAGCAAGACAGTTGGTCGTACGCTGACTTGAGCTGTATCCAAGGCACCTGAGCTCCCCACATCACAGATGGCAGGCCTTTTCTTCTCCTACTTGAGATGGTTATGGACTAAAATGTCTTTTGTTTCTTTTTTAATACTGCTTCTGGAATTGCCTAACCAAGAGCCGTGGGTAGGTTCAGCTTTGGAGAATCCCTGGGAGGAGTTTCTTTGTTTAAAAGAGGTTCAGATTCAATTAAAAGAGATTCAGATTCAATTGAAAGAGGTTCTTCTGTGCAGGAATAAGAGCCCTCCTGGGCTGAGAAAGCCAGGAGGAACTTAACCAGGGAAATTTCAGTCTAATGGAGGACCCTTCCTGGTTTGCAATTTGGTTGTCTTCTACCAAGAGCTTTCCGCCACTGGTGGCAATGGAGCAGGTTGTCCTGAGAGCGGATGAACCAAGGAACGAGATGGCACATGCCTGTGTTTCTGGCATGGCCAGCCTGGAAATTTGACTCAGTTTGCTTCGGTTTTGTTCAGAAATATGTATTGTACCTAATTTTGGCTTTGTAATGGACCTGGCTCAGCCGTACTAATAATATCGCTGAGAACATGTTGTTCCAGGCACTGGTAGAAATAATCTCTCTATTGTCCAGAGCAACCTCTCCCAGGGAACTCCCTTTTACTGAGAACGGAGCCTCATTACTTAGCTCACAGGGGTGTCACAGGCTTTAATTAATTCATGTCTCTACGGCGTTTTGCAGCTGCAAAACACTAGCAACTCACCTGAGAGGAGTGGTGGTTCCTCTTCTCCTGGCCAGAGCCATCCTAGACCCAGCTGGACAGGTTGTGAGCTGGGCTGTTGCAGGTTGGCTGTCAACCAGGCCAACGTGGACCAAGGGGGGTCACCTGAGAAGGCTTGCTCAGGCTGAGGGGAAAAAAAAACCCATGTGTTTTCAGGTTTAATCACCAAAAGACTCAAGTAAAGAAAGAAAACTTGTTTGGTCCTCTTTGTTTGCTTTTCCAGCTGTGTTAATCACAGAATCACCTAGGTTGGAAGGGACCTTTTAAGATCATCTAGTCCAACCCATGGGGGAAAAAAAAAAATCAAAAAACAAAAAAATCCAAAAAACCGACAACCATAACCAACACACCACCCAACACTAAGCCATATCCTTGAGCACCAAGTCAACTTCTCTCTTGAATCCCTCCAGGGATGGTGCCTCAACCACCTCCCTGGGCAGCCCATTCCAATACCTGATAACCCTTTCAGTAAAGAAATATTTCCTAATATCTAGCCTGACCTTCCCCTGGCGCAACTTGAAGCCATTCCCCCTTGTCCTGTCATCTGTAAAATCAAAACCGCCTTTCTTCTTTCACCTGTCATGAAAACTTGCTCGTGACATCCCTTCTTGCCTTGTATTTTCCAAGAAGGGACGTGGATTTTGGCACTTTCTTCCTGAGAGGGTATTGCTGGAAACCTCTTTAACACGTGGCATGTGGGCTTTTTCCAGCTTCCTCGCTGTTTTGCTACACGTGCGACAATGAGCACTCCAACTGGAACTGTCTTAAAACCTACAAGTGTGAAGACCATGAGAAGTACTGTACGACCACATACAGCAGTTCTGGATTAGGTGAGTACCAGCGACACCTCAAGGCTTTATTTTTTTTAATATTTTTTTTTTCCCTTCCAGAGAAATTGATGGGCAATAGGTGGGTTTTTTTTTAGGAGAAGTAGTTGGCCTTGTTGGAAAGAATTGATCACGGAGGTTTACAGATCATGACACCTAACCTATGTGCTCTGTGATCCCACCACCCGTGGTACGTTCCTCACCACCTTGTGGCAGGGCTTGTTGAAGCACACAGGTTTTCATGAGCGGGTCCTGCTGCTTGATCTGAGAGGTCACACGAAGCTTCGTGATGGAGGATGGAAAGGGGTTGGATGTAAGTAATGCAGTTTTAGAAACTAAAAATGCATTGGCAGTGATAGCAGTGATTGGCAGCCTGGAGAAATGGAGACTGAGAGACCTTCTAGCTCTCTAAAGCTACCTGAAAGCAGGTTGTATCCACCAGGGGGTCCAGGTCGGTCTTGGTCTCTGTCTCTTCTCTCAAGGAACAAGTGATAGGACAATAGAAAACAGTCTCAAGTTGTGCCAAGGGAAGTTTAGATTGGATATTAGGAAAAACTTCTACACTGAAAGGGTAAAAACTGGAACGTGCTGCCCAGGGAAGTGGTAGAGTCACCATCCCTGGAGGTAGTTAAAAGATGTGTAGACGTGGTGCTGAGGGACATCGGTTTAGTGGTGGTTTTTGACAGTGTTAGGTTGATGGTTGGACTCAATGATCTTAAAGGTCCCTTCCAACCTTGACAATTCTCTGTTTCTGTGATTCTATGACCTTTTGCTGTCCTATGGGAAGCATGGTGTGGAGTTCTATCAAGGACTTTTCTAGTGTCATGCATCTGAGGCAGGTAGTGTGGGTACTCACCCAGCATTCATCAAATCTGCTGATAGCTGTTATTGCTGCATTGCAAATTAAGCATTGTGCAATACACCTCCTCCTATCGTCCTCTGGTCAGCTCCTGCAGAAGAATTTTAAATCACAGCTGCCCTTTCTTGTCTATTTTCCATCCAGGCAAGGACATGGGATATCGCATCACCAAGAAATGTTCTGTAGACTGTCCGGAGGCGAACGTGAACTTCGGCGTGGCGGCTTATTCCACCAAATGCTGCAAAACCTCCCTGTGCAATTTCAGTGGGGCCAACAGCATCAAAATCAGCTACGCCGTGATGTTCCTGGGAATTGTGGCTAGCATGATCTGTGTCATCAGGGCAGGATTGTGATGAGGGGTGGGCGAAGATGCGACAACCCGGGGACCTACAAGGTATTCCCCAGCTGAGAAAAGAACATCCTCTGTCAAATGTCCCCAGCAGAGGCTATGCTACCCTGTTGTTTTTTTTCCAAGACATTGCTTCACATCCCATCCACAAAATGGCACGGCAGCATAGCTCCTCTCTTTTTTTTCCCCCCATATCTTTTGTTGTTTTGTACAAATTTTCCCTGGGAAAGCTCTTTTGATAGTATGCGTATGACAATTGTCAGACAAAATAAAGATTTATGTTACTCTAGAGTGTGTCTGCTATATCCACACTGAGATCCAGCCTGAGAAAAAAGGGCTGTGGTCTGAATCTCTTACTTCACGTAAATTCCTCTTTCTAGCACCTGGGAGTCTTCTTCTGGTGGCCTTTTCTCTGTTGACTCAGTTGCATCCAGCAACTCAAGACAGACAAAGCCAGAAGCTCTGCCTGATCACTCAGCGCTCACGAAGGAAGGTTGACATCTTCAACTACATCAACTGGAAAGGTCAAAGATATTTGTGTTGTTCCCATCATAAGCAACAGTGAGAATTGATTTGAAACTGCCAACACATGGGACTAGGGGGCTGCCAGGTATTGGCTGTGCTGCAAAATTGTCATGGGATCTCCACGGGGTGAGTGGCTTCAGCTTTTAAAAATAGGTAAAAGGACCACACCAAGATGTTGGAGATGTCCAAGGTGAGGACGGTGCTGCTGGAGGCTGTCCTCATGGAAAGGTGACCTCCGTGCTTGCTTGGAGATGATGCTGCTGAGTGATGCTCTGGGCAGAAAGAGCCTGGCAGAGGCACTGGGGGTCTCATCTGGTGGGGAGATTTCTGGTCATGCCTTTTTCTCTGACACTACTGCATTTCCAGGCTTGGGGATGGAGGAGGTGGGGTGGAGATCCCCTGTAGCTCTTGGAGGAGAGGAGCTATAGCAAAGATGGCCAAAACACCAGCTCTGAGAGGGCTTTGGAGAAAAGCCCTAATGTTTAGAGCCCAGCTGGAAACATACTTCTTCTCCAGCACTGAAGACAGGGTGCAAAGGGCAGGAGTTTCTGTGCAACAGGGAGAAAATCTAAGCACTGGCCGGAGGCTGTGAAGACGGGATTAGGTTTTGTCATCCTATAAAGATTTAATTTCCAGGCAAGGAGGGTGTCCTGGTGTTTATTTTAATATGAGATGGGCTAACTGAAGGATGGTCACGTGTCGTAGCATTTCTGTGCTGAAGGGACCAAGAGAAATTTGGGAGTTCACACTTCTTTTTAACTGCTTTTCCATCCACTTTTTCTATATGTTAATCACAATAATTTCTGAAATGATCCTCAAAGCTTTTGGCCAACTTGAAAATCCCCACTTAGTAAAAACATCCAAACTTCATCGTTACTTTTCATTTCAGCTTTTGTTTCATGAAAACTCCATGTTTTCACCAAAATAAAGACATCGTATGCCTTTCTCACGTGACAATTTCAAGCAGGTTTAGAAGACGATGAGCAAAATGCTCTCCTTCTGTCTTCACTCAATGACTGTCAAGGGTAATAAGTCTTTCCACTCCATCCTCCGCCCCCAATTAAATCCCCCGTTGCTCTTTCCAAAATCTTCTTGGAAGTTTGTAGCTTCCAAGTACATATGAACTGTGCTATTATCTTCTTCTTTGCCTTGGCGCCTCTGGTGTCCTAATCATCCACGTTCTTTCTACCCTGCCATGGCTTCTTCTGAATCTCCCCCACCTGGCACTGGTGAGGGATGAAGGTAAGATCTATATCGGGGGGGAGGGGGGGAGATACGGGATCAGTTGATAGGACATAGAACTGTTAGAATGGGTCCAACAGAGGG
>VZRU01009817.1:0-15211 GCA_013398155.1 Pedionomus torquatus | reverse complement strand
GATGATCTTCAAGGTCCTTTCCAACTCTAACCAATCTATGATTCTATGATTCTATGATGCAGGACCATCTCATGGAAAATCTCGACTGCCAGAGACCCTGCAATAACTCCTTTAAGAAATAGAGAGCTTTGCCATCTCAAAAGCTCAGCAGCTTGCGGGAAAGGAGAGATATTTTAGTTTTTGCTTTGGATGAGACTACAAGGGAGGGTGGGGGGTGGTGGAAAAAAAAGTGCCTGGCTTAGATGCTATTTCTGTACCTGTAAATGGATGCTGTTGGCTGAAATAAATGTGAATGTGGGCTGCCTCTGCAGCGCAACACATGGGCTGCGGGACGGCATCGCCTTGTGCCTAGAGCCCCCTTTTCTGCTCAAATACTCAGCTATAAAAGTTGATTTGCCAATAAAGGCTCCTGAAATCCCTTCTGGATAGGGGAGAAGAAAATATTGCACAAGGACGAGAGGGTTTCAGTGCCTGGCATGGAGGGTGCCAGCTTGTGTTTTCCTCCTGCCCGATGCCTTACAAAGGAATTGGCCTTAGGAAGCCAAACAACGCCGCTCCTTTGAGCTTTCTTGGTTAATTGCCACCTCTGTTCCAACTGAGTTTCACGCTCTACCTATTGAGAAAGCAGAAATTTCCTCACCTTAGTCACACAGGTCTCCATACAGACAATATTTATACATCCAATTTAAAGGTGTTGGAAAGAGTTACCTCACCTCCAGAACTGGGCATGCCTTTATGGTGAGATAATGGCTGTAGGTGGGTCATACTGGGAGCCCAAATATTTAATGGGAGATAGAAATCTGAGCAAGTCGGAGACTAAGAAAAAAAGGGAAATAAACCAGATGGAGACCAGCAAGGGGCAGAGTCGCTGGCAGAAGCTTGGGGCAGGCAGGTTGCTCCTGCAGCTCTGAGTTCCATGTGAAAGGGACCATTTCTGGGACCGTCCCCAGGACTAAATGGCAAAAAGACAACGGTGGGAGGAAAAAGCAACATGAAGAGGACAGGAAAGCTTCTGATTTTATACAGGGAGATAGGATGAAACACGATTGAAAAAAAAAAAAAAAAAGGAGGAATAAAGAGCACCGTATGGAAACCCAGTGGAGTACTCGTATTTGGCATTTCACATAATTTTGGCTGGCTATTGGGAGTTATTTTCCTGGAGACTTAATGAGTTGAGATCCTTCATTCTCTGTGCTTTAACTGGTTTGGTTTTTTTTCTCCTTGACATTTGGTTTTTTTTTGGTAAATCGTTAAAAAAAAGAAAGCGTAGATTGTTCAACGTGATGGGGGTGGGTGTTATTTCTCTTTTTTAATTTCAGTGGTCACTTCCATTGCCCAACGGAGTATATTTTCTAATAAGAGAACGTTTTCCCTCACATAAAATATCTAATTTTAGAAGAGGAACGTTTATGATTTCGAACTGTGGTTTTTAAAAAAAAAAGCCCACGGAAAATGACGTCCGATCCCTCCTGAAATGCAGCAGGAGGCTACTGCTCCTCTGATCTAGCTGTATTGACAATCCTGGGAGACGTTCTGAGGGCGTTTCAATCCCAATTCCCATTTGGAATTCACTCCATCTCCATATCTGCATTAAAACAGCGCGCGAGGAGGACGGGCTCCTCAAGGATGCAGCCTTGCTCCGAGACCCAAGTGAAGGAAAACATTCCTCTTCTCACGTGAGCCCTGTGGAGGTTTTATGTGTGGCTTTTCCTCCACTTAGCCAGAATTAGAAACTGCTGCGTGCTTCACATCAGCTGAAGGAGCTGCATTGTGAAACAACTAGGAAGCAGCGGAGGGTGGGAGAATATAAGCCTGTTTAGATTTCCAGCAAAGCATACTTTCACACGCAAGCACCGACAGGTTACTCCCAATTATCCATCATCTGACCCGACAGCCCCATAGTTATTATCCTATCATCAAGCAAACACTTGCAGGGGTATAAAACCTGCCCCGGGTGAGTCCTGCTCGTTTTGGAGGCTGCGAGAACGTGTAAAGGATGAAGACTTCTCTTCTTGCCGTGCTCGTCGTAGCCCTGTGCACGGAGAGTGGTGAGTTTCCAAAGGATTGCTTTGCGTTAGCAAGATGACTCCCCCTCCTCTTCCCCTCCCCCAGAATTAGGGCATATTTCAGGATGCCAAGGGGATTTTGCAGCACGAATGGTCAATCTGAAGGGTCATTGGGCTCTAGAGAATATTCAACTCCTTGGAAGAAGAAGCCAGGGAGATGTGTCCCCCACCGGGAGACGGAAGGATGTTGAGGAGCTGAAGTAAGGGGTGAGATGCCCACCTCCCCTGACCCCTGCGGTCCCAACCCAACCCTTGGAGTGGCTCCTTGTAGGCAGCTGAGAGCCCCTGGTGCAGCCCCATGAGAAGAAGGGCTAGTCGAGGGATACACAGAGATGGGCAGGGAGAGGGCAATATTTGCAATAAAGCTGCAAATTTGACGTGTAACTCCCTGCAGACGGCTGATTCTTTTCACTTTTCTTTACTGGTTGTGATTGCAAACCACCATGACCTAAATGACTAGAGAAGGGCATCCCACAAGGAGATGCAGTCCTGGTTCCCAGCTTTTTGTTGCAGCTTGTTGCTTTGAGGTGCAGCTTAGCTGATGCTGACCCCAGGTCTGGGATGGAGATGCAGAATCCCATTCTCATTCTGATAACTGGCTGTTTGGTTTTGTTTTGTGGGGGTTTTCTTGGAGGGTGGGGGGGGAAATACACGCTGGGAACCTGCACTTTAACTCTGCCTGGCTGGGCTCTGCCAAGGACCACTGCCTGTGCCTCTGGAAGATGCTCTGTTTGCCCAAGGGTGGGCTGTGGGTGAGGAAAGGAGCAGAAGGTGCAGCCCCGAATATCCCTCTGATTATTCCAGGGGAATAATTAATTCCCTCAGCCTGGGGCGGGGAGAGGAGGGCTTTTGCCTTATTGCAAACCGAATTCTTCTCAGGCTCTGCTGTAGGGCTCTACTTGCAAATTACTGGCTATTCTGGTCCCGGTCTAGCACACCACTTAGGCTCACACTTAATTGGAGGCTGTAAATGCTCTTACTTGAGACTTTCATAGACTTTAAATTTGGCATGTGCTAAATCATTGTGCTCAACAGGATTGAGAAAGTTGAAGGCAATAAAAGGATTCTTTCTCACAGCTGTAATGACATTTTTTTTTGGAGAGATCACGTAAGGAGACAGCAAACTTACCAAAGAAGTCGGTGAAAATTAACACATCCACAGCACCCCTTGGCTGTGCAATCTATCCAGAAGGCTGGCTGCTGTTCCAACTAATCCTGAACCAGACTGATTTTAACAGGATAAATCCTGCATCTGCCCGCACTTGCACTTGAAAATGTTTTACACGTGTAAGTTGCTTATCTTGGGTGGCTTGAATCATTCCCCGGAAAGTCTTCCTTGAGGAATATTCTTTCTCAGTTGGAGCAGAGGTCTTGCTGGGTGCAGAAGAGGACACCTCCAAAAGCAGCCTGGTTTAAGCCCAGGTTTGCATCCTGAGCAGGGCACGCTTCGAAAGAAATGTTGTTCCCTTCCTTGTAGCCCTGGCATAATAAAATCAGAAGTGGTTTTCAATAGTTTGAGCAATTACTGTACTTACTGGTACAGAGGATCAAAATTGTCCCGCCTGTCCTTAGGGTCTTAACTGAGCTCCCAGGTTGGGAGCCCACATTCCTCCAGAGTCCTCTAATGGTGAGTGAGAGAGGAACCTTCTGGAAACAGAGAAATGTTGGCCAAATCACCCCTGAAGGTGCCTCCTCCTCCCCTGGCTAGAAGTGTCTCAGGGCAACTTCACTCCTGAGTTAGCAGCGTCGTGAGGTTGAGTTGGAACAGGACTGCAACAAGCTCCACCGCTTCCTCCGTAGATTCGGGAAGTTTTTCTTGGAATGGGCTGGATTAATGGAGCTGCATTAATTAAGGGATAAACCGAGTTACATTTCTGGAGAACCCGGTTGTGTCAATTAAGGAACAAAACGGGTTACGTGGCTGGAAAACCCAGTTTGGGGACTCTGCTCTGGTGTGTGGTTATTTGGGGAGGAAAGGGTGGCTCCCGTGGGGTGGAGCAGGAATGTGGCCCTTGTGCCTGAAGATCTAAAATGACAATGACCAAGGCAGGAAGCAAATTGCAGCAGTTTTGGTATCAAGCCAAAGTGAGCTGGGTACCAGCTCTGAGGCTTTTCCAATCACGGGGAACAGAGGGAGATGGATTCTGAGTCACTGCAAGCCCAGTTGCCTGGCCTGTGTGTCTTCTGCTAGTGGTTCTTCAGTGAGGGAGAGTGTAGGGTCTGCAAGGACTTACAGACTACGAGAGGGAACTTGATGGTCAGTGCTGGGTGGCCATGGAAAGGACAACAGGGCAAAGGGGTTGGAGTGAGGAAAGAAGGAAAAAATTATGTTTGAGAGCCATGGAAAAGGCAAAAAGGCAAAGGGTCTAGACTGGGGAGAGAATACAGTTTCCACAGAGACAAATAATAATGAATAGGGCCCTAAAAGGCATTTTTGTGGCTTCCTCTGATACACAATGACCCTGGTGATCCTGGTCTGAGCTGGGGCCAGGTCTGGGTTAGTAGGACTATAGGGAACAGAGAGCCTGTTTGAACCAGATGAGCTTGTCTAAGGTCAGACAAGGGCAGCAATGAGGTTGGGACATTGCTGGCGATGGTACCAACCAGGGCAAAGAAGCTTGGGCAAGGGAGAAGAGTGAGGGAGATGAAGAGCAAGGAAGGCAAAGGGCAGGGCTGGTACAAAAATAAGATAGGTATTAACTGACCATAGACAGGGGGTAGCCTGGAAGTGAGAAGAATGAGCCTAATCCCCAGCGGGTGACATTACTGCCGGAGCGTTTGCTCCAGATAAACAGATGAGTAGGAAATTCCCCCTTATCATGCAAAGAAAGCTTCCCCGAGGATCTCTTTGCTGTGAATGACTGCTCTGGCCTGCTTGAAGCGCAAGCTGTTCTCATTCATTCACATTAGCACAGCTCTTTGCTGATCTAAGCACATCTGTCTTACAGATGTGCACATAAAATTTAAAAAAAACAGGAAAAAATCTGATGCAGCCAAGGGGTTGGTCTGCTGAGCCCCCGCCTTCTGCAGGTCCAGGACCGGCCAGCACAGGGGGGATCTGCAAATGAAGCAGTCAAATGCAAGCATCTGTCTTCCCAGCAAACACTGAGGTGCAGATCTAGGTCACTTTGTTCCTAATTTGAGATCTGTTGTGGAGGCACACAGCAAAAAAAAAATAAAATCATGCTCAGCGTGGCCAGGGAGGTTACTCTCAGCTGCGTCTCTCCTTTTTTTATATTTGAAAAGATTTTTAAAATAAGTTACCACCGGGGTGTGTGTGTGGTCTGAGAAAGGATGTGTGGGCCAGGACTCTCCAGGTGATTTAGAGAGCATGAGTGTGGACAGGAATCATCTGGTCTCTTCCCATACAAGAACTAGTGGCCAATGACCAGGGCTTGGAGGAGCCAGGTTGGAAAGAAACCACAGGAGCTTCATGCTGCAAGTGGTAGTAGACCAGGGAGCTCTTTGCAAAAGCACACGTTGGATACCAGATGTTTAAATGGATTCAAGTAAGTATCCAGAAGGAAGATCTTTGGAGGATTACTCAATGAGCAAACCACATCAGTGTCCAGAATCTGAACTCCAAGTAATTTGGGTCCAGGAACGTTGCTGGGGACAAGTTTCATGCACCCAGGATGGTGTCTGCCTGTGGCCGCTGGACTTGACATGTCCTCCACCTCCACCAGCACCACTGGTTTCATGCTCCTACAGATACTTCTAGAGGTGATTGATGGGTGTTGTGTGCTTCTTTTGCAGCTTTCTCCTTGACATGTTTCTCATGCAAAGATGCACCTTCCAACATACACTGTCTCGGTACAACCACATGCTCTGAGCACGAGAAGTACTGTCTTACAACCTATTCTACCACGGGAATGGGTAAGTGTGGAGCTTTTCTAAGGCTCTGATGACAAGAGGGGATTCAGGTTGGGCTGATTGCAGAGTCTCGTCCCACCGTGGGGTGTGGTGGAAGAATTAATGAGGATCACAGCACACAGACAGTAAATCTTGCGGCGTGTGGGAACTTGGCATAGCCAATCCCTGTTGCAAAATATCGTATCAATACCACGCTGCTGATTAAATACACCCAGGAGAGGGAGGCTTGGGAAGAGAAAGGCACAAACCCCTTGTTCTCATCTCCAAACTCCTATTTAGTCTCATGAGGTGGTGGATTTGGAGAGGGCTTGTACTCTAGAAGGGTCAATACCAAGACACAGTGGACAATAACATCTTGGAGTCTTGTACTGTACAAACCTATTGGATCCCCCAATGCCTGGAGAATTGCACTCCAAATTCCTGTGCTGAGTTGCACACAGCTGGCCCTGAAAACAGAGGAGTTTTAATGCGTGGAGATGGTCTCCAGAGGTCACGTATACACAAATAACGATGCGTTGTGCCAAAACCCAAGGGAAAAGCAACTGCATTAAGGACAAAAAACCTGGTTCCCCACTGGATATTGCACAGCCAGGTTATCACTGAAGTTTGTAAAACACACAGAGGATTAAAAACCCTGACTTTTCTCCCTGTTTTCCCTCTCTCCCGCTTCAGGCAACGACCGTAACCAGCGCATTACCAAGAAATGCTCTGCATTTTGCCCAACAATTGACCTGAATATCGGCATAGCTGGTGTTGCTACCAGCTGCTGTGAGACCTCCTTGTGCAACATCAGTGGTGCCAGCAGCGTGAAAACCAGCTACACCGTGATAGCTCTGGGTGTCCTGGCCAGTCTCGTCTGCATCCTCCGTCTGGGCTTTTAAAGGGTCCAAGGGATAAAGGAGCTGCTTGGCCTTGCATTGCGAGGGATCAGTCTCTCATCTCTACAGTGTGAATGCTGCCCTGTTTCATAGAATCATAGAATGGTTTGGGTTGGAAGGGACCGTAAAGATCATCCAGTTCCAACTCCCCCGCCCTGGGAAGGGACACCTCCCACTAGACCAGGTTGCTCCAAGCCCCATCCAAAGTGACCTTGAACACCTCCAGCGATGGGGCAGGTACAGCTTCTCTGGGCAACCTGTTCCAGTGCTTCACCACCCACGTAATGGAAAATGTCTTCCTGATATCTAATCTAAAGCTCCCCGCTTTCACTTTGAAGCCATTAAGCCTCGTTCTATCGCTACATACCCTTGTAAAAAGCCCAGCTTTCTCATAATCCCCCTTCAAATATTAGAAAGCTGCTGTAAAGTCTCCCCAATGCCTTCTCTTCTTCAGGATGAACAACTCCAACTCTCTGAGCCTGTCTTCATAGGAGAGGTTTATCCTTCCTGGAAGGTCACAACCCATTAGCAAATATAATTGCTTTTTCCGTGCCCTGACGACGACAGATAAGAGCACAACCCTACCTCAAAACGGTGTTTGGATGAGAAAGGTGTGACGTGGAGCCCTGCAGATGCAGAAGGGCATCATGTAGCCACCATCTCTCCTACCATTGGCCTTTATAACTTCACACATGGGGTTTTTTTTTCCCCCCTTTTCATTTCGTCCCTGTGCCATTTTCCCCTTCCTACCACGTCCTGTACCCTGTATCATCTGACGCCGGGGAAACCTTTAATATTACAGTTGTTAAACAATAAAGTGTCATTTTATTCTACG
Source organism: Pedionomus torquatus (assembly GCA_013398155.1). Taxonomy (NCBI): domain Eukaryota; kingdom Metazoa; phylum Chordata; class Aves; order Charadriiformes; family Pedionomidae; genus Pedionomus; species Pedionomus torquatus. Next base: position 7,559 of record VZRU01009817.1, on the reverse strand, counting down.
GTGTGGCTGTGTGCTGTGGTACCTGGGGCGTAGCGGCTGGATGCATCCATGTCAGCTGCAAGAAGAGCGGAGGCGTGAGCCTGCAAGCCCAATTGAAATCACGCTGAAATACGTTGTGTTTCCTTTTTTTTTTATTATTATTTTTCCCCCCCCCCTGCACTGGCAGGAGTGTCATTTTGCGACTTCATTTCAGAGCAAACCATGTGCTTTTTCACTCACTTTCAATTTCTCTTCTGAAAGGAATTGGCTGTTGAGCTCTCCAGCAGGAAAACAGAGGGGACAAGGCGGGACTCGGCACCAAGGAATCTCGAGCATTAAGTTTGCTTTAAATTGATTTGAGATCTTTCCAGTGGGAATTGCTTTATAAGCATCACGGATTATTTTGAAAGGGGAGAAAAGTACCTTGTATGGTGCTTAAAGGGAAATCATCTAGAAAAGGACAGACAGTCTCTACTGGGCGTCTGCTGGAGTCTGGAAATTTCATCTTCACCTATAACAAAATATTAGCTTTGAAAATTAATCTTTTATGTCTGCTAGTCGTTTCCTGTCAGAGTTAAATTTGAAGGAACTCATTCCCCTGCACTGTCTTAGCAAGGAATGAGAGATTTGCTCACTCAGACCCTTCCAAAGTGAGTCACCGGAGGCTCAAATGCTTTCTCCTGAGCTGGAGAAGCTCTCCACTAGGATTACCCCAACCAGATCTCCCGGGGCAATTAGTTGGGTGCAGCTCACCTGGCTGGTTTTCTGTCTGTAGACTCATTGCACGGGGAAAGAGCAGCTACACACCTTGCTCGCTCTGCTGGGTATTTGCTGAGAGTGGACGAACAACAACAATGTTGTTGGATGGGGCTTTTGAGCAACCTGGTGTGGTGGGAGGTGTCCCTGCCCATGGCAGGGGGGGTGGAACTTGATGATCTTCGAGGTCCCTTCCAACTTTAACCGTTCTATGACTCTATGAAACACCCAGATCTTTCTAACAGGTCTGCAAAGGCAATGTGGTCTCCTGGCTCCAGCTCGCCCCAGCCTGCTCCCATCCCTTCTTGGCTTCTCTTCCTCCCATCCACATCCAACCCCCAGTTTTCTCTCTCAGCCTTCCTCGTTGGCTTCTTCATGCAGTCCCAATCTGGGCTGTAACTCCAACCTCTGTTTTCTTGCTGGATCCTTATCTCTTTTTTATTCCTCAGTACAAATGCAGGGTTGGCCAAAATACTCTCTTTAGCCATGAGACTCTCAGTTGTCCCCATAGTTTCTATTGGACCATCAACTCCCAGCTGAGCTGGCTCCAGTCTTCTGCCCAATCTGCTGTCTTCACCTTTCTTCTCCTCCCAGCAGATTTAGAGATACTCAAGTGTCACACACATCAGAACATCTTGAACAAGCCACGGACTCTTGGATGGCTATACTCCACCCCACAACCAGATGATCAAGTGGCAACAACCAAACTATTTTAAGCAGTCTCCAGCCTCTTCTATCCACAGGTTTGGAATTTCTTAGGGACAATGTTGGTTCACACAGGCCAAGGCCAAGCTGGGGCTGGTACTGCTCCAAGTCTTGACGGGCTGAGCTTGTGAATACAGAAACTCCTCTTGGCAAGTAGATTTAAAATAAGGTCATGTCTTGTCCTACCTGAGCTTAACAGGTGCCTCCATTTTGGGTTGGGAGGAAATCTAGTACATGAAGGAAGGTATGAAAATGTGTGGGTGAAGGGGGTGAGTGCACGTGGTATAGCCTGCTTCTGCCTCAGAAGGTTTCATGATCTGCTTATGGCTGATGTATGGAGAAGTTCGGAACAGCACCGTGAAGCCACAAGTCCCCTCCCTAAAGGAGCAGCTCCATCCATGGCTCCGAGCCTACTTCTCTCCTGGTTTCTACCTGACCCCATAGGTTTTACATTCCCTCCTGCCCATGCATTACATCCAAATATTGGCTCACTTCTCAAGTTACATAAAAGGGTCCTTATCTGGAGGTGGGACCAGCAATAGCCCTGAGGCATGGGATGTCCTAAAACCATGAAAGCTCCCTGAGTGATCCCTCCCTTGGCAATGGGTGTTGTGTAAGAGGAGACTCCTCTCTGCCAGCCTTCCTGACAAATCCTGGTGTGATGTCTCCCACGCAGATGCTGCTGCCTAATTCCACATCCCTCCACCCAGGGTGTCTTATTTGTTGGCTCCTATAGTTGCATACTCCTTAGATGAGTGTGGCAAGCTGCCCTGCAGACACATTGGGGGTGCCTCAAGGGCTGTCATAAAGAAGATGGGCGTCTTAAACAGTTTGGATTGCTCCTGGGAGGTAGCAGGCTCTCTGTGTGGATTATCTAAGAGCTCAGCTTTTTGTGCTCCGAGTCACTATACCAGGACCTGAATCAGCAACAGGGGCCTTGTCCTGCTTAAATGAAGCACCTGGAGGAGGTGGTTTAGCTTTGGCCCTTCTTCTCCTTCACTTAGGACTCTATCACCACTGATTCTGAAGGACCTATGCTGCTCCCCTCAAATAATTTCACTCTCTTTTCCCTCACAGCATCAAATTTCTTCTCTTTCTCTCTGCTTATTTGACCAGGTCTGATTAACACCCAGTAAATCAATGACAAAGAAAGGTGATAAAGATCAAAGCAAGGTCTCCACTAGGTCTAAGAAGCTTCTGGAAGCCATGGTAAATAACAAAAGCAACCCTTTTCCAAAATTAACTGCTGCTGTCTTGTCATATAGCCAACTCATGGCTCCATTTTGAGGTCCCTTTTTGTTTCCCTGAATGGGTAGCAATGAGGTTACTCTACAGAGGGGCCTCGGCTTCCTTGCATTTCCTGCAGTCTTCATCAATCTTACTTCTCACTTGGTGTCACTGCCTGACCTGCTTCAGTCCCTTCTCCAGACTGAAGGCTGTGATGCCAGGCAGCAGGAGACACCCTCTCCACATTGTCTGCTTAAGTCTTGCCTCTGCATGGCGTTTCATAATCTCTCCTCTTGAGAACTCATTCACTATGCTGCAAAATTACTGCTCTCCAGATGCTGGGAACGGGGCATCCTCCAGCACTGCAGGACACCTACGTACTAATGAAGACACGAATGTCCTGGGGACAGCTCGCAGATAACTGTTTGACATGGAAGAGCTTGTTTCCTACTCAAATTTCTCTCCTTAGCACAAGTTGGTTGGCAGTGCTGGAGATCTCTTAGACTGCCCACTCTCCTTCAAAGCTGACTTGCACTGAGCCAACATCCTATTGCATGAAGGTTCATGTAGGAAAGAAATGGATGTTGGTAAAGTCAACACGATGATGGCAATAATTAGAGAACACTCTTGTTCATGAAGGAAGGGCAAAGGAACATACGTAATAGAAGTCTATGGGATAATTAATGGGACAAAGAAAAGGAAAAAAAAGGGTTGCTTCCTTTTACCCTCATTGCACAACACCACCAAGAAAACACACCCACAAATTATGACAAACAACCTGTTTATAACACACGTGGGCAGTAAACCGAATTGCCCTCTGCAAAGCAAAAGGCTTGATTTGATCATCATATCCCCTGCTGACCTCACACACCTCCAGAAACAAAAGTGGGGATGTCTATTTTGACATTGGTCTTGTCCAACTCTGGAATTCACCATCTGATGATGCCATTCTAGGAGCAGTTCAGGAGGGGCTGAAAAAAGTACTAGAAACTCACACAGATAAGGAAATCATCCAGTATTGGATTGATTCATATTAGAAACAGACAAAACCACGCCACTGGTGGCTACTTCTAGGGAACTGCCTGTTAAATTATTCCATAATTTCCCAGAACGTTCCACTAAATGCTGCCCAGGACTAAGCTTGCTTTGGAAGAAGGTCCATTGAGATGGCAGCTCAAGCTGCTCCAAGATGCATCTTATATTAGGGTCTCTTCTCTTGTGAGACCCCATCTGGAGTTCTGTGTCCAGCTTTGAAGTCCTCAGCACAGGAAGGATATCTGCCTGTTGGAACAGGTCCAGCAGAGGGCCACAAAGATGATCAGCGGGCTGGAGCACCTCTCCTAGGAAGACAAGCTGAGAGTTGGGGTTGTTCATCCTGGAGAAGAGAAATCTCCGGGGAAACCTTAGAGCAGCCTTCCAGTATCTGAAGGGAGCCTACAGGAGAATTAGAGGGGGACTCTTTGCTAGGGAATGTAGTGGTAGGACAAGGGGTAATGGGTTTAAATTGGAAGAGGGGAGATTTAGATTGGATCTTAGGAAGAAATTCTTTGCTGTGAGGGTGGTGAGGCACTGGAACAGGTTGCCCAGAGAAGCTGTGGCTGCCCCATCCCTGGAGGGGTTCAAGGCCAGGCTGGATGGGGCTTGGAGCAAGGTGGTGTGGAGGGAGGTGTCCCTGCCCATGGCAGGGGGGTTGGAACTGTGTGATCTTTAAGGTCCCTTCCAACTCTAACCATTCTATGATTCTGTGATTTTGTGATTCTAATTCCCAGAATGTCAGAAACAGGTTTTAAGAAATTCATAGCAGAGCAACACAGAGAAATAGAAGAAAAGGGATTGATTTAAGAGGAGAGATTGAAAAAGAGACAGTTTTTTCAAAATACAGTAGCGATTCCAGGTTGCCAATTTGTGGTATGATAAATGAAGGTCGGATTTCCAGAAACTGTTGGCTGCGGAGAAAAGCAGACCCTCTACAGGACCCCTGGAATAGAAGCCAAAAGTTATTAAATAAAATGTATAATGTATTTGAGCATTCCAACCAAGAGAGGAGCAAGCAGAGGGGTTAAATACAGGTAGTGGAAAATTGATAAAGAAATTAAGATGGACGTGAAAATTTGAGGAAAGTCTTCTGTTTAACTAATTAATTAGCTAATTTCATTTAGTGTAAAAGACACTGATTTTTATTGGAGGTAAACTAGTGTAGGCCAGTTGAGAGTCTGAGCTTCTGGCACTGTGCAGTAATTAAAGAAAGTGAGCATTAGGAACCCTGGTAGATCATGCTCCGATTATCCAAAGGGATTAGAAATATGCACTGCCAGGACTATCTCCTCCTGCCTCCGAGCTCCGCTATTTCATCAGCGTTGTTTCTGCTGGGAGGAAGGAAAGGCAGGATCTTGGAGAAGGAGAGGACAGAACCTCATTTCCCATCACTCACACGACTGGAAGAGCGAGAAAAAAAAAAAAAAAAAGGGCTTTTCCCCAAGGTGCCAGCCTGTTCCATGGGCTCCAGGATGGAGAACTCCCACATGAACACTACACACCCTTAGGTTGATTTCATGTCCACCCGCAGCCACCTGGAACCTGTAAAACTGCTGCCGCCGTTCAAAAGGTATATAACCTGCCCTCCAAACATCTTCCCAGTCCGGCTGGGAGGATCCAGTGGAGATGAGGACAACTCTTGTCACCTTGCTGGCTGCTGTCCTGTGTGTGGAGCAAGGTGAGCTTCTAATGCTGCTGCTAGTTAAGATAAGGCTTATGGAGAAGAGGGTGACACTTTTTATGTTGGCAAAGATTTAGAGGGCTGTCACCAACTTTATGGCGTCGCAATGTTGCGGCCAGGCTGCCACCAACTTCTTCTTGCGCTTTGATTAAGGATTTGCTGCAGAAATAAGATCTTGATGGACTAATCAAGATGCCCCATCCCTGGAAGTATTTAAGGCCAGGCTTGATAGGGCTTTGAGCAACCTGGTCTAGTGGGAGGTGTCCCTGCCCATGGCAGGAGGGTTGGAACACGATGATCTTCAAGGTCCTTTCCAACTCTAACCATCCTATGATTCTATGATTCTAATTCTTCTTTCCAGCAGGCAGCACTGAGTGATAGAGCTCTAAATGCAGAGTGCTGGATGCCAGGCTATATCCATGCAACGGGATCTTCCCCAAAGTTGGGAATACCAGAAAGCGTTATAAAACATATATTTTTTTTTAATCGATTATGGATAAAAAAAGGTTTTTCTGTACTGCTGCCTTCCTCCGTTGTAGCGAGGCACGTGGTTTGCCATGTGCCTTGCTCCCTAGAAAAGGCACCAGTGAGAATGCTTATAGATCAAATCAATGCCAGAGGTGAAGGAGCTTCTCGGTGCCTGTGTCACGTCAAAGGCATCCTTCTCCCAAAGGGAAGTCTGAGGTACTCCAAATGCGTGTCCTCCTTCTGGGACTGATACCCACATGTTGCTACATCGCTACTTGCCTGCAGGAATAATGACCAGATTGCCAATATTTCCCCCACACCTGATGGTTTCTCAGAAACCATGATACATATCTAGCAGGGGTTGAGAAAGAGGCATCCAATTAATTCTGGCTCTCTGATATATCAACCCCCTACTCCTACAATTTTTTTGGACAGATGGTTTTGCAGCGCACCTGGAAGATCAGAAGCCCTGGCCACTTTTGGGGTGGAAAAAAGTAGTATAAAGAGAATTTTTAAAAAGAAGGAAGGATTTTGTGTCTGTAATCTCTGAATGCAGTCATGCAACACAGACAGAGGAGAGTAATTATCGAAGGCAACGTCCTCACTGTTACCCAGGATGAAGTGGAAAGCTAGCAGAGATCCAAGAATGGTAGTACAGGTTCGTGTTGGGATGCCTAATTGCTGTGACAGGCTGATGGCATTTTATATTGGCATCAGCTCCCAAATGGACGTAAGGACAGTCTTTTATACAGCATCTTTCTGTAGACCAGTCTAGTTCAGAGAAAAGTAGTGATTCTAATATCAAGGCTTTCACATTCAAGAGTAGGAGATCACAGCCTTCTGGCCTAATAGAGGGACAAAGCAAAACTTGGAGGTAACTGTTATTTGATCCTTCCCGTGTATCTGTGGTCCCATTCAAATGACCCTAATAAGCTACTTTGGATCAAAACTGTTGATCTCTCAGCCCACCGGAGCCAGACTGTTGCCATTTGCATCCATGAACTTACTGTCACAGGTATCTTATGTCCAAAGGACATCTTACAGAGTCATGATCCCTTCCCCTGCTCCAATGCTGGACTAAACCAGGCAGACGGTTGTCTAATGTGTCCTCGAAAGTTTTGCAACAGATTTCACAGCCGGGAATTTCTCAGACTCTATTTCTTTTAGAAAGTTAGTCTTAACACCTCTTAACATCTCTTTTTGAAGAGTTCTCATGTGTTCTCACAATAATAAGCAACCTAAGCATTTCCAACCTTTCCTACAAGGTCGTGTTTTCAAGATCTCCGACCGCTTCTCCGCCCTCTCCTCTGGTCTCTCTCCAAATGCTTTGCATATTTGTTGAAGTGTCACACACAGATTTGGTCATCGCTGTTTCCAGCTGAGGCCACGCCAGAGTGGAAAGGCCACTCTGCATATCTTGCACATGACTTTCTTACCTGTGTTCCCTTGGCTGACGTTTGTTTTCATCCCTTCAGTGTGACACGCTTGACTCCTGCTGTTTACTCAACCAGTTGTTCCTCGTCCTATATTTAAGTGACTAATTTTCATCTCGGTGTAATATATTTCTCCTTACCGAACTGCATTTTTTTATTACACCTATAAAAATCAATGAAAACTCTACTCACAGTATGTTTTCAGCTACTTTGACCTTGGCATCACTTGAAGATGTGATGTGTATCCTCTATCCCATTCCTAAGGCTAGTAGACA